>JAOQMP010000008.1:26675460-26689331 GCA_027563575.1 Erythroxylum pedicellare
TATACGTGGTATATTATGTTATTTGATGCATTTCATATAATGTATGTTCTGATAAAGGCTTTGTGATCAGAGTAACTAGTTTAAAAGAGCTCTAAGGTCAGAATTCTGCACGTAGAGCTTTACTCCGTGATTTCTGTATCTGACTGAGCCCAAAGGGCCAGTATCTGTATCTGTATCTGAAAGGCTCTCGATCACAACAAATAATAACGAATTTGGAGATTTTGTAATATACAATGATGTTTTGCATCAGAAATTAAGATGCAATTTGTTACAACATAATAAACTGATTTTGTATGCATAGAGACAAGATCGTGAGTTGATTATTTGATACATGGTTTGAAACTTGCTGAAATAGCCATTGCTTTGAAAGCTTAAAGACATTATATGTACAGTGAAATATTTCGGATCTATATAAGTATACAAATCAATAAAGTTTGAGGTACTTATTAAGTTTGAAAGAATTGAATACGAGACTGAGATAATGGATAGAAATACTAAAGGATTATGATTGTACAAATGAGTACTATCCTGGTAAAGCTAGTGTATATCTGATTCTTGAACAGAAAATTCAATAAAGGAATAACGCAAATTCAGATATTGTGGTTACCAAATCTAGTGCAATGAAGAGCATAGAATGATGAGTTGACTTTTGAACAAATCAAAATACTATTACCTATTGAATTTAAGTTTAGTTTCACATGAAAAGATTAGCAAAGCCCAAATTGAGGATTCAGAATTTATGAATCTTAATGAGGAAATTAAAAATTGAAAATGAATCCAAATTTTGAGTTTGAATTGGAAAATGATACTTTGTGAATGAAATGAGAAGTATGTGTACACAATAAAGAAAATTGAGCAAAAGAGTGTTAGAGAAAGCACAAATAACAACTCATGCTATACATCTTAGTAGGAATACGACGAAATAACGTTTGACAGTTAAGGATGTAGAAATAAGTGACTACATGTATAAGTTACCAACAGTCTTAACTGTTGGAGATATGCTTAAAGCTAATATTTTGGAGTTCATAGAAACATGAGGTCAATGTATAGTTTTAATTGACTTTAAGCATAACAATCATTATCACAGTGATATTATTAGAATATTGTATGATGCATTATATGACAGAAATAGTTGTCCGCCTTTATATATGGATGAATAGGGCCTAAAAATAGTTGAAGGCCAGAATTGATGGGAGATGTTGATGATAAGTGAAATTGATATGTATTAGAAATTAAGTGGCTAAAGAAAGACAAATGAATTAGGTTGATCAACACCAAAGGTTGGAATAAAGTGAGATAGACACATGAGTTAAGTGTATTAACACTAAAGAGATATGAAATATCAAGCAAAAGATGAATTGTTTCTGACAGTATCACCTTGGCAAGGTGTGATCGGGTTGGGAAAAAGTATACGCTAAGCCTGACATAAATTGGTCCGCATGAAATTATTGTAAGAATAGGACCATTAACATATGAGTTTGTATTACCAACAAAGATGTCTTAAATGCATAAAGTGTGATGTGTGAATATGTTAAAAAATATTAATATGATCTAATATTGGCATTATTGATTCTGAAGGTGAAATTATGAGTAATCTGAAATACATTGGGGAAACAGTCAAGATAGTGTGATATCTGAATAAGGAAATGGAAAAACAAATTGATTCCATTGACTTTGTTCATTTGGAAAAAAAATTATTATTTGAGTGATGAAGCTAAATGGGAAACAGTGGAGCATATGACAAAACAATATCCCCACCTATTTCCTCAATCAGGTAAGAATTTCAAGGACAAAATTTCTTAAAGAGGGGAGAATTATAACATCCCATGTTCGAGGCTAGACCCCATAATAGTGAATTGAGTGTACTGTGAGAAATTAGAAGTGCATTTCATGCTCATGCATCATTGTATATTCACACACATGTGAATATTTATTTTTGATACATTAAAATAATTGTACATGCATTCATTGACATTTTTCAGATATAATTGATTTATAAATACGGTTAAAATGTGAATTGTGGATTATTTATGTTGAAAAACTTTTTGGAGAGTATTACGATTATTTCGAAATTTTTAGTGAATTTTAGATAATTTCTGAAATTTGAGGGTGTTTTGGACTAGGAAAAAATATATAATAAGTGGCAAATGGAATAGTGACACGTGGCAACATTATATGTTGACACATGACCCATATGCAATGGTGAAATGTGGAGAGGTATTATGCTTCCACATGGTCTTGTTTATGATACAAAGAAATTACTGTAGCTTTCATGTATGTTCTTCACCGTGATCACCAAACTTTTTCTTTGTTCATCCAACACAGAAACAATTGATTGTTTATGGTTGTGTATTTGGCTTCACCAAAGTAAACTTTATTCTTGTTTATCCTGCATCCATCAAAATCACTGCTGGAAATTTTGTTGTATCATGTAAGTTATGTTTCATTGTTTTCGTGAATGGTTTTTGATGATGTTGTAATGTTTGGAAATAGATACATGCAAGAGTGGGATAGGATTTCGGTGAAAAAACTAGAGAATGTACAAAAGATAAAGATGTAGAAAAAGAATTGCAGGAGAGATAGAGAGAGAGCAGAAAAATGGTGTTGTCCATCTATGAATTTTGTTTTTAATGTTTGAATTTAATCTTGAATCTTAAGTTGTTTTTGAATAAGTTGACTTGGAATGGGAGTAGAAATGTGAGAGTATAAATTAGAGACGATGGGGTAAGTGGAAGAGAGGAAGAAGAGTGTAGAAATCTGTAGTTTATGATGAAAAAAAAGAAACCTGCATTTTAGAGAGAGAAGAGAAGAGGAGTTACACTCGAAAGTTTTTCCAAAATTGAACTGTATTGATTCTTTTAGCCACAACTTTGTCATCTGATCTCCAAATGACTTGGAACTTAAACCAATTGACTCATAATACATTTTTTTCTTTCCACAAAAATTTAGAACCATCTGAATTCGTTCGAGAAAGATTTGATTAATGGATTTAGGATGAAGGTGAGGAAATGTGCTGGAATGTTATGAACTGGAGAATTTCCACTGAACATGTTTCGATATTTTGATTATATCTTGATCTGTAGATTTCTAAATAGATTGATTCTTAATTTAGATTAAACTAGAGACATATTTCTATAAATTTCTTGAAGAATTAGAATTTTATTTCTGTCTTTAAGAATTCAAAATTTGGCATGAAATTGAGTCTTGGCTTATGCTGTAGTACTAACAGTGACAGAAATCATGTCCCCTAGTTATTGAATAAACTCTATTGATGTGGGCCGAATCAAACAAAGGTGTCTTCACAAAAGTTATAGCTTATTCTCTTACTTTCTAGTGGTATAAAGTTTGTAATTTTGAGATATTGGCATTGAGAGATATGAGATGTACAATTTGAATGCATGGTTTACATTAATCAAAATTTCAAATGTATAGAGTCTGTAGTATTTTGAGCATAACTCATAGAATAATAAATCAAATTGTATGATCTTGGTATCATTAGAAACTTAAGACACAGAAGAACAATTTTCTAGAAGAAAGTGTTACATAAATACATTATTTTCTTGCTCTTATTGATTATGCAAAGTTAACCTGAAAGGGAAGCTTTCAGAAAAGGATGGAATTATGAATGAGTGTGTGAATTTTGGAACTATTGGAGTGCATCAATTTGATATAAAAATATACCCGATAATTTGTCATTGCACATGCATGATACATGATACATGACATATTTATACGTGTGTTTATTTAATTACATAAGCAGTACAGAAATGTGAAATTGTGTTAACGTATATAGGAGAGCAAGTAGCACGACCACATCCTGATATTGTCGAAATGTCAAGGAAATAAGCTTAAGAGAGTAATTGTGAGTAACCTAATATGGTCTAACCTTGCTTGATTTGTTTATTACTGAACTGAATTTGAAATAAATGAATGTGTACTGAATTCCGGACAATAATTGTCCGAGGTGTTCGATGCATGTAAACATCATTAGAAGTGCTATTTGTATGTGAATGAGACTGCCTCAATGATTCTTAACTAAAAGTGACCGAATGTTATGACTGACCGTATTGATTGAGATAATGTGAATGAAAGTGATTGATTGTATTGAATGAATTGTGGCATGCATTTCATTTCAATACATGTAATATAAAGGTAATTGTGACTAGTGTTGCTACTAATTGAGACTGCTACTGAAAAAAGCTTAAAGCTTGAACATATATGGTTAGAGCCTAAGGCTCACTGTGATAAACAAGCTCGGTGAAATAGGATACTAAAAAAGCACACAGTCACAACAATGTAAAACGAATGTGAGTCTCATACATATAGCATTCACATATGATTTGAATTCATTGAATGATTTGTAAAGCTGTATGAGCATTATATGTTTAAACACGTGGTATTAAACCAATGATTGTGTTTTAATAAAGTATAATGAAGTGATAGTTTGATTAAATTGTTTGACTAAAATACAATTTGTTTGTGATAGAACTTGATGCTAGTCAAGTTGATATGAACTATGCGACAATATGTTTATGATTGATTGTGTTTTATAAAATGAGTGAATCATCGAGGATGGTTACTCTACTGAGTTTGCAAAACTCATCAAAATTGCACCATTAACAATTTTAGGTTTGAGAGTGAGACGACCTAGCTTCTAAGACTCTATAGAGGCATATTTTGTTCAACTTGGATGATCAGATATGGTTCAAAGATCGGTCAGTTGGGAATTGAAGACATAGTCTGTTATTGTCTTTTGTTATTTCTCATGTTTGTAGTGTACTTTAGACTGAACTGTTATGCTCATAGGATGGTGTTATATAAACTTGGATGTTGAGCTTAAAGCTACAATGTACATTATGGTTATGATATAAAATGAGGAAATTTTAGATTTCAACAAATGTGTGATTTGTGATTTTAATTACGATGGCATTTGAGATAGTTAACATGTCATTTTTGTCAGGCATGTGCACATGTGACTGAGTGGCGCACGTGCATATGTCAGATGGGAGTGGGGTGTTACAGATGTTCTCTCTTAAGATTAAATGAATAGACATGTATTCTAAACACTCTTATTAGTCAATAACTTAGATACGATCTTAAGTTTGATTTATTAATAGCTTTAAAGACTTATAAACGTCATAAGGCATGACATTTATTGATGCATCAAAATCTAATATAGTTTTTTCAAATCTTAAATCATCAATTTTACAAGGAATAGTGAACATAGCTAGGTCTTCACATTTAGGTGGTATCTTTTTCTTATGCAATATGGCTAAATCATTCTCCCCCAATTGCACTTTCTCATCAAATTTCAATTTTCATTTTGAAGTGTAGAGTTCCTTAAGAAATTTAGCATAGCGAGGAATTTTTTAATGGAATCAAGCAAAAGGAATATTTACTTAGACTTTTCTGAAAGTCTCCCATATCTCTTTCTCTTACTTCTCTTTCCTTACTTTGGTGAATCGACTAGGAAAAGGGGGTTGTACAATAAAATTTTGCAGACTTGTCTGCATCTTTTTTAGTTGATTAGGTGCTTCCTTTGTTGCTTCTTCTTCGACTTCCCTCTTAGAGATTTTTGGAGATGGTTCCTTCAATTCCTTACCACTCTATAATATGACAGCTTTGGCACTTTGTTTGGGATTAATTTATGGTTGAGTTAGATTCAGAACTTTATGCCTCTAACCAATTGATGGCTGTTGCCATTTGGTTTAATTGATTTTCAACATTTTGAATACTAGTTTGAGTATCTTGCTGAAATATCATAGTGTTAATGGCCAAAGATTTAACTATATCTTCCAAAGAAGACTTACCTTCAGAATTGGGTGCTATTTGTTGATGTTGTGTCGGTATATATGGTTGCCTATATTGTTGGAAATTTAAAGTAGCTTGTTGTCCTTGAGAGTTCCCATAACACAAATTTGGATGACTGCGTCAACCCGGATTATAGGTGTTAAAGAATGGGTCATAATTCCTTTGATTTTGTCCAGCAAAACTCCCCCTGGAATTCACTTTATATGCACTTTCTTCCTACAAAACCAGACATGCATTAGTAGAGTGTCCCAACATCAAACATATTCCACATACCTTTGCTTCTTCTTTCTTTGTAACCGCATGTTCCCTTACCAAAGATGTAAGATCATCTAATCTTTTCTCCAACGCTGTCACATTCACCTCATTTACTTATTTTGAACTATGGCTAGAACGTATCCCAAATTGTTATGTATTGGAAGTTCTATTTGTTATCAAATCTCTTGTAGTTATCAGTGTTTTGTCAACCAAAGCTCCACCAGTTGTAGCATTGATCATACTTCTATCTGTAAGTAAAAGACCTTCATAAGATTGTTGAATCAACAATTGATTATTTATTTGGTGATGGGGACAACTAGCACAAAGTTTCTTGAATCTTTCCCAATATTCATATGGCGTCTCCCTCTTGTGGTGTCGAATGCCATAAATTTATTTTCTAATATTGATAGCTCTTGATGCTAAAAATTATTTTTCAAAGAAGAGTCTCTTCATTTCAGCCCATGTTTGCACATTTTCACCAGCTGAATAATACAACCAATCTTGAGTATCATCTTTGAGAGAAAATGGGAAGGTTCTTAGTTTGATTTACTACTCAGTCACATTTGTAGGCTTCATACCTATATAAACCACATCAAATTCCTTCAAATGCTTGTAAGGATCCTCTCCTAGTAGACCTCAAAAAATTAGTAATAAATGAATCAGCCCTGACTTCATTTTAAAGGTGTTGCTGTCCCCCAAATTCAGAAAATTGATGCAATGGGGCTATTGAGCATCCTTAGGAGCAGCTAGTTTACGAAGAGTGCGATTTGCAGCCATCCTTTCCATCTTCTACAATTGTTGTCTCTGTTTTGTTTGCTTATGTAACCTTTTAGCTGTCTTTTCCATCTTTGAATCGAATAGCAATTGAGGTATCTTGTCTACTCATATAACATACATAGACCATCAAGAATTCCCTGACAACGATGCCAAAATTTGGTAATGTTGTTGTCTGCAACCAAATATAAAAAGAAACCAACTTCCTGCAACACAAATTAATGTAGTAGTAAAAAGTAGGGATCGTTCCCACAAGGAATCTATTGGTAAACATTTCACGAGTTGAAACTAAAACAATGAATTAACTTGATTTAAAGAAATTAAAGAAAATGAAAAAAATTGGAAATTACGAAAATTATCGAAAATGGAAATTTAATAATCAAATCTTGGTTTTAGGTCACCTACATTATCAAACTAATATAGATCATTTATATAAAATTAAGTCCATTGACAAATACTCAATGAGTGATGTTCTTTCTTAAGATTAAATGAATAGAAACATGTATTCTAAACACTCTTATTAGTCAACAACTTAGATACGATCTTAAATTTGATTGATTAATAGCTTTAAAAACTAAGAGAACCAGTGAGCAAGACAATACACATACGATATGTATTTAATCTAGACAACTATCTTTCTTAGAATTTCCAATCCCTAATATAAAGATGGTAATCCTAATTACAACTTTAGATTAGTAAAATTGAACGTCAAATTCTACTAATCTAGCAGTAAATTAAATCAATCAATTCCTAGTTGCGCACCCTAGAGATCAATCAATTCAATCATAAAAAATAATAAAGAAGACATTTAATATTCATCAATGAAATAAACTTTATTAAAAAAATCTCACACATACTAGATAATAACATGGTTCCCTTTAACCAAGAAGAATGATTCAAGTATTCATAACAGAAGTAAAACCCAACAGAAAAATAGCAAAACACATAGTCTCCATATATGCACTTTTCCAGAAAAATATGAAAACTCCAACAAAACCAAAAAAAAAGAACAGCAGTAGAAAAAATGTAAAGATGATCTAAGTCGAAGTGTCTTCTTTTCTCTCTTATTATTATCTTATCAGATACACCTCTCCTCTAAATCAAGTAGCAGATCCCCCACCTAAAGATAATAACTTAATTCCCAAAATAATTAAAATCCTAGGTGTATCGAATCTATTTTCAAATCAGATTCTGCAGATAAGCTTTTTCCTTGCAAATGCCCACACTTAGTCAATTATTTTTCTGTTAGCTGGAAATTCGAATTGTCGTTACTTTTCTTACATCTTTTTGATTCAAATTCATCTCTCATTTGTTGAAAACCATTTGAGAACAATTAAGAAACAAGTTCATTAATTTTAAATAAAAATTTCAATACATTGAAGAGATTCATACCTAAAGTTAGCACAAAAATAACAACTTATCACATATTTACCTTCATTGCCATTTTGGAGGTTAGTCCCCAACTTTCGACCTTACTATTATTTGTATAGCTAACTTTATCTTCCAAAGAAGCAATTTATGGAGAGATCTGAGGAAATTACAAACTTTTATCAAAGGACCATGGCTTGTTTCTAATGACTTCAACTCCATATTGAGTAACAAAGAGGGCAAAGAGGAAAACAATTCTCAATGGGCGACACTGAAGAGCTATCCAATTTACTCAATTATATTAAGCTGATGGATGTTAAATCCACATCAAGGTTTTTTACCTAGTCAAATAATCAACAACAACCTATGCATATTTGAAAAAAAAAACTTAACCAAACTCTCTCAAACTTGGAATGGTTTCAACAATTCCATCAAACTAGTGTTCACTTTGGTGAGAACCTTTGCTCAGATCATTTCTATATGCAAATGTATAGTATCTTGGAATATAAGTTTCTCTTTCAGTTTTTTAATGACATTAAGAAAATGAAAGGATTCTTGGAAATCATCAGTGATGTGTGACAGTAGCTAATACATGGATATAAAGCTTTCCCGTTGATGAAAAAACTACAACTGGTTCAAGGGCCAATCAAAAGACTTACCAATGGTAAAATGCATAATATGACAACCCTTAAGGAGTGACTGATGAAGACGCAGACACCTTGCTACAACTCTTCAATAGACATATAATTGAGGGTGATTGAAATGAATATATTGAAGGAGTATCCACAAGAGATATATTTCCAAAACTCAGTACTGAAGCAAAAGACCAAACTTAATTAGCTCAGGGATGGGGACTCCAACTCTAAATATTTCCAATCCACCTTATCAGCAAGGAGGAATTATAATCACATTATGAAATTAAGAGACAAAATGGGATAGATACAATCAGACCCAGATGCTCTTATGGAATTGGCCAAGAATTTTATGTTCAATTAATTGGACTTGGCTTATGTGAACATCCTACGGAAAGTACGAAAAGAATTATAGCTGGCTCGATTTGAAGGGAACTCAAAGAAGCACTGGTTTAGCCTTTTTTGATATATAAGATCAAAGATGTTGTCTTCAACATGCACCTGTGGGTTTACTGCTTTGTTTTTTCAATACATATAGGCAAGCACATGGCCATTCTTCACAAAGACAGTATTGGAGTATTTTTTTATTTGGAAAAATGCTATAAGAATTAAATAACACATATGTGTATCTAGTCCCTAAAAGGAAACATCCATTGAGTATGGTGGACTTTAGACCCATCTCCTATTGCAATACGATCCACAAAACCTTAGCAAAGCTCCTTGCAAATAGACTAAAAACAGTGTTGGTGGAGATCATCAACAGATCACAAGGTTCTTTCATTCCATATAGATGCATTGGGGATAATATATTCTTACTCCAAGAGTTGCTAAAAGATTACTCTTCAGGCAAAAGACTTGGTAGTTGCATAATGAAAATAGAATTTTACAAAGCGTATGATACAATCCATTGGAAGTACATAAGGATTTGTCTGGAGGCGATGAATTTTCCAATGGAATTTATCAATTTTGCTAGCTCAAGGTTTGTTATTAATGATTTTGATGATAAATATATAATATTTCAAAATTAAAATTTGAAGTTATTTCCTTTTATAAGTATCGATTCTTGCAGGAACCTTTCAACAAACTTACCTTATTAGAAATGATTCCATGATATCCAGAAGAATCTTACCAATCACGTAATTTGAGTAATTAGCTATGAAATTTTTTTTCAAAAATTTTCTCTTAATGTCTTAATATTGGAAGATTACAACAAAGATGATATTGAAGATTTGTTAGATTCAAAGTTAACTCATAATAGAAATGAAACAACGGATAGTTGAAGAAAATGTCTATTTAAAGAAGAGTCACTGCATTTACAAATACGTCAGACTTTTGAAATACTTTAGTTGTATCAATATTCCCAAATGTCATATCTTTATCAAATTCCTTGTGTTTTAGAAAGTGAAAACACACTACTAAGAGAGACTGCTATATCTTAAAGCTTACAATGAGTAAACTCTTTATATATTTTTGTTGAAAGCTTATAGAGGTTTATTAAACACTACGATTGTGGAAGGTTGAAGAACCTTGAAAATTATGTACTTGTGAGTTCAGAGAGGCTTGCCAAAAATTTTGCTACTTGGAGTTTTTATAGTGAAATACTCTAGTTGGATACTTAGGGAATGGACGTAGGATTTGTTATAAGTCGAACCAGTATAAATCAATTATGTCTCTCTTTCTCTCTCTTAAATTTTAAATTTTCTACATTACAGTGAGTGTGTGTGTTTAATTTAGAAGAGGTTCCTTTACTTTTGGAATAGGCTCCTTCTATTTTAATATTGCAAGTGGTTTCTTTCGTTTTAAACGTTAACAGGCTCCTTTCATTTTTTGAACATTAATAGGCTCCTTTGTTTTTAAACATTAACAAGCTCCTTTTGTTTTTAACGTTAACAGACTCCTTTCGTTTTTAATAAGCTCCTTTCATTTTTTTTAACTTTAACAGACTCCTTTTATTCACAGACTCTTCTATTCAAATTTAGTAGGGTCTTATCGTTTACATGAATTGATAGTAACTTGCAAAATTTTTAAGGCATATGTAATTCACCACCCTTTTGCGTATGATTTCTTTATCATTTAGTATCAAAGTGAGGTTTCACATTTATTGCATTTTACTACACATGATAGATAATGGAAAACAATTTGAGAAGCCTTGAAGGACAATCCGTCTCAAAGCCTCCTTATTTCAATGGAAAAATTATTCTTATTGGAAAGAGAGAATGACTATTTATCTTCAATCTCTAGATATCGAAATCTAGCAATCTATCAAAGTTGGAGCCACATCTTTTCCTACTGACAATGTAGAAGTGTAGACTGATGTTAATAGAAGAAATTCACACCTGAATGCCAAAGAAAGCCATTATCTGAACTGTGCACTATCTCCAGAAGAATATGAAAAGATATCCTACTATTCTATAGAAAAGGAACTATAGGACACATTTCAAGTTACTTTTGAAGGAACAAATGAGATCAAGAAACATAGAATAAGTCTTTTCGTGCATGAATATGAAACTTTTTGCAAGAAAAAGGGAGAAACTATAGAAGAATTCTTTGGACGTTTCAACAGTATCATCATAACCTTAAAGAAATTGGGAAAGGTATATCTCAATGATGGGCTTGTACAATGATTCTAAAATCACTTCTAAAGGAATGGAGACCTAAGGTGACGACTCTAGAAACTACAAAGGATCTTGACACTATTTCACTTGACTAGTTAATAGGAAATTTGATGATCCATGAAGCCGAGCTTAGGTGAAATGAAGGATCTTCATATAGAAGAGGAATGGCACTAAAAGCAGTTGACGAATCAAATCCATCAAATGGCGATGAAACTGGCTCTGAGCTGTAAATAGATGAAGATGAAAAAAAATCAATTTTATGGTTAGAAAATATGTCCACTTCTATAAAAAGAAGCTAATGAAGAAAAGAGAAGAAAAAAAAAATCGAAAATAACAGATTCCTATCTAATGGTAATAGCAATAGTAACTATACACAAAACAATCAAATCTTATGTTATCACTACAAGAAGCCTTGACACACAAGACCAGAATGTCCTCTTCTTCAAAAGGATAAAATAGATAACAAAAAACTCAGGAAACAAGCTATGACTGTAGCTTGGTTAGATGATAATTTTGAAAAATTTGAAGAGGAAGAGTCTAAAAAAGTCAGCAATGTTTGCATTATGGCTAAATTAAGAGACGATTAGGTATATTATTCTAACTCTAATACTGAAATTCATTAAATAAGAGATACATATCATGAACTGTTTAATCAGTATAAATAGTTAACAATGCAGTATTTCAAAAAGGTTGAGAAGTTTAAAAATAATGGTGTTTCCCTAGCGAATAAGATTAAATCATTAGAATATGAGAATAAGAATTTTGTTGTCTAAAATCATGTCTCTTGAAAATGACAATAAGCAAAAGATCTCTAAAAAGGAATTTTTGGAAGAAAAGGTAAGTTAGTCTAAGAGTGCATTACCTGAAAATGACTTTATAAAACAATTAGAAGAAAAAGTTGCTACTCTAAAACTTGAGAAATAAAAATTTGTTGGAAAAATCATTTCTCTATAAAAAGATCTTACTAATTTTATTAATGGAAGGAACAATCTTGATGTATTACTTGGGAATGAAAAACGTGTTTTTGATAAGGATGAAATAGGATATAATGAAAATAATAATGTTAGGCTATATAAGAATTTTTTTGCTAAATTCAGCAGTTGCTATAATCAAAACAACAAAAAGTTGATAAATGGTAAAATTTTTCATTCATTTGTTCTGTGCAATTGCTATGGTAGATATGGTCATATTAGTCATTCCTGTAACTTTTAGAAAATAAATAAATGATCTCAAATGTATGTTTGGAGACCAAAAAGTTCAAACTAATAACCTAAAAGGACCCAAAAAAATTTAAGTACTTAAAATAAGATGATAAATTCTGCAGATATGCTTCAGAATAGAGACAAGATAAAATCAATAGATAGTTGACAATAGTTGTTTAAGACATATAATAGGTGAAATATCACATTACAACTATATTGAAAGAAAAGATGGCAGTAATGTTGTCTTTGTTGACAAAAACAAGGCAAAAGTCACTAGAATTGATAAAATTAGTGACTAATTCTGCTTCCATTGATAATGTTCTTGATGTTAATGGATTGAAACATAACTTATTAAGTGTAACTCAATTATGTTATAGGGGTTATAGAGTCACTTTCTATGCATCTCATTATGAAATAATTGATAATCTTAATGACAACATTGTATTTATTGGTCTTAGAAATCAAAATATATATTGTGCTCAATTGGAAGACATGTCTTCATAAAATGTTAAGTTTTTTGTTTCACTAGAAAAGGATTCATTTATTTGGCATAGCATATTTGGACATGTTAGAGTGAGCATTTTATCAAAATTATCCAAAAATGATTTAGTAAAAGGACTACCGATATTAAAGTTTGAGAGTAATTAGGTTTGCGAAGTTTGTTTAAAAGGACAACAAATTAGAAGCAACTTCCCTCACAAAAATATTGTTTCTACGAACCAATCGTTTGAGCTTGTACATATGGATTTATTGGTCCTAATAGGACTCAAAATTTTGGTGGCAACGACTATAGTTTTGCTATAGTAGACTAGATTTACATAGGTTTATTTTCTATCAAATAAGGATGATTGCCATGGCGAAGTCAGAAGTTCGCTGCGACGAACTTTTCCAGAAGCCAACTTTGAAGACATATTTTTGCTACATTTTCATCCTTTCACTTCCCCCCTTTTATATATAACCCATCTTAACACTAAACCATCTCTTCTACTTCATTTCCAACCTCATTTCAACCCAATATCATTGACAATACATCAAAATCTTTGATCATTTACCCTAATAGAGAACACTTGCCTGTATCAGTCATCAACAATTTCTACCCATTGTAAGCTATATTTGAGTTTCATCCAACCATACCCTTGAAATTTAAAGCATAACTTACTTGTTGAAGCTTCAAATTCTTCAAACTCTTCAAGAATCTCCAAACCCTAGCTTTT
>JAOQMP010000008.1:26700665-26718853 GCA_027563575.1 Erythroxylum pedicellare
AATTTATTAAATTTTTTATTTTATTATTAATTATATATAATTTATTATTTAAAATATATAAATATTATTATTAGGGTAAGGAGAAATAATATAAAAATATTATTAATTATATACAATGTTTGTAGATTGTGATAAATGAGTCTGGGAAAAAGGCGGTTAGAGTTAGAAGAAATAATTGGTATTAAGAAAAATTATTAATGGTATATTAGGTACTATGTATTTATTAATTTACGTTCCATCATAAACCCTCCGAATCGAAGGTTTATTATCTTCACTATTTATGATGGAATGGAACGTAATATGAAACTCTCCACTTCAATCTCATTCTGTTTCATTCCATTATGAAACCCTCAACGAAACGATGGAAGTGTGTTAAATTCCATCACGTTCCATTACTAACCCTTCAACTAAACAGGACTTTAGGGTTCTATTACTAGCTAATAGGGAAGAAATTGATGAAGATGGGGAGATAATAACAGTTCCACGTTTAACCGATTCTGCTCCTGTGCAGGGTGAGTGTAATGTGGTTGAGTTATTTTGGCTTTCACATATAGGAGGAGAAACTGTCATGAAAACTATGAAATTTTAAGAAGAATTGGGGATGCTTTGGGGTGTAATATTGGTAATTTGGACATGATTTTGAGTACTTCTTGGTTACAAATGTTGGGAGATGTGATGCATAATTAGAGGGAATAGCATATGTCGTTCAAACATTATGAATATTAGGTTGAGATTGAGGGCTTTTCAAACACGCAAGCCTCCCTACATTCCTTTTTGGATGCTGAATTTACTAATGAGAACTCTAAAGAATAATATCAAATTTCAGAAATTGCTAGATAATTAACTTCATAACAGTGTCAAGATTTGCTCATTTTTTTCAATAACCTACGGGATTACTTCCTAAGTTGACCATTATGTATGCCATTAATTTAGCCCAAGGATAAGGCCCTGTGTGTGTTTGACCTTATCAATGCTCTCATATTCACAAGATTGAGATTGAGTGGTAGGTGCAAGAATTGCTGAGTTTAGGTTTTATTCATCTTACTCGAAGTCCTTATTCCAATCCAATAATGTGGGTGAAAAAGAAGGATAACAGTTAGAGAATATATATTACTTACTATGCCCACAACAAATTTGCAATTCCTGACAAGTTTCCAATACATGTGGTGGATGAATTACATGATGAGTTATATGGGCCATAATACTTCACAACTTGGATTCAAACTCAAGGTATTACCAAATTCTCATAAAATAAGATGATATTGAGAACACAAATTTTTGAACTCATAAAGGCCATTATGAATTTGACAATCCCATTACCGACACCCCAATAACATTCTAAGCAACTATGAATTAGATTTTCAATCGCAATATATATTGGTTTTCTTTAATGATGTGCTACTCTACAGTATGACATAGGAGTATCACTTGAAACACTTAGAAGAGGTGTTACATCTTCTATTGGAAATCACTTTGAAGTTAATCCTAAGAAATGATAATTTGGGAGCATTTCCACTTAATATTTGGGTCATTTAATTTCTTAGAAAGAGGTAGCAATGTATCCTATAAAAGTTCAAGTGAAGGTAAATTGATCAATCCTAACAAATGTAAAAAGGTTTCAAGTTTTTAGGATTAACAAGTTCTTATCACAAATTTATCAAGGATTATAGGAGTGTGGCAAAGCCTTTCATATATTTAACAAAGACAAAAGCTTTTAAATTGACCAAGGAAGCACAAGCAACATTTGATTCTTTAAAATAGTAGATGGTGAAAACTCTTATTCTTGGGCAGTGATATTTTTCTAAATGATTAACCATTGAGTGTGATGCCTCAGGTAAAAGGGTAGAAGTAGTATTGGTGAAAGAACAAAGGTCAATTGCTTACTTTAGTAAAGCATTATCAAAAAAAAATTTGGCCAAATTTGCTTATGAAAAGGAGATTATGGCACTAACATTAGCGATTTAACATTGGCGAACTTATTTTTGGGGAATCATTTCCAAGTTTTCATGTATCAAAAAAGTTTGAATCGTCTATTATAGTAACAGATTATAACCATGGATCAGAAAATTTGAATGGTGAAACTAATGGGATATAGTTTTGATATCCATTATAAAATAGGCAAAATGAACCAAGTTACTAATATCTAGTCTAGAGTGATGGAGGAAAGAGAAGTAAACATGCTACTTTCATAGATAAATGGAGGGACAACCATATATTATAGCAGGAAATGGACAAAGATTCTCACTTATAATAGGTCATGCAAAATTTACTTCAAGATCCTACTCCACGGCCTAGTTTCTCCTTGTGAAATTTCACTTTATTTTATAAAGGAAAGCTAGCATTTCTATAAATTTTCCCTTATTTATTCTATATTAGAAGAGTTTCATAGTATTCATATTGGAGGTCACGTAAGGTTTTTTCACACTTATAGAAGACTAGAAACAAGGATTGGCATGACTAAAGATGTGAAAAAATTTATATGATAATGCTCCATTTGTCAATAATGCAAATCTAGTTAATTGACCCTAGAGGGATTATTATAGTCTTTAAAAATTCCTAAAGCTATTTGGAACAAATTTACATATACTTTATCATGGGTTTGCCTAAGTTTAGGAGATATGATGCTATTATAGTCGTGGTCAAAAGCTTATCTAAGTATGCTCATTTTATTATGCTCAAGCATTTATATTCAACTAAAATAAGAGTTGAGTTATTTGTTAAAGAGAACATCTGTCTCCATGGCATACCCCATCATCTATCTCCATGGCATACCCCATTCCATTTTGAGTAACTGAGATCCCTTGTTCATAAGTAACTTTTGTAGAAATTATTTTAGTTACATGGCACCAAACTGTATGTGAACTTTTTTTACAATCCAAAATATAACAAACAGACAAAGGTAGTAAATAAGTGCCTTGAAGCTTATTTGTGATGCTTTGTTATGGATCATCCTTTGAATTGGTCACTCTAGATCCCTTGGCCTAAATATTGGTATAATATTGATTTTATGTTTTAACCAGTACCACCTCATTTCAGGTGGCTTATAGTAAAAAAATCTCCAATCATTTTTGTAACAGCTCAGATCGCCCACTCACAGAAATTGTCCTAATGCACCGGATCCCATCAGAAATTTGAGGTTAAATATGCTTGGTTGAGAGTAGTTCTAGGATGAATGACCTACTAGGAAGGCCTTTAGAAAAGCAAAATCGTGAGGGCTTAGCTGGGCCAAGGCCCAAAGCAGACAATATCTGTGAGAGGGTGATCTGGGCTGATACAGGTGGTATCGGAGCTAGTACTCGAATCGTTGTACCCGCTAGGCTAGACCCCAAAAGAGGGTTGGGCCCTAAGTGGATTGGAGAGTGTGAGATCCCACATCGGTTGGAGAGAGGAACAAAGTACGCCATATAAGGGTTCGGATACCTCTCCCTTATAGACGCATTTTTCATGGCCTAATTCACCGGATCCCATCAGAACTCCGAGGTTAAATATTCTTAGGTGAGAGTAGTACTAGGATGGGTGACCTCCTGGGAAGGCCTCGAGAAAAGCAAAACTGTGAGGGCTTGGCTGGGCCAAGGCTCAAAGTGGACAATATCTGTGAGTGGGTGATCTGAGCTATTACAATTTTCCAATTTCTATCAGGTGAAGTGAAAGTTAAAGTACTGGAAAGAGAGTTGAGAGGAAAAGATGAAACGTGTCATCAACTTAAAAATCACCTTCAATGTGCTCAGACACAAATAAAGAAAATAATAAATTAGAAACATAAAGAGGCATCATTTGAGGTGGGTGATCAAGTATATCTTAAACTAAAGCCTTACAGATAGCAATTAGTGGCAGCAAGGATTAACACCAAACTTATTACTCACTACTATGGTCCTTTCATCATTCTCGACAGAGCTGGTCTAGTAACTTATAAATTATAGGTACCCCTTCTAAAATCCACCTTATTTTTCTTATTTCTTTATTTAAAAAAGTTGTAGAGGCATAATTGGTATAATTACTTTGCTTCCAGGGTTCAATGTTGAGTTTGCAAACCAATTCCATCCAAAAAATGTGTTTGCAATATATTTTATTACTCGCCATGGTGAAGGAGTGTCTCAATATTTGATTCAATGGTAAAGAAATGGATTTAAAGATGTAACCTAGAAGGATGAGTATACCATTCAAATTCAATTTCCATATTTCTATCTTAAGGACAAGGGCAGTTTTAAAGAGATTGCTAATGATAGAAAATAAAGGAATACAAATCAAGATAAGGGAAAATTTCTAGATTAACTATCCTAAAGCACAAAAATATTGAATGTTTATTCTAAAAGGGGGAAAGGGCACCTAGCATAACAAAAGGTGGGGCTGAGAAGTTAGTTATGTGAGGTAATGATAAAGGAGAGAGAAATAAAAAGGTAGGCAACATTTTGTATAGGGGAAAGGATAAAGAGGTGTAATTTTATTTTAGGGAAAGAATTTAGCTAAAAGCTTAAGACCTGTTCTAGGAGAGAAGAGGTTGCAGGAAAAGTTCACTGTTTTTCCTATAAATTGCTCTAAATTCTCTTATATGCAATTTCTTTTAGAGTGAAATATTATGTGCTGAGTATTTCTACCTTAGTATATCTGATGTGAATCTTATGAGTTTAATCATACGTCAAATTATTTTAGGACATCCTTGGAAATTTGATATGTGAGTTATATATGATATGTATAAGAATTGATGTGTTTTTTTTAATATAAAGCAAGAAAGGAGATAAATATCATAAGAAAGGAGTGATCTTGGTAGCAAAAGTAGGGGATGTAAGAGATGCATTCTTAGCCATTAAATGTTTCTTTCTCAATAAGATGATGCTAATGTTATGTTGCCTAATGTTGTTATGTCTCTTTTGTAAGAAATTGATTATCTCTTTCAAGAAGATATTCTAACTAAATTATTATATATGAGAGGCTTGAACACCAAATTGAATTCATTCTTAAAGCATAAATTCTAAGATGGCCCATATATAGAAAAAAGTATAGAGGAAATAAAAGAGATATAAAAATAGAGAAGAACTCTTATTTTTATGGAAGAACTCTTGGAGAAGGGCTATACTTGAGAAAGCTTAAGCCTTTATCTTATTCTTATTTTATTAGTACCAAAAATGATCTCTTATTTTATTAGTACCAAAAATGATAGATCATGGAAAATGTGTAGGTTTTCACGCCATCAATAAAATCAATGTAAAGTATAGACATTCTATTCCTAAATTAGAAGATATGATTAATAAGTTGTATAGTGCTTATTCTTTAATATTAATTTAAACCTAGTTACTATCAAATTAGGATTAGAGAAGAGATGAATGGAAAACTATCTTTAAAACTAAATATGATTTATACGTGTGGTTAGCAATGCCTTTTGGTTTAAGTAATGCACCTAGTACTTTTTAAGATTAATAAACAATGTTTTACACAAATTTTTAGGAAGTTTATTATGATATATTTTGATGACATTCATGTCTATATTAAGACCTTTTCTACCATATTAGTTAAATTTCTTAGTTACATAGAGAGTTCAAACGGCATTGAAATAAATGAGGGGAAAGTGAAAACCAATAATGTGTAGCCAAAACCAAAAATAAAAAATCAAGAAATAAAAACTAAAAACTAAAATCATAACAAAAAATAAAGTAAAATTAAATAACTCGTAAATAAAAATAAAAAATCAAGAAATAAAAACTAAAAACCATAACCAAAAATAAAGTAAAATAAAATAAAATTATGCTTGATTTTTTAAAAATAACAAACATAATTAATAAATATTAAAAAGGATAAAATTTTACAAGGCTCTAAAATAATCAGCCAAACAAGATAATAGACTAGGCCAAATAAGATAATAAAAATAGAAGACAATTGTCACCATTCTTACACTAACTTTTTTAGGTTGAGAAACATAATGTAATTAATGTCAAATTTGTACTTATATTCAATGTTAGACTTATCCATGAAAAACATCTATAAAGTTTTAGAACAAAATCAACTAGGGCGTCAATCTCATTGTTTTAAATGTTTAAGGTTCTTAGGTTGTTAAAGAAAATTTGTTATGTCGTCATTATTTTTTATTAATTAAAAAATTGGACAGATTTTCTTTAAACTTTTAAAGTAACCCTTATTTTAGGTTCTCTAAAAGCTTGTGATTCTAACTTTTTTTAGCAATCAAACCGTAGAATCTTATCATTCCTAATTCTCTCCTTTCTATGAGTCTATACCATCCTTTATTTTTTTCATTTTCTTAAATCTAACTTATCTCCATAGGACAATCTTTAGTCCTATTCATATTAGTATTAGTCCTATTACTTTATTGGTAAGATTCATATCAAAAAATTTTGTTGGAGCCTTCTTCTATATTCAAGTTTGTTCTTAATATTTTTGTTTACTTTTTCAACATTTTACGTCTTGTACCCTATACTTAATTCCTTTTTGGAAATAAGGTAATTCATAAGTTAAAATCATTTTATTTTCTAGTTGTTCTTTCATTTCCATACTATTTAATTCTTGCTTGTTGATTATGATGAAGCTTTAAATTAAGATTTTCTTTACTATAAGTACCAAGATCATACTTTAGAGCAAAAGTATCGTCCCACTAGGATTGGAGTGTCACCCCAAAATTCTTGTAAAATTTTTTAAGGAAATAATAAGATAATTCACTAAAAGTTAAACTAAAAACGAAAAATTGATAATTAAAAAATGAAATAAGTAGTAGTGAATCAGTTGATTGATCAATTTATAAAACTAGGAATTAATTCCATCTTTATTTTTTTCACTTTACCTTCTTGATTTAATACTACTTGACCCTAGGTATCCACTAATTATGATTACCCTCTCTCGAGATTTGATCAAGTAATCTCAATTAAAATAAATAGAAATTGAATTATATCCTCACGCTTTATCAAAATTCTTCTTAATTATACAATCAGATTTGAAACAATCTATGGATAACTAATAAATAATTATGATCTCTCTTGAATTGTCTATTAGTTTGATGTTTATAGGCCTATCAAGATACTAGCTCTCACTTTGCAAGACAAAAAAATTGATCTAATTTTATCTCTCGATTCAAGTTGAATATAAAGCAATAAACACCACAAGCATATTTCATTAAATTAAGAATGTAAAGTTTAAAAATTAATCAAAAGTAATTCCAAAAAAGAATTTAGAAATCTATAGATGTAACTATATATGCCAATTGAATCATCATTAACATTCAACAACAAGAAGGAAATAAAAGAAGAGGGTAGAGAATTGAATTTAAATGTCTTCTCTTTTTTGCTTTCAGCCAGAAACTACAACTTTTTTTCATCAGATTTTGCTCTTTTTGATCTTCCGTTTTTGTATTTTCTAGCTGTCTTTTAGTGTTTTTTTCTTCCTTTTTATACTTTTAAGCCCCAAAAAGGCCCTAAATTGTCCAAAAGTAATAAAAAAAAGATCTTCGACTTTTTCTATTTCCACTCCTCATCAAACACATCAAACAACTCTTTAAACATATAATTATGATCAAATTCTTTCCCTAAACAACAATCAATCAATTAAAACACATAAAAAACTAACAAGAACACAAATCTATGTCCTAAATATGTGATTATCTTCTAAGAAAACATTAAACAAACACACTTTAATAGCTAGAATACATACTATAATTCACACCTATCAAGTTTCTTCTTCTTCTTCATTCGATTTAGTTAGGTTATATTAAGTTCAATTTTCTAATTTTAATTTTTTGTTTTCTTAGCCTCTAGTTATGTTTTCTTTGTTAATCTCTGACTAATTTGCTTCTTCGGAGTAATTTGATAAAAGGGAAAGTTAAAACTAGCCTTCTTCATATATTAACAAGATTGCAAAGAATCTTCAATTAGGAGTTTAGGTTATGAGAAAAGTAAATTTTAAAAGAAAGACATAAGAGAGTGCTTTGTCACTAACTTTTATCTTGCATGTCCATTATAATGTAAAAACAAAACAAAAACTAGTCTAAAGAGAAGGAAATAAGTGAGGAGAAAAGAGTAGAAGTTCATCATGAATGTAATAAAAGGTGAATATGAGCAACTCATTCAACAATTTAGTGAAGTTAAGGATAGGTTGGAGAAATACGAAACTATCATCACTAGTCTACAAAATAACTCACTTATACCTACTAAATAGATGACTTTCAAACTTACGAGGAGGCTAATAGTGATGTCAATTTGCTTGGGGGAGTTAAACATAAAGGGTAGAAGAGGAGGTAGAATGGGGAGACAAGGAAGAAGTAGATTCGATTAAGGTTATGAAAGAGAGTATGAGAAAAGGGTTGATAACAATACAGGTAGCATTAAGATGAAGATACAACCCTCTGTAGGAAGAATAGACTATGATACATATTTGGAGTAAAAAAACATTTAAAGTTAGTGTTTGAATGTTACAAATTTTTGGAAGAGGAAAAGTTTAAATTGGCAGTCATAGAGTTTAGTGATTATATCGTTGATTGGTGGGATCAACAAATACTTGCTAAGAAAGAAACCAAGAGTCACCTATTAGGATATAGGAGAAGATAAAAATAATGATGAGAAAGTATTTTATTCCAAACTTATACTATAGTGATTAATGGCTAAAAATGTTAATTTAAGGCTCTATGAGTGTGGAAGAGTATTACAAGGAGATGGAGGTTGTTATAGTTAAGGCAAATATGAAGGAAGACATAATGAATCATTTCATTTGTAGACTAAATCTAAAGATTGCCAAAATTATAAAGCTACACCATTACTTGAAGTTACAAGATGCACTTCACATGGTCAAAAGGATAGAAAAATAACATTAAAAGAGGTATTTTAACCATTTTGGTATTTCTTGTGTAGGTTCTTCATTATGAAGCACACTATTGAGTAAAAAAGATGATAAAGTTGTAAAGATAAAAAAGGATTAATAAGGATGATGTGTGTTAGACAACCCTCCCTTGCGAGATACGTGCTCGACGTCGTAAGTGACATCTGGACCCACCACCCACAAGGGGGGTAGGGGGCGGGGGGGCAAAGCCCACACCAATCAATCACCAAAATCAAACTCATTTCTCCTATTTCAGAGCAGATTTTTGGAAACTTCAAACTAGAATTACAATTTGACTTCTTCTAGAAAAATGTTCCCCATTGTTTTATCTTTCTAATGACACCAAAATCGTTCAATTTGGTTCAAAAATCTGAAAATTACACCCCAAAAATTTTCAAACTATTATTATAATGAAATAGTACGCTATACTCAAATTCCATCCTAAAATTGAAAGTCTTAACTAATGAAATAAAATTCCATTTATAAAAAAATTTGTAGCTCTATGTCTCTAGTTTAGTTTGAAATAAAAATCATCTCATTCGGAGCTTTATAGCTCAAGATATCATAAAAAAACCGAAGTATGTTTAGTAAAATATCCAATTCATACTCTTCCAATCAATACCCTTACATTGATTCAACCAATCTCTATCAAATCAATACCAAAAGCTATAAATTTTTATGAAGAGATAGAGATATGTGTTAGGAATCTATTGGTTCAGAAATTAGGTCATTTGGAGGCCAAATGACAAAGTTATGGGCAAAAGAGTCAAAGGTATTCAGGTCTAATAACACCTGTGGGTCGCGATCGCGACTTGCGCGAAAATTCCACATCGCAATCGCGACTTCCCCTTTTTTTTGTTTCTTCCTCAGACCTGTTTTGGTTATAAAAAAAAGCATAACTTTCACTAAAGATATCAGATTAAGGTCATTTAAAGACAGTTTCAAAGAGGACTTCTAGATCTACAACTTCTATGAAGACCCCAAAAAGATATTTTGCCTTCAAAAAGGTCAAATTTTCAAATCAATGTAGCTGTCCCTTATATCCATCCTATGCAACATCACAAACTTCTAATGATCATATCTCTCAACTCCTATATCCAAAAATTTCATACTATATAGCGTTAGAAAGCTAGAAGGATAAACTACAACTTCTAAAAGATAACTATGTCTAATTCAACCTAGATTAATACAGTTTTTTCACTGAAGTTAGAACATAAATTTTTACACCTACGGAAAACTTGAAAATGTAATGAACAATTTGGAAATGTCATAGGCAAAACACAATCATATTTCATTAACATCAAAGGATAAAAGTTTTGCAAAGCTTTAATGCGAATTTCAAGCTGCAATAAATCAATATCTCAAAATCCCAAAATACAAAAGATACATGAACAATAATTTGTTCAAAATGCGACTAAAGCCTTGTATTTACAAAAATCTAGCTTATAGTACAAAAATATGCATAATCGGAGTGATGCCTTGACTTTCTTTCACTCGATCTCTTTCCCCTCACCTGGAGATGGGAAGGAAAGGGGGGTGAGCTTAAAAGCTCGTCGGTAACAGTTTTATAATCGGTAACAAGCAAAAATCATTGAAATATTCATTTCTATTGTAAAACTCACATTAAATCATGAAACACATAGTTCCCAAATTCTCAATTTATCAAAAGATTTATAAGCAACCTAAATCATGCATTCAACAAACTAATCAACATATAAGCACATCAAAATGGTTTGGGAGGTTCGTAAACAGAACAAATTAACACATTCCCATGTGATGGTCCTGTTTGGTCGTGTACAGAATGAACTATCACAATCCCACATAGTGGTTTTGCATAATCGTAAACATGAAGGAGTCCATAAAGGAACTTCATGCCACTAGCGGGCAGGCGCAAGAAGCCATTAGTCAAAGTGTACTTGACATATAGAATGGACCCAGCCAAACTCACATAACATGTATTTCATAACTTGTAAACTTGTTGCCCAAAATGGCACTTTTTTCGAAAAATGATTTCATAAACATAGTATCTTTTCAAAAATCATTTTCATATTCTTTTCATAAATCATCAACACAATATTCACATACCAAACAAATAACACTTTCTCAAAGCATTCAAAGAGCAATAAATGCACATTTATAACACAATTGAAATCATTTAACTTTCTTGATTTGGAAGAAACATTAGTGGCTTATGGCTCAATTATCAAATGTAACCCACCTTGAATTCCTTGCTTAAAATTTGATTAAGGATGCCTCTCCGCTTGCTCCTCTTTCCTTTCTTGATTCCCTTCAACATTTGCAAAAATCCCATTCAATAGAAATTCAAATTGAAAACCTATAGAACACACATTCACTAAAATTGACCGTATAATACTTAAACCTATGCATTTCCTAAGCTTCATGAATCAAAACCCTTTAGAAAATCCAAAAGATTAGAAATCGAACTTACCTTGAGTCTTCACCAAATAACAAGATTCTTAGCTTAAATGAAAGCTCTTCTCTTCCTCTTTCTTTTTGATCAACCTCAAATTCACTCTTAAAAGGTAAGAAAAGATGAAATCTAACTCAAACTTCCTTCTTTTCTCTTAAAGTACCGAAACCTCTCTTCCTCTCTTCTTTGTTTTCGTAATTCACTCTTCTTTTCCTTCAATCCACGTTTTTTCTTCCCAAATGCATCACAACATTTTGCCTCTTCCCATTCCACCCTTAATGAATGCTAAAAGTCCATTTTACCCTTCCTTTAATGCTTTAAGATCTTAAATGCTTAAGTGTCATGCCAACATTGCGCTTATGCATTCTTACCACTTTTAATTTAATAATCCAATGAATTAAATCCTACTAACATAGACATAATAAGTTAAACTCCAAAAATAAATCTATCAACACTTCATAATTCATTTGAATCATGCTTAACTAAAGAAAAAAATTCGGGAGCTAACATTTCTCCTCCTCTTAAAAGAATTTCATCCTCGAAATTCTTACCTGAGTCATCGAAGAGGTATGGATACTTCTCCTTCATTGCTTACAAAGGTTCCCATGTGGCCTCTTCTACATAATGGTTTCTCCATAAAACTTTGACTAGCTGAACTATCTTGTTCCCGAGGACCTTCTCTTTAGTGTCCAAGATTTCCATTGGAGTCTCCTCATAAGTCAGATCATCTCTCAACTGAACCTTAGTGGCCTGAATGATATGAGGGATCTAATTTATACCTCCTCAACATGGAAACATGAAAAACATCATGTATTTGAGATAATTCCGGTGGCAGTGCCAACCTATAAGCTAATGGTCTAATCCTCTCAACAATTTTATAAGGACTCATATATCTCGGGCTCAACTTACCCTTCTTGCCAAGCCTCATTACTCCTTTCCAAGGATATGTCTTAAGAAAGACTTTCTCACCAACTTCATACTCCATCTCCTTTTGATGTGCATCAGTATAGCTCTTCAATCTATCTTGAGCTGCTTTAAGCCTCTACTTAACTAAATTGACCTTGTCAAGTGTCATCTAGAGTAACTCTGGTCCCACTAATCTCCTTTCTCCTTCTTCATCCCAGCATATAGGAGTTCTACATCTCCTTCCATACAGTTCTTCATAAGGAGCCATCTAAATGCTCGAGTGGTATGAATTATAGTAAGCAAATTTGACCAATGGCAGATGCTCATCCTAGCACCTTTGAAATCCATCACACATTCCCTGAGCATTCCTTTAAGGTCCGAATGGTCCTCTCAAATTGGCCATTTGTTTGAGGATGAAAAGCGGTGCTAAAATGTAACTTAGTCCCTAGAGCTTCTTGCAGACTTTCCCAAAATCTCGAAGTGAATCGAGGATCTTTGTCAGAAACTATGGAATCTGGAATCCCATGTAATCTCACCATATCATCTATATACCTCTTTGCTAGCACATGCAGAGAATTAGTCTGTTTAATTGCTAGAAATGGGTTGACTTCGTCAAACGATCAATAATAACCCATATAGCATTATGCTTCCTACTAGTCTTGGGCAAACCCATCAAAAAATCCATAGTCACCCTTTGTCACTTCCACTCAGGAATAGACAATGACCTTAATTTTCCTGAAGGTGCCTTATGTTTAGCCTCGACTTGCTAACACACTAGACACTTACTTGTATACTCTGTTTCATCCCTCTTCATGCCTTTCCACCACAAATGCTCTCTCAAATCTCTATACATCCTGTTACTACTTGGGTCCATGGCATAAGACGCATTGTGTGCCTCGTTGAGTATCTCATCCTTTACGTCCTTGACATTCGGAATGCAGAATCTATTTCCTACAACCATAAGTCTATCATCCCTCACTACCATTTCAGATTTTTTACCATTCTAAATCTCTTATTGGAGCTTACTGAATTCTGCATCCTGTGCTTGCAACTTCTTAACCTTCTCGCTGAGTATTGGTCTTACTCTGAAATTAGTAATGATATAATCAGGCTCCTCCTATTTTAAGCTGATTCTGAGCTTAGCCATCTCTTCCAACAACTACAAATAAACTGTCTGAACATGAGCTATGGAAGATTTCCTACTCAAGGTATCAGCCACTATATTTGCCTTTCCTGGATGGTATTCAATTAACAGGTCATAATCCTTAAGCAACTCTAACCACCTTCTCTGTCTCAAATTCAACTCTTTCTAGCTCAATAAGTACTTGAGACTTTTGTGATCAGTAAAAATCTTCATCTGAACTCCATACAAATTACATCTCCAAATCTTCAAGCAAAGATTACTGCTGCCAATTTCAAATCATGAATCGGGTAATTCAACTTATAAGGCTTTAACTGCCGTGAAGCATAAGCTATCATCCTGTCTCCCTGCATCAACACACACCCCAAACCCTTTCTTGAAGCATCATTGTAAACTGTATAACCTTCATCTTGCACTGGTAACGTCATAATTGGAGAACTTGTCAATATGTGCTTAAGCTCCTCAAAGCTTTTCTAACATTCATCACTCCAAATAAACTTCTGATTTTTCTTTAACAACTTGGTCATCGGAGCAGCTATCATAGCAAACCCTTCAACAAATCTCCTATAATATCCTGCCAGACCCAAAAAATTCCTTACTTCTGCCACTGTCTTTGGTGCATGCCAATTCACCACTACTTCAATTTTCCTCAGATCAAAATGTACCCCATCCTTCGAAATTACATGTCCAAGGAATACTACCTCATAAAGCCAAAATTCACATTTGCTAAATTTGGCATAAAGTTCCTTCTTCCTGAGTGTTTGTGACACTATCTTGAGATGTTTCTCATGTTCCTTTTTTCTCTTGGAATAAACCAAAATGTCATTTATAAATATGATGATAAATTGATCCAGATACTCCCTGAAGACCCTATTTATGAGATCCATAAATGCAGTTAGAGCATTGATCAATCCAAATGGCATAACTAAGAACTCGTGATGCCTATACCGTGTCTTGAAGGTTGTCTTGCTTACATCAAACTCCCTGATTCTGAGCTGATGATAACTTGACCTGAAATCAATCTTTGAAAATACCTTGTCTCCTTATAGCTAATCAAATAGATCATCTATTTGTGGCAGAGGGTACTTGTTCTTAATAGTCACCATGTTGAGTTTTGGGTAATCAATACACATCTACCATGTTCCATCCTTCTTTTTAACAAACAAATCGGCACTCCCCATGGTGACAAACTTGGCCTTATGTACCCCTTCTCTAATAGTTCTTCTAACTGTTCCTTAAGCTCCTTCAGCTCAGCTGGGGCCACTCTATACGGTGGTATAAAAATAGGTGCTATATCGGGAATCAAGTTGATGGCAAACTCAATTTTTCTCACCGATGGCAAACTAGGTAAGTCTTCTAAAAACACGTCTGGAAATTCCCTCACAATTCGAAAATCCTCTAACTTCCCTTCATTCACATCAATGTCCACGATGAGTGCCAAGAAGGCTTCACAACCCTTTTTCATCATCTTATCAACTAGCAAAGATGAAACAATCCTAAGTGGTGGTGTTCTTCAATCTCCTCTAAAAATCACCTTCTCACCATTTCCCAAGTCAAATTCCGCCTCCTTGAGGATACAATCTAACTTCGCATGATACTTTTTCATGGCATCCATACCAAGTATAACATCTAAGCCTTTTAGGTCTAGAGGTAGTAAGTTCACTGCCAGTCTAGCACCATCAATAAAGAACTCATATTCTCTATAAACTTAACTTATTATTACATTCCTTCCTAGAGGAGTACTAACAATCAATGGATTTTCCAATGGCACCAAATTCACACCATATAAAGTCATGCTTATATAAACAGATGAATACATGGAACCAGAATCAATCAAGACATATACTTCAGAATTAAATAAATGAGCCATACATGTGACAACTTCAGGTGTGGCTGCAACTTTCTCTTTGGTCATGGCGAACACCCTAGCTTATGCCTGACCCCTTGGTCTTCCTAGAGGAATAGCCTTCCTAATCGTTGTAGAACTGCCCACCTTAGTGATTGGCCTAGTTTTCACTATTTCTGGTCTCCTTGGGGCTTACAACTGTGACCCCTCTTGCCTTGTTATTTGGGGATAGTCCCTGATCATGTGTCCCTTCTCCCCGCATCAAAAACATGCTCCAAGTAACTTCAAGCACTCTCGTTTGTGAAATTTCCCACAATGCTCACATTGAGGGTTTGTGTACCTGCTCCTATCCACCTTGCTATTGCCTCCCACAATTGAGGCTTGCACTGAAACTACCCTTGTTTGATTGTGCTTAGTAGAGGCACTACTCCCCACCTCACTCTATTTAGAGAAGCTCTTCATACCCCTCTTAGGCATTGGAGCACTCATCCCCTTCTTGGAAGGCTGCTCCCGATTCTTCCTCTTCTTATTCACTTCATATTTTATATTCTCCAGTTTCTCAGCCTGGAGTGCAGTATCTATCAATTGCTGGTAGTCACAGAAATTGTGGATCAATACTTTCTCCTTTATCCCCAAATGAAGTTCTCCTTTAAACTTGCGGCACTTGTCCTCCTCATTCGTGACAATGTTAGCCACATATCGTGAGAGCTGGGTGAACTTCAGCTCATACTTACTCACACTCATATCCCCTTGTGTGAGATTCAGAAACTCCCTAGCCTTCTCTTGTATATAAACCCTCGAGAGGTACTTCTTCCTGAGCACTTTCACAAAATCTCTCCATGATTCCCACTAATGGAGTGCATGCCCTTGCAGCAAGCTAACTGCATAATCCAGTTTCTCCTCACCAAAGCACTTCATCTGCATCAGGACTCTCTCTGTCCTCTTCAGTCATGCTTCAGCCTCTTCAAGATTTGTAGTCCCATTGAAGTCTACAACCCCATACTTGCGGAGCTTATCATATTGTCCAGTCTTCTCCACTAGAGCTTACATTGGAACTTTTGACCCTTGGCCATGGCATATGCGAAAGCCTGAGCAAAGGCTTGAAAGAACCATAGATCTAGAGGGTTTACTTGAGGCATAGAAGGAGGAGGTAGTGGCACTTCATGTTTCACACTAAGTGCCTCAGAATCAGGAGCACAGTGTGTCCCCGCGTCTTGCAGGACAAAGGATTTATCCGTGCTTCCTTGGCGGGAGCAAGATCGAGTCATAGCTCCTCGAGTTCTCTTTCGAGGCCGCATAATCACTCCTTCAATTTAAAACTATTGAAAATCTTTAGTTCATGCAAAACAATTTCCAAATCATGCAAAATAATTCAAAACAATGCAAGTTATTCATTTAAGACAATGCATGTTCATCTCATGTCTTACACTACCCATTTCATACCAAGGATACTCCTAAACCTAATCTCTCTGATACTATAAGTGTTGGACACCCCACCTTTGCGAGATGCGCACCCGACGTCCTAAGTGACATCTGGACCCACCTCCCACAAGGGGGTGCGCAAAGCCCACACTAATCAATCACCAAAATCAAACTCATTTCTCCTATTTCATAATAGATTTTAGGAAACTTTAAACTAGAATTACAATTTGACTCTTCTAGAAAAATGTTCCCCATTGTCTAATCTTTCTAATAACACCAAAATCGTTCAATTTGGTTCAAAAATCTGAAAATTATACCTCAAACATTTTTGGACTATTATCATACTGAAATAGTACACTATACTCAACTTCCATCCCGAAATTGAAAGTCTTATAGACTGAATTAACATTCAATATAATTTGTATCTCTATGTCTGTAGTTTAGTTTGAAAGAAAAATCATCTCATTCGGAGCTCTATAAGTCAAGATATCATCAAAATACTGAAGTATGTTCAGTAAAATATCCAATTCATACTCTTCCAATTGATACCCTTACATTGATTCAATCAATCTCTTTCAAATCAATACCAAAATATATAAATTTTTATGTAGAGATAGAGAAATGTGTTAAGAATCTATTGGTTCAAAAATCAGGTCATTTAGAGGTTGGATGATAAAGTTATGACCAAAAGAGTCAAAATTGTTCAAGTTTGGAAACACCTGCTAGTCGCGATTACGACAAGTCGCGATCGCAACGAGAGCGAAGAACCCCTGCACATCACTACTTGCGAGAAAATTCTACAGAGTCACGATCACAACGATTCGCGATCACGACTTCCCTTTTTTTTGTTTCTTCCTCATACCTATTTTGGTAAAAAAAAGGCATAACTTTCACTACAAATATCGGATTAAGGTTATTCAAAGATAGTTTTGAAGAGGACTTCTAGACCTACAACTTCCATGAAGACCCCAAAAATATATTTTGCCTCCAATAGGGTTAAAATTTCAAATCAATATAGCTGTCCCTTATATCCATCCTATGCAGCATCACAAACTTCTAATGATCATATCTCTCAACTTCTATATCCAAAAATTTCATATTATATAGTGTTGGAAAGCTAGAAAGATAAACTACAACTTCTAAAAGACAATTCTATTTAGTTCAGCCTAGATTAATACAAATTTCCCCCTGAATTTAGAACACAAATTTTTACCCCTATGGAAATCTTGAAAATGTAATAAACAATTTGGAAATATTATGGGCAAAACATAATCAAATTTCATTAACATCAAAGGATAAAAGTTTTACAAAGCTTTAATGGACATTTTAAGCTACAATAGATCAATATCTTAAAATCCCAAAAGACAAAAGATACATGAACAATAATTTGCTCAAAATGCGACTAGGGCCTTGTGTTTACAAAAATCTAGCTTCTAGTACATGCATAATTAGAGTGATGCCTTAACTCTCTTTCACTAGATCTCTTACTCCTCACCTAGAGATGGGAAGGAAAGGAGGGGTGAGCTTAAAAGCTCGTGGGCAACAGTTTTATAATCGGTAACAAGCAAAAATCATTGAAATATTCATTTTCATTGTAAAACTCACATTGAATCATGAAACACATATTTCCC
>JAOQMP010000008.1:26723848-26733879 GCA_027563575.1 Erythroxylum pedicellare
ATAATAATGTGTATTTTCTATATTACCCGTTTGATCTACTTTTGACGTCAAAGGTTTGTAGAGTGCCTTTTTTTTTATACTTATATTTTTAAGTCTTTAAATTAATTTCTACTCGAATTGGGTAACTCTTTTGCAAAAGTAAAGCCTTGATTTTAAATTTTAAATGGCTATATACATAAATACGGCTCAAACCACAATCTCATTTAAGTCGAGAGATTCCCTTATCAACCCATCAATGCCCTGGGTTGTATGCGAGTGTCATTGTTTTGCTGCAATAGGAAAAGTTCTTTTCTTTACTTCTAGACTAGAAATTTTACGATCTTAGTTCTCAGATATGGAAATTACCTTTTTTCTTTAAATCTTTATCGTCCAATCTCAATCTGGGAATGATGGAATTGTGAATCCAACCCAGAAGCCTATTATTGTTGCTTAGGTTCAATATTTAAGATGGAAAAGCTCAGCTGAAAGATGATTGAGGGTCCCAGAAATCACTGTTAGTATGCTTTGTAGGCTAGTCGATACCAACTGCAATACACTACTTCATTCGTGGCCCACAGTGATATGAAGCCCCAATCATGAAATTGCATTCTATAATGTTTACAGGACTATGACATGAGCATTTCATATTTTCGAGCACCTTACTTGGTGGACATAGATGTGATTCAAGGGAAGAGAGTTCTAAGGCTGGAAGAGATATCCGGCAACGGCAACGCCTGGCGTAACGCAGACGTTCTGTCTTTTAACACCGGTCATTGGTGGAGCCACAAAGGGTCTCTCCAAGGGTTAGCGTCCTATTTGTTTTTGTTTAAGATGCTTTTTCTTGCATTCTCGTATATATATCAAAAAAGAAAATACAAGCAACGAAGATACAAATCTTGGTGCGTTCTGGCTTTGAGCAGGTGGGATTACATGGAAACAGGAGGTTCATATTACCAGGACATGGATCGTCTAGTTGCTTTGGAAAAAGGCTTGAGAACATGGGCCAATTGGGTTGACTCCAACGTTGACACTGCCAGAACCAGAGTTTTCTTCTTGTCCATTTCGCCCACACATTACGAGTATGTCTCTCTCTCGTATATTTTTCACTTTACTTGGAAAGCTACACTCCTGACTCCTCCATTATTGGCTACTGGGCTCCAAGCACAAAAAATGTGGTTTAATGTCAGCCTCAGTAGAGGGTGCAGCTTGGCCACGCTGGCTTCCCATACGCAACTAATAAATTGGGCATCGTAAATTAGTTTAACTAAAAGACAACGGAACAAGTGCAGCTTGCAAGTTATAACAGCTGTGTTCATGGTAGTTTGCAACAATAGAAGAATGTGACATAATCAATATGCATTAATTTCATTATGCATAAAGAAAAGGCACGAGGGGAAACCTGGTTTCTATACTGGTTAGCAGTAAATGGGTAACGAACTTGTTGCACTTGGTTGACTTGTTGGTAGGTTCAATTTCTTTATTTTACTTTCTTTTCAAATTTAAGTTATATATGCTGCATAAGAAATTTGAATATTCTCTACGCTTTAACCTCTTGATAAGGATTGAGTGTGTTCACACGTAGTCTACTCCAATACTTGATATTTAGTCTGGACCGGAGCCTAGTTGTTGATGTATTATTTGTTTCAACCCCAGATATTTTTAGAGAATGGTTTCTCTTAAAGAACTCGGTGCTGCCAAAATCTGGCGACACCATCAACAGTAATACATTTTTTAACAGCGATTGTCGGTGGCTCTGTGTCTTTTGTCTAAACTTTTGATAACAGTTCTGGAAAAGCTATTACAAGGATTGGGTCTCGTATATATTACTAACTTGGAACCAAAAAATTGGCAGTCCAAGTGAATGGAGTTCTGGGACGACAATATCTGCGTCAAAAAATTGCTACGGCGAGACAACTCCAATATTAAGTGGATCAATGTCACCAGGAGCATACCCTGAGGAAATGAGAGTAGTGGACGATGTCATTAGGGACATGCATAACCCTGCGTACTTACTGGACATCACAATGCTTTCTGGCCTTAGGAAAGATGGTCACCCATCAATTTATAGCGGTGATTTGAGCCCCCAGCAAAAAGCTAACCCTCAACGCTCTGCAGATTGTAGCCACTGGTGTCTTCCTGGACTCCCGGATACTTGGAACCAGCTATTGTACACTGCTTTGTTCTTCTAGATAACCTCAATATGCTTTTATATTCTTTTTTACTTGTTAGACTATACTAATTTAATTGCTTGTTAGAGACTGACTTAACTACAGTCTTCGGGTCATATCTGATTATATCTATAGATACTATCTACCTTCTTCTACGTTTAGTGATTCTTTATAAGAGTACTTGATTCTCTACGCCTAGCTTACTTTTTTCTTTCCCCCTTCCAATGGTTACCTTGAGATAATCAAAACTTGGCGTAGAAATATGCTCAAGCAAGTACTGTCCTGTGTGCTAAAACATTCGTATTATTTGTTTCACGGGCTAGCTAAGCGAGGAGGCACAGAGACAAGAAACAGACACATACATTCTTGGCCTGGGCGGTAATAAAACTAAAGTAATCTTTAAAATCTACGTAACTTTGTCAACATACTTTTAACAATAGTCAAGACACCTTATAAGTGACAGCTCCCTAAGGTTGGGAAACCACCTAATCATAGTTTTACTACATTCTGTATAACAATGGGCAATAGTTGATTAGCTTTTTATAACAACTCCTGGAGCGTTGACTTCCACCAAGCGAGGTATGCTGCCAACAATCATTCCATTGATGTTGGAAGCTGCCTGCTGCTTGTCATAAGCTGAAAGATGCACACCCAGTGCAGCTCTACCGGAAGGGTCCAGATTGTTGGACCATGCAGCATCCCATTCCACCGCTTTGGCCGTGCTACATGCTACACTTGCTCCTCCAGGAACGGTCAGCCTCGCTGAGTTCTGCAAGAAACCTCCCATTTATATTACAATTTCTAACCTCTCCATCACAACCTACCTGTCGGATAAGGACTGAATTACCTGAGGGAAAAACCTCTCGAAGATCATTCTGTAGTAATAAGCTTCTTTGGTAGTAGGGGTGTTATGGGGGAAGATGTGAGCTGCATTTTGCATCATTTTGTCTGTCACCTGAAATCATTCTATGATGTTAAAAAAAGCTGCCTGCTATATTCAACTCAAATGCTTGTTATAGGAGATGGTTAATTCAAGTACATGTTGAGCAGCATGATCTTTAAGACCATCAATCCAGCTGTAGCCAACCCCATCACTAAATTGCTCCTTCTGCCTATAAAGTATGTGCTGCAGGAGTCCAACAGAGTATGTTAAACGAAGCGCAAAATGTTAGCAAAAGAAAAAATTTGTATATACCTTTGGCAGATAAGGATGCTCCTCATCATCAAAGGCCCTCCTAAGAACCCATTTCTCAATGCGACCTTTTTCTGGTCTAATCTGAAATCAATTGGAAGTTATCAGAAAGATCTGCTTAGGTAGCACCCCCATCAAGGACGGGTATAAAGTGACTACTAGGTTTTACCATCTTCCATTCAGGGTCGATGGCCATTGCAACATTAATAAACTCCTTATCTAAGAAGGGTACTCGAGCTTCCAAACCCCACGCCGATGTTGCTTTGTTAGCTCGCAAGCAGTCGTATTGGTGGAGGGCCTTAATCTGCAAAAATGGAAATATAATTGAATCGAAACATTTTCTGCTATGTCTAATAACGTATCACTCAATTGAATCACCTTAAAGGCTTGCCTAGTGTGATTGTATAGTTACCTTGCGGCATGTTTCTCGGTGGAACTCTTCTTTGTTAGGTGCTTTATGAAAATACAAATAACCACCGAAAATCTCATCAGAGCCTTCACCAGAAATTACCATCTTCACTCCTAAAGACTTGATTTTTCTTGCCATGAGGAACATAGGAGTACTAGCTCTGATTGTTGTAACATCATATGTTTCAATATGGTAGATGACATCTTCAATGGCATCAATACCATCCTACACCAAAGGCATACACAACATTTGATAATGATCCTGAAAGAAATTTCAGTTCTACTAGTATAGTACCTGAACTGTGAAGTGAAACTCATGGTGAACAGTTCCCAAATAATCTGCGACTTCTTTTGCAGCCTTCAAATCTGGAGAACCCTGCTCGAGAACAGGATTTGAATTAAGGGAGGAGTTCCTTGAAAACGCCTAACGAGTGTCTGACAATAGCAATCTTTTACACTCACCTCTAAGCCAACACAAAATGAATGAAGCTGCGTTCCCCACTGCCGAGCAGCCTTGGTACCTGCTAAGTGGCGAGCTGTAATAGAGGCAACTAAAGACGAATCTAAGCCACCAGATAGCAGAACTCCGAAAGGAACATCACTCATAAGTCTTTTGATGACAGCCTGCACAGATTATGTACTTAGCATATCAGCTATAAATTCACCAATATCTGCTTAGTTAAATCATTTGGCAGCATCAAATGTTTCATAAGCGTTACATTTTCAAATGAACGTCTCAGAGCAAGCGGATCATATGGAGTTAATGGAATAGCCTCTGAGAACCAAGGAGGATTATACCATCTCCTTAATCCTCCTGATTTGCTCGAGTACAGGTGGCCAGGTGGAAAGCACTCAAAATGTTCACACTCATCATTCAGGCCTTTCAGCTCAGAAGAAATCCATACAGAACCTTAAAAACAACACCAAATCAGAATTGCTCCACCTGTAAAAGTTGGTTAAGAAGCACGATCTAAGGAATGTTACCATCAAGACCCCAGCCAATGTAGAGGGAAGTGATTCCAATGGCATCACGAGCAACAATGAAAGTGTTATCTCGACAATCCAACAGCACAAAGGAGAACATCCCATCCAACATGTCCACAAAGTTTTCTCCATATTCTTCATACTATTCGAAGATTTCAAGCAACATATTAGCTTGCTAGAAGTAACTATAAGAAAGATTTGAGTTACATCAATTCAGAAATGCATATAAATAGATTAAATATCAGTATCTTCAGAAGAACCATACCAGATGGGCAATAACATCGCAGTCACTGTCTGTTCCGAACTTGTGATGTGGTAAGCGCTTCCTCAATTCTTCATGATTGTATATTTCTCCATTCACCTATATTTAACATCCAGTTATGCTTGCCAAAATACTGTAATCGTCGTTACGTGTTAGAATATTGGTTTTCAAAGGAACTCCCTTTTTTTTATTCCATCAAAAGGTTAGCAAGCAAAGACAAGTAATATATAAATGAAACAAACCCCTTAGTAGTCCATTCAATTAACAATGAAAATCCTTCTTCGTTTCTCCATTCCTAGTGAACAGAAACCTTCACTATGTTGGTTAGAAGCCTACCGTAACAACAATTTTTTTGTTCTCATTGAAGAGAGGCTGATCACCAGAAGCAGGATCAATAATAGCCAGACGTTGATGAGCCAAGTAGCAGTCACCATTCTGATAGAGCCCACTCCAGTCTGGACCACGGTGCTTCAATCTGTTAAGGTGACAACAAAATATACAATCTCAATTTCTTAGTATTTGCAGAAATGTTTATCCGAGATCGTCCATGATAGAATTCCTTAAAATGCCATAAAGTTTATGTTTATTAGAATTAACTAATGAATCCTACGGATACTAATAATTTAAGTTCTCTTTATCATTTCAAATATACATCGATTGCCAAGAAAATAAAAATAATCACATAACTCAAAGTTAATCAATAAATAAATAACACGCCTTCTGATACAGGCAAAAGAAAAGAACGTCCTCGGAATGCATAGAAGAAAATGAAAAAGGGTGGTGAAGTTAGTCCGAGATTGCAGCAACAAGAAGAAACCAAATAATGAGCCAAGAATAACAGAGAATTTCCTGCGAGACAGCTCAAGCACACGAACTCTCTTAGCTTGAGAATCATCAGAGCAACCTAGAACAGCAATTATCCCACACATTTTTGTGTCGCTTCTTTCCCTTTTCTTTTAAGAGATACTAAATCAATAATAACGAAGAGAATGATAAAAGAAAACTTATAAGAATCTGCAAGTGATAACAGGGAATCCAAATGAAGTAGTAGTTGATGATAGGATCTGGACACAGAGTTAGGTTTGATAATAACGAAACAAGAAGCACAGAAGGTGGCGGAGTGTTGTTAGGATAGACCAACACGTAGAGTAACGTTGTTTGTTGAATGACCAAGTTGCCTTGGCCATCTAAGGCCACGTATTTATGGAGAAACCTTAGCTGCTGCACGACAAAATTTTCCCCAGCAACCAGGCTATCAACGGCGTCAGTTTTTTTTCATCTTCTAACTATACACCACTAATGTCGCTTTATGATCTTAAATGGATAAATTATATATCTTTTCTATGCGGGAATTTTATTTATCCATTGTAATTTATGGAGACTTACTAAGTGTAAATATTTTTATTCATGTGATCTTGGCATATTATGTCATGCTCTCACAAGGGGAAAAGTAAACTTTTGAAAATAAGGATATTGTTAAGATGGACATAATCTTCCACAGAAATAGATACTGCTCTTCTATATAATCTTGATTTGAATAAGATAGATTTCTTAAAGTTTGGATTATAACAAAAATTCAGAAACTCGCCGGGATGCGTGGCATATGCGTCAAATTGCTGACAACACTTGTGCATGGGATTGGGGCACGTGGAGACCATTGAATGGCTGTCACCGTTCTCTTTCTCAACCTCGACGGCGAGGTTTATCCGTGTGCCCAGTCAGCAATAGCCAATAGGGAACTTTTGGTCTAAGAAAAATTTTCCACGTGTCGATCTGCAAAGGGAGTGTGGAAAAATGTATTTTTCGTAGAAGTGAAAGGAAGAAAATTTCACGATCCTAAACCGCAAAATTTCAAAGCCTTTCACTTTTCACGGTGACGCAGATATTATCCCAATTGAATTGAATGTAGTTGTTATCTCAAAATCTTCAAATTGCCATTTATAAAATCAGTCAGATTTATTTTATAATAATCGAGTACATGAATCTTAAATTTGTAGCACATAAAATTCAGATTTGAGCACTTTTTAAAATCTCTATTAGTGTAAAATTCTCTAAAGAAATATATCACATGACTTTAAATTATAATAAAGAAAAAAAAAAGTACAATTTTGGACCTAACGCTACAAAGAATTCAAATTTGGGATCATATCAAAATTACATATTCCTTATCCATCCCTCGTAGCTACTTTTAGTCTAGTGTTAGGACTCTTAAATCCTAATTATGAAGTCATGTAAGCATTGATGACCCTTAACTAATATTTGGCACTTGGAACGATGAAACAAGAAAAAAATTTGCGAGTGGGTAAGAAAAATAGACATTGTCTATGAAATCTTGAAACTAAGGGAGTATTGGCATACATTGATGCACATTAATGAAAACCTTAGACAAGATACAAGATTTAAATGTGAGACTAAAAGATTAGCTCGAAAAGGACATTGAGTTTAAGTTTAGTTGGATCGCATACATGAGAAAGACATGTGACACTACAAGAAAAATAGAGTTTAGCAACGGAAATTACCGATAGAATTTGTACACATTCTGTCGGTAAGCTTATTTAGCGACGGAATTTACTGACGAGAAAAGTTATCGAAGATACGGCCGTAGATAAATCTACCGACGGAAATTTTGTATATCATCGGTAAATTTACTGACGAAAATTTTGGTCAGTCGGTAAATTTACCGAATGAGAAGATTTTTCTGTCAGAAAATTACCAACAGATTTGATTATTCCGTCAGTAATTACCTACAGAAAAAAAAATTCTGTCGATAAATCCAATATATTTTACCAACGGACTTTTCTCCTATCGGTATATTTGCCAAATTTTGTTTTTTAAAATTTACCTGCATCTAAGCATATTATATTATAATAATTATCATATTATACTATAATCTAAGTATAATGCATTACAAAAATATTAATGTAAGTTATATCATATTTAAAGTAAAACAATTGAAATTATGAAATTCATAATAAAAAAGAACTGAAATCATTTTTTCGAAGAATAGATATTTCATCAAACACCTTACATACATCAAAAATTTATCCCAACATCACAACTAAAATCACGTCTTGTTCCTTTTATCACTAACATTGATACCTTAAATTTGTTTTCCAAGCACAAAATATACAAATAAACGAAAGTAATTAAATGTCCAAATTGACTTTCATCCAATATACGAAAAAAAATACATGACAATAGTTGCAAAAATACCTCCACCAAAGGACACCATGACAATGACCGGAGAAGATAACGTCGACAAGCTAAAAAAAGAGTCCACAGCAGAGAAACCGAAGAGAAGAAAACCAAAGATGAGTCGTAGGAAGAAGGAAGAAGAAGACGCAAGTGGATAGGGGAGAAGTCGGTTGAGTTTAAATTTAAAAAGAATTTACTGATGGAAATTTCCGTAGGTAAATTCAAATTTTTTTATTCCACTAGTAATTATCATCTTTTTACTAGCGGATATCTTATACTATCGCTAAATCATTTACCGACGGATATCTTATATAGTCGCTAAAGTTCATCGCAAAATTTATCGTGATGATTTTCCTCTATATTTAGCGACGGATATTAGTATCGTCGCTAAATGAAAGTTTTTCCATCAATTTTATCAACGGAAATTGATTTTCCATCGGTAATTTACAATGGTATATTTTTCGTCGGTAATAGCCGTCACTAAAGTCCATCACAAAATATACTGGGATGATTTCCCTCTATATTTAGCGACGGATATTAATACCGTTGCCAAACGAAAATTTTTCCGTCAATTTTTTCAACGAAAATGAATTTTTCGTCGATAATTTGCAACGATATATTTTCTGTTAGTAATTTTCCATCGCTAATTCTTGCTTTTCTTGTAGTGTGAGAGCTTTGAGTACTTAATGTGTGTCCAAATACACAAACATGGGTAATCATTACCAATGTATTATGAAAAATTTTAGGCTTGGATGACTCACCATAAAAGATAAAGATCAATGAGAGATATTGAATAATGTGATAGATAAGATGAGAGATGGCAAATAAAGCTCGCCACAATATTAGAGGAACAAAAGGAGGCAAGAAGTAAGTAATAGAACTACTAGAAAATCATTCTCCAAAGCAGACTCAACTTGGATGCTAGAGGAATAACAGCAAAACTCTCCACAAACATGAAGAAAAGATGGTTACTAAAGTAAAACTAGAATTCCAAACTTGTAACTAGGAACTTTTGATCCTTTATATTTTGTTCTTGTTGTACTCTTAACCCTTGTAAAGGTTGCAGATAACTATTAATCAAGGAATTGCTATTACTTTTCAAGAAAAAGTTCAAATTTATGAACATATGATTTAATATTTATAATAACTATCAATTAATTTTATTTCAAAATTAAGAATAATATATATAAATTGTTACTAAATTTAATACTTGCGTATCTTATCTGTACATATATATACACACACACATATTTAGGATGGCTTCATGGAAAATTAAAGATCAAGATAACAACTAAAAGACTTAGTTTTATATAATGTAAAAAATTAAATAAAAAGGTGGAATACAAATAATAAAATAAAGATAATCATAATAGAAAGCCGATGCAATTTTTGCACAATTATTTCACCTTTCTGTCTCCCACTTTCATATTTGCATAGCCAAAAAGTGTTATAAAAGAAGAATCTGCTAAAAGAACATAACTTGACGAACTCCCATCACTGTCCATAACGTACCCACTTGTCTACCTTACCTATTCAGTTTATAGGTATATATGTTCCAACGAGTAGGAATGTTTTTTTTTTATATATATAATTTAACAAGCAGGAATGTTATCCGGTGCTGTTAAGTCTATCTTTTTGGATAGCGCCTTCTACTTAATGATAACGAAATGTTAGTTAAGAAGAATTCGGAGGAATATATATACAGACCGAGAAAATGAAAAGAAAAAAAAAGCAGGTTGACTTTGGAGGACTCTGCGTCTTTGTAAGATGTTTGTACTGTGGGGTTAAAAAGACAAGAATAATAAATTAAGATAATTTTATTTTCAATTTTAATGACAAAAAA
>JAOQMP010000008.1:26754680-26767909 GCA_027563575.1 Erythroxylum pedicellare
CAAAATATTTTAGACTATTCTTAAGTTTCAGCAGAATTCTTACCTCATCTTCCAACCAAAACTTTAAAATCTTAGAGACATAATTAAAACTCCAATTTTTTTTCATATAAGTTGTATCTCTATGTCTCTAGTTTATTTCAAATCAAAAATCATCCCATTTGGATAACTAAAAAGAAAGTTATGATCAAAATACTAAAGTATGTTTGAATTGTAAAGCATGAGATTTCGCCGCGGTGAGAACAAAGGAGATGGTCGCAGCGAACCTTCCAAAAACCAAATTTTCTCGGGCATTTTGAAAAGATTGCCACAGAGAACTCAAGAGTTTTGCCGTGTTGAACTAAAAAGAGTTGGCCGCAGCGAACTAAAAAGAGTTGGTCAAACCAAAGTTGGTCGCGGTGAACCAAAGTTGGCCACGGTGAACTTTCATAGAAGACTCGTCTTCCCCACTTTCCAGATTTTAAACCCAGATTTCACTTTCTCACACTATTACAATTTCTCATTTCTCTCCATTCTTCACGTTTATTTTCACATCAACTAACTCAGATAGCACTCAAAACAATTCTTCTAACTCATCATTTTTTTTAGCTCATCGACACACACAAAATTTAAAATCCAAGATTCACACTTAAATATCAATTTCACTTCTAGAGATAAACAATGGACACAATGTATGCATGTACCATTTTGTCTTTCTTAAAAACTAAACAGAGTATATACTTATCTTCCATTCTAGAGTCCATTCAACACCATTTTAATCAATTCTTAACTCTCAAATTAATCATCTAATTTATTTAACACCGAAACAAAACTTCTCAATCCCATGTATGCATGTATATTCCTACACCATAAAATATCATTATGTTACTTACTTATTTCAGCTTTTATTTCCAACAATACGAATAACTCACAGACAAACATCAAGAGCAACTCAATGATCGGTGATGAACAAACCAAACAGAAAATTCTCCAGATGCTCAAAAACTACCGAAACTCTTCCTAGTGTTTTCTTTTCAAAACATAAAATACGTGGGTTCTTTGCATGTTATAAATTTGTCACCACTAGCAGTCCATGTGTCACCATACATACAATTGTCCCAATTATAGGATGCCACGTGTCACACCATAATTGGCCAATAAATCAATAGTCTTCTAAATTTCACCAAAAATACCAAAATATCCTAAATAATACCAAAATTGCCAAAACACATTTTAATCATATTTACTAACTCAATTATACCTGGAAATGTCAAAGAATGCATTTACAATCATATGAATGTGCAAAAATGTGTGTGTCACAATTAATGTATGCATGATGTGCATTTTCCTAATTTCTCATAAATTTCTCAAAATTCACAATTCTAGCTCTAACATGGGTAACGGGATGTTACAATTTGTGGATTAAGAATCCGAATGTTGTGTTTGATAACAAATCTAATAAGTAAATCATTAGACTAAGGGGTATAATTGAGTGATAGGCTAAGATGATATGGGATCCTAATCTAGCCCCTAGAGTATCCCTCCTCTTATATATCTAAATTCAAATATACTAACAACCATAGATAGACATAATTTCCTAAACATATTAGAGGGGTTCAGGTTATGTAATCAAAATCTAGAGGCATTAAAACACATGTTCTTTGAGTTTAGGTTCTCAACTAGTATCTAGAATTGCAACAAGGGTCTTTAGCAACAAAGGTCTTTACATCCTTAACAATGCTAGTGTTCATTTTACGGACCATATAAAATGGCTATAGGTAAGAAAAGGTAAAGTTGAGGCAACTGGATATTGTATACAAGTTTTCTTTTAGCTCTTACATATAAACAATATGGAAACAAGTGGATACTCATCATTCCCTAATCCTAGAGTGATGTGTTCAATCGATCATATTATAACTACTATGACTTATTAACTTGGAATTATAGCCTCATGGAAAGTCTAATATTCACTAGTTTAAAACAACCAAGAGCGGAAAGAAAATCTAAACTAGATATACGAGTTTTATCTCCTAGGTATGAAGATTAGGTATCGTTGAAGAGGTGTGGATCCTATATTACTTAAGGACAATCAAGGTAAAGCTCTAAATAATTTAGCAATTACAAGATCTACACAGCTAATCCTATTAGTAATTTAACATGATCTAGACATGCATGAATATTCTTTTAACATGTAAATCAAATTCAAGCTTTAGTAAAGGAAGATTCGGTTTAAGAAAAGAAAGCTTACTTTGTGGAGTTAGAAGTTCATTCCTATTGTATCATATGATGAGCTTCTATTACATCTTAGTGACTCTCCTAAAATATAAGAAAAAGGTTAAAAAGAGCTCAATTTCATAACATGTAAAGAAAGAATAATAGAGTATAGAGTGAAATTCTTATGGAGTAACAAACATAAGTTAACCAATATTTAAATATACACCCAAATTTGCTATTAGGTTAGAATAATGGTGTAGCTTAATGTGTGGCTTAGGAGCCTGCTGTACTTGACTATTATATCCTAAAATAGTAACATGTCAGTAGTGTAATGGATCATAAATTAACTATATCTAGAATTGTCATTTTCCTTCTCATATGTTATGAGTTTTTAAAAGATTGAAATATGTTATATGGTCTAAAAATTTAGTGTTACAGCCTAATTTTATAGTTGGGTTTTATATCTCTCCTTTCGTTATAAATTCATTTTTTACATTTAAAAAAATCATTAAGAACAAAACAAATGAATTAAGAAACAATAGAGTGGAAAAACAAATATAATTTATTAGGTTGCCTCATAAGTAGTACCTTTGTTTATTATTATTAACCTGACTCGATGCCTCTAGAGTTATATCATCTTTCGTGGTTTAGCTCCTTCAATCCTATCTTCTTAATGTTAACTATTTGGAAACCTTTATAATAGGTTTTAAGGTGAAGACTATTTACTTTAAACATCTTGGTTATATTTAAGATTTGAATTTCAATTATATCATGGGAAAAAAATACTAGTCACGATAAAATGTCCAACTTATGAAGAACACAATTATCTAGAAATAACTTGAACCTTAAATGGAACAAGTTAATGTTTTTCCATATATTTTTATTAAAATAATTTTATTATGAAATGCTTTGTTTTTTTTTTCTTGATAAACGATTGAACTTTCTTAAAATATTCATGTTCTTATAACTACAAATTTCTTTTAATACCAACTTCATTCATGTCCATGTTACACTATTTGGTAACCTAATATATCTTATGTTAAACCTCTCCTAAAAAGTGGCATGGCTTATTAAACACTATCTATATAAGGACTTGCCGATAGGTGTTTTGTAATTAGTTCTTTATGCCCATAATGTACCATCCAGTCTTAAGTTCTAATCCTTCCTATTAGGCTACTCAATCTTCTCCAATATCAACTTGACTTCTTTAATAGACACCTCCACTAGGCCATTGTTTTGTGATGATAAGATGTGGAAAATTTATCCTTAACATGATATTTCCTAAGCACCACCTCCATTAACCTATTACAAAAATGGGTCCACTTATTATTGATTATGACCTTTTTTAACCCTAAACGTATTAAGAATGTTAGATTTGATAAAATTTAATATAACTTAAAAATTGTCAATTTTTTGGTGGATTTAGATTTCACCTATTTGGATATATAATCTATAACCAAAAGTATATAAATTTTATGAAAGAAGATGGGGAAGGCTTATAAAGTATGTGTCTTATAAATCTTAACAACGAAATAGGTATTTATGGTATTTGATCTCTTTAAGGAAAGATCTCCTATTTTTTGGCACTTATCACATGAATTACAAAAATGAATAAGCATAATTTATCAACTTTGACCTTTAAAAACGACATTATAACACCTTTTGGACTATCCTTTTTGGTCTAAAAAGTTCTCCATATATATAACAATGAGAAAAGGATAGAATAAATGTAATAGCCAGTTTTTCAAAATGAGGGATTAGAACCCTAGACTATTGCATAGAAGTTATATCATTGAAAATTCATGAATTACATTTCATTCACATGCATAATGATAGCATACACATAAGAATTGTGATTTAGTACACATTGCAAATAATGTATATGCACTCAATTGATTTATTCCGAGGTATGAAAGGTTTAAAATGATCACGATGTGAATTGTGTATTATTTATGCCTTGTATTTTGGTTTGATTGATATCAAGTAGTAAATTTGGAATCAATTGGTACAATTGGAAAATTCATGAATTAAAATGTACATTTGCTCTAGAAAAAATGCCAAGTGGTAAGACAAGTGGACACATGGAAAATTAAGATGACTAAGCCTATAATTGAGTGACATTTGGCATAGCTAATTAATTGACAAATGGAATTGATTATGGAGTGGCAAAATGGACTAATAAATAGGTGACATTTGGGAATAAATATGTAGGAAAAATGGAGAACATGTGTAGGGACATATGTCATGGTAATATGGAGACACCTAGAATCTAAAGTGTTAAGTTCCTGCAGGAGTAAAAATAGTTTTGTTCATTTGTTCTTCTTTCTTCTTCTCACATCACTGAAACAACCTCACTTGTACATCTCTGTATCTTGCCTATGTTTATGTCGAATTGCTACATCAATAATCCTTGCTCTCACCCTTACAAAGTTAATTAAAAAATTAGAACATAGTTGTTCTTGTTATAGCCTTTGATCCAAGCCAAAATCCATTCAATTCTGACCTTGAATTTGTGAAGATTTTGCATGCATGGAGAGCTAAATTAGCTTAACCTCTGAGCTAGAATTTGAGCTAGACAAGTAAGTAAAAGATTGTTCTTTATAGCATGTTATAATAGAGAGTTTATAATGATGAAATTGGGATGAATTATAAATTATGTTGATGATGAGGTTGTGTTAGAATGTGATAGTGAATTGGATAGTTTCTGTTTTGTTTTGATGCATAAAAGATAATAGTTATAAGCTGCCAAATGAATGATTTTGAGTTAGAATTGGGAACTATTATGAAGGTGTTTTGAAACTAGAATTAAGGTGTTTGAATTTGGAAAATCTCAAGAAATTATGGCACTCATCCCAAGATCGTGGCATTCATCCCATGACAGTGGGCAGATGCATTAACTTTTGTCATGATCGTGGGAAGGTACCCTATGATCGTGGGTAAGGTTTTGACACGGTAAATTATGTTTTGTCTAATTGTTGAACCAAATGAGGATAAGACACTTTACATTAGCATATTTGAACTTGATTGAGGATTGAAAATGAACCTAGTTTGATGTTAGATTAAGTGGTTAAGGGTTTGCTAAGTTTAGTTTGTTAATTGATGTTGAACCTAAGGAATGGATTGTTTTGATATCAATGTATATGAATTTGGAAAGTATAAGTTGTTAATGGTATAAAGATATTCTTATGAATGCAAATGTGATTCAAAGGGTATGAACAATGTGAACTAGGTATAAATGAATGAGAATTGGGAAATTATGTGAATATAAAGCATTAGAAAACAAAAAGGGATTGGTGAATGAATGAGTGATGAATTTGGAGTAATCAAACTTACTTAAGGCATAACCTAATTGAAAACAAGTTACGTACAAGCTATAATATTTGAATGACCATGGATTATGATTAAGGATACATAACTAGGGAAAAGTCAATTAAGCATGCGTTGAACATAAAACATACACTTATGTATGATTGAGTACTTATTTGATTAAACAAGTTAGTAATGTGTACATATGTGCATTGTATGGTTTAGAAGCATAAATTGATCAACAGCTTCCAGACAATGATGACTTGTGAAGGCAATAGCTATCTGGAGCATACTTTGAGTTAACCTAGATGTTTACTCACAATATTTAAATTATAATTAACCGTTAGATATTGAACTATTATTGATATGATTATGTTGGTTTTGATATTCGACATTATATTGGAAATGTTTGCAAATTGACTGTGAATATGAAAATTATGTTCTCAACTACATGTTGAATGCCAGACTTGGATTCGATGAATATGCTATATGACTGTGCACATTGAATGAGAGTTATTAATAGCATAATATATGATTTGATGCATTTACATTACATTGATATGCATGATCAGATAAAAGAGTTATAACTAGAGTGGCCAATATGAAAAAGAGCTTAAAGCTCATAAATGTGCACACAGAGCCATAGGCTCAACGATTAATGAGATCGTTATCCACAATAGGTAAGGGATAATATCTAAAATAAGCTTGGTATCCACAATAGATACGGGACAATTAAATAGGCACCCAGTTATAACAAAATAAAAACAAAAGTGGAGTCTCATGTGCATTGCATAGATATATATACATATATATATATATATATACATATATACATATATATATATCTTTACATATGAATGAATGTGAAAAAAAGTACTTAATTGTGTTCATATAATGATCTGCAATACTTATATACATATTTATGATATAAATCATTGAGGTGAAAGATTGGATTGTTTTGAAAAGATTCTATGACATGTTTGTATTATAATGTGCTTATTGAGATATGATGTATAGTGCGATTTGATATACAAAATTGTATGGGAATTGGTTCCAGCTAATGTGATATATTTGTGATGTTGTTTTCTGACTCGAGTGAGCACATCAATGATGTTCACTCACTAAGTTTGCAAAACTCATCAAAATTACAATGTTATTTTTTAGGTACTGAGGAGACCTAGCTTCTAAGGCAATCTAGTAGCAGTTTAGTATTGTCAATTTTGGAATCAAAAATGGCTCAAAGGTCTGGTCAGCTGATGTCTGAGGAGTTTAGATAGATTATTTCTGTTAGCATCTCATTTCATTTTAGACATTTTGTAAAGAATAGTAAACTCTCATATGCTTTTGTAAAGTACAAATATGGATTATGAGATGTAATGACAATGTAAATTATGTTTGTGAAATGAAATGAGAAATGTTGAACTTATGATCTCTTATGCTCTGTATGATGCCATAATTGTGAATACGATTGCTCTAACATGCCATTCTCATAAGGTATGTTCATGAATGTCTTTTAGATGTTCAGGTATATGCTCTTTGATAGTGGTGTGTTACAATTTTAGCATCAGAGTATGGTTTGGCATCCTTAGGGACATATAAGAGCATTTAGAAATGATATATAGTGAGAGATTCATATAGTGATCATAACTATTGTTTGTTATAGGTCATCCGCTATAGGAGGTTGAGTCATAGAGCCAGCTGACCATGAGTCCATAGGAGCCAACAGAGAGTCTCTAGTACCACAGTCTGAACAAATCCCTCTGAGTTTTTCTAAAAGGAGAGAGACAAGGAATGATAAGCTTAGAAAGTAGGGGGTTGTAGACTTCTATGGAAGTACAGATCTTACAGAGGCAGAAGGATGGTTGGAAAGAACAAAGAGGGTATTTAATCAGATGGACTACGAGTCCAATGAAAGGTTCAACTATACAGTCTTGCTACTGTAAGGTCCAGTTTATCAGTGGTGGAAGACTGTTCCTGGCAATTTCACTCGACCTTGTAGACTAAAGTAGGAAGATTTTCTGAAAGTTTTCATGGAGGACTATATGCCCAAAATTTACCTAGATATGAAGATGAAGATCTTACTGTAGTTGAGTATGATGTGAGGTTTAATGAATTAATAGGGTATGCTACTATATTAATTTTGATTGTGGAAGACAAGTGTAGGCAGTTTAAAGACGAACTAAATATGGAGATCAGAACAAGACTGAGCATTACCAATTTAAGTAGCTTTATTAAGCTAAGAGCTACCTTAATCTGAATTGAATAGTTACTAAAAGATGGGCAAGGAGAGTATAGGTAGGAGTTCAGAATGAAGAGGCAGGGTGAGTCCTAAGCTGATTTTAGCAGGAGATTTAGTAAACCCTAGAATAGATCATTCTGATCACAGACTAGATCGAGACAGTCAGGATTTAGACCGAGAGGTAGTTTTGTTCAGGCTGGTAGTGGTAGAGGTCAAATATCTAGGAGGCAAACACAACAAATGCCTAATTGTGAGCACTGTGGAAAGAACTATGGTGGAGAATGTTGGAGGTTAACGGGAGCTTATTTACGTTGTGGCTCCCACAACCTTTAGAGCAAAGTCTAGAGTGATAGGGGGATCAGTGACGGAGACTACTGTCCAGTAAAGTAGAGCTAATGGAGCAGGGTAGAGAGGCAGAGGTAGAGGTAGAACTAGTTCAACAGGTGCTAGTGTTAGGACTGAGATGTGGAGTAACCAACCACAATCTCAGGCTAGGATCTTTGCCATCACCAGACAAGAGGCACAAAAGTCCCCATATGTTGTTGTAGGTGTGTTAAATGTCTTTCAATTTGAGGCATTTTCATTATTAGACCCAGGATCCACACATTCATTCATTGCACCACATTTGGCATCTAAACTGTATTGTGAGAGAGGTGATGAAATGTGGCTTAGAAGTGAGTACTCCAGTAGGAAGTACTTCAGTGAGTGAGGAAGTCTATAAAGGGTGTATCATTTAGATTGATTAAGCAGAGTTGAAGGTTGGCTTGATAGTATTGCAGTTGAAAGAGATAGATCTCATATTAGGTATAGACTGGCTTATTGCACATAGGCCGGTAATGAATTGTTACACTAAGGAATTGACTATTGAATCCACTAATCAACCAAGGGTGATATTTGGAGGCATTAGTCAAGCAGTGCCAGCTAGGTTGATTTCCTTAATGATTGCTCTCAGATTGATTCGAGGTGGATGTGAGGCTTATTTAGCCTATGTAACTGATACCTAAACTGAGAAGACTGTATAGATATTCCTATTATTAGGGATTTACTAGATGTGTTCCCTACTGAATTATCAGGTTTACCCTAGAAAGGGAGACGGAATTTATGATTGATTTAGTTCTATGTACTGCTCCTACATCAATTTCTCCGTATAGGATGGCACTTGTGGAACTTAAGTAACTTAAGACTCAATTACAAGAGTTATCGAATAAAGGTTTCATCATCCCCAGTGGGTCACCCAGGGGAGCTCTAGTGTTATTTTTGAAGAAGAAGGATGGGACTTTGAGATTGTGTATTGACTATAGACAATTAAATTAAGTGACAGCAAAGAATAAGTAACCTTTACCAAGGATTGATGATTTAAGTGACAGCAAAGAATAAGTATCCTTTACCAAGGATTGATGATTTACTTGATTAGTTATAAGCATCTCAGGTGTTTACTAAGCTGGATTTAAGATCAGGGTACTATTAATTGAAGATAGCAGAAGCTAATGTACCAAAGAATGCGTTTAGGACTAGATATGGGCACTTTGAGTTTTTGGCGATTCCTTTAGGGTTAACAAAATCCAGCGTTACTTAGATCATTTTTTGATTTTGTTCATAGATGATATTTTGTTGTATTTGAAGAGTAGAGAGGAACACTGTGAGCATTTGAAGTTAGTTTTACAGATAATGAGAGAGAAGCAATTGTATGTCAAATTTAGTAAGTGTGAATTTTAGCTGGATTAGATAGTATTTTTGGATCATATAGTATTTCGACAGGGCATATAGGTAGGCCCAAAGAAAGTTGAGGCAGTAATGAAGTGGGAAGCTCCTAGGAATGTATTTGAGATTACAAGTTTTCTTAAGTTAGCAGGATATTATAGGAGGTTTGTTAAGGGGTTTTCATTGATCTCAACCCCTTTGAAAAAGCTTCTGAGGATGAATTCACCCTTATGATCGACTGTTGAATGTTAGTGAAGTTTTGAGGAATTAAAACCAATTGAATACAGCGTCGGTGTTAACTATACCATCAGGATCTGGAGGATATGTTGTGTATAGTGATGCTTTACACTAAGGGTTAGGATGTGTTTTGATGCATCATAGTAGAGTGATTACATATGCATTGAGATAGTTGAGGTCTCATGAATTTAATTATCTGGTTTATGATTTAGAACTTGCTGTAGTGGTGTTTGCATTGAAGATTTAGAGACATTATCTATATGGTGAGACATTTTAAACATTTACAGGCCATAGAAAGTTTGAAATATTTGTTGAGTTAGAAGGAGTTGAATATGAGACAAAGACAGTGGATTGAATTACTTAAAGATTATGATTATACAATTGAGTATAACCCTGGTAAAGCTAACGTTGTGTTTGATGCATTAAGTAGGAAATCCAATAGCAGTGTGGCACATATATAGACATTAAGGTTACCAAACTTAGTACAATTGAGAGCATTAAATTTTGAATTGAATTTAGGGTAAAATGAAGCATTATTGGCTACATTAAAGCTTCGGCCAATATTGCATGAAAGGATCAGAAAACTCAGAGTAAAGATCTAGAATTAGTGACGCTTATTGAAAAGTTGATATAGGATTTGATTTCTGAGTTTAAGTTGAGAGCTGATACACTATGGTTGAAGCAAAGATTATGTGTACATGATGTTAACGATCTAAGAAAAGAGATTTTAGAGGAAGCTTACATAGCAGCTTATGTTATACATCTTGGTACTACCAAGATTTACAATACTCTAAAACAACATTTCTAGTGGCTAGGGATGAAGAAGCAATTGGCAGAGTATGTTGCTAAGTGTTTGACTTGTCAACAGATAAAGGCTGAGCATCAAGCTCCGATTGGGAAGTTATAGTCTTTGCCAATTCCGGAGTGGAAATAGGAGAGGATTACTATAGATTTCATTATAGATTTGCCTAAGACTCTAAGGCAACATGATGCTATATGGATTATTATTGACAGATTGACAAAATCGATCCATTTCTTACTTATGAGGGAGAATAATATACCGGATCAGTTGGTCCGGAGGTAAGTAAATGAAATAGTAAGGTTACATGAAGTTCCTTTATCTATTGTATCATATCAGGACCCATATTTACTTCAAGATTTTAGGGTAGTTTACAGTCAGTCATGGGTGCAAAGATGAGTTTCAGTACAACATTTCATCCTCAGAGAGACAAACAGAGTGAGAGAACTAATAGGATTGTTAAGGGTATGCTTAGAGCTTATATTTTGGAGTTCCAAGGAGAGTGGGATCAATATATAGCTCTTATTGAATTTGCATACAATAATTACTACCATAGTATGGCTCCACATGAGGCATTGTACGGTAGGAAGTGTCAAACACCTTTTTATTGGGATGAAGAGGCCCTAAGGATTGTTGAAGGACTAGAAATGATTTAAGACATTGTTGATAGGTGAAATCGATCTGTAGTATAATTAAAGCAGACCAAGATAGATAGCAAAGTTATGCAGATTAGCATTGGAGACATATGGAGTACCAAGTGGGAGATAAAGTGTTTCTTAGAGTATATCCTTGGCAAGGAGTGCTGAGGTTTGGTAAAAAGGGTAAATTAAGCCCTAGATATATTGCTCCATATGAAATTACTGAGAGAGTTGGACCATTAGCATACAACTTAGCATTACCTACTGAGATGACTCGTATTTAAAATGTGTTTCATGTCAGTATGCTTAGGAGGTATCGATTAGATCTGACACATGTGTTACCAACACAGGATGTTGAATTTGCAAGTAATTTGAGTTATATGGAGGAACCGGTTAAGATAGTGGTTCATCAGACTAAACAATTAAGAAACCGAGTGATCCCATTAGTTAAAGTCCTTTGGAGGAATCATTTGAGAGAAGAAGCTACATGAGAGACTGAAGAGAACATAAGGAAACAGTTCCCCCATCTGTTTGATCAATCAGGTAAAAATTACTAGGATGAAATTTCTTAAGGGGAGAATTGTAATAGCCAGATTTTCAAATTAAGGGATTAGAACCCTAGACTATTACATAAAAGCTATATCATTGAAAATTCATGAATTGCATTTCATTCACATGCATAATGATAGCATACACACCTAAATTATGATTTAGTACATGTTGCAAAGAATGTATATGCACTCAATTGATTTATTCTTGGGTCTAAAAGGTTTAAAATGATCAAAATGTGAATTGTGTATTGTTTATGCCTTGCATTTTGGTTTGATTGATTACAAGTAGTAAATTTGGAATTAATTTGTACAATTGGAAAATTGATGAATTAAAATGTACATTTGGTCTAGGAAAAATGCTAAGTGGTAAAACAAGTGGACGCATGGAAACTTATGAAGACTAAGCCTATAATTGAGTGACATGTGGCATAAATAAATAAGTGTCATTTGGCATAGCTAATTTATTGACAAATGACATTAATCATATAGTGACAAATGGACTAATAAGTAGGTGACATTTGGCAATAATATGCAAGACAAATGGAGAACATGCTTAGGGACATATGTCATGGTAATATGAAGACACCTAGAGGTGTTAAGTTTCTGCATGAGTAAAATTATTTTTGTTCATTTATTCTTCTTTCTTCCTCTCGCATCATCAACACACTCTAGCCTGTACATCCCTATATCTTGCCTTTGTTTGTTTCCAATTGCTAAACCAATAATCCATGCTTTCACCCTCACAAAGTTAGGTAAAGAATCAAAACGTAGTTGTTCTTGTTATAGCCTTTGATCCAAGCCAAAATCCATTCAATTCTCACCTTGAATTTGTGATGATTTTTGCATACATAGAGAGCTAAATTAGCTTTATAGTTTGAGCTAGATAAGTAAGTAAAAGATTGTTCTTTATGGTATGTTATAATAGAAAGTTTATAATGATGAAATTGGGAGGAATTGTATATTATATTGATGATGAGGTTATTCTGGAATATGATAGTGAATTGGATAGTTTCTGTTTTGTTTTGGTGTATGAAAGGCAATAGTTATAAGTTGCCAAATGGATGATTCTGAGTTGGAATTGGAAATGAGATTGGTGAGGAATTGACATATAATTAAGGTAGACTTGAGGCATAGTCTAGGAACTATTATGAAGGTGTTTTGAAATTGGAATTAAGTATGAAGGTGTTTTGAAATTGGAATTAAGGTGTTTGAATATGGAAAATCACAGGAAAATGGGTAATCTATAACTGTGGCACTCATCCCATGACTGTGGCAGATGCATTAGCTTCTTTCATGATTATGTGAAGGTACCTTATGATCGTGAGCAAGGTTTTGACATAGTAAATTTTGTTTTGTGCAATTGTTGATCCACATAAGGATAAGACGCTTTACATTGGCATATTTGAACTTGATTGAGGCTTGAAAATGAACCTAGTTTGATGTTGGATTAAGTGGTTAAGGGTTTGATAAATTTAGGTTGATAATTGATGTTGAAACTTAAGGAATTGATTGTATTGATATCAATGTATATGAATTTGGGAAGTATGAGTTGTTAATGGTATAAAGAT
>JAOQMP010000008.1:26830216-26852722 GCA_027563575.1 Erythroxylum pedicellare
TTGGTTGATTATTCTCTCTTAAGATGAATCATTTAACCCTAATTAATAATCCCTAATTGACTCAGAAATTTTGATTTTGCAATCTCTCAATTAACAAAAACAACCTACTTCTTCAATTAGTTCTTAAGCGATTTATAAGATAATCAGGTCCTCACATAAGATCTCTCTTCGTATGATTATCGATTTGATATTTATGTGATCTATTAGTTTGTTAATTCTCATTACCCAACCTAATCATACTACTATCGATTTAATCTCTCAATTTATTATCGAACTATGCAAAGACCATAAATATCACATTACCCAAACATTCATCGACATCAAAAGTAATTAAGTCACAAAATGATTCAAGAATAAATCCCACAATGAAATTAGAACATTATTAACAACATGTTCAACATTCTCAAACCCAATTCATACATCAAGATGAATTAAATAAATAAGAGAAATTCGAAATGGCTGGGTTGGAGTGGCTGGACAATAGCTGTAGATGCTCCTCTTCTTTTCTCTCCTTCTTGCTCTTCCTTATGTTCTTTCTCAATTTGGAAAATGGAGGCTGGCTTTAATTAGGGTCATTTAATGTTCTTATATAGTTCCTTAATCTGTTGGATCGAAAACAAAAGCACGCAAGATTTGGCTAAAACGGAATATTTCGAAACTTTTTCGAAATCAAAATGCAACGGAAATAACATAACCGATTCAACATGTTTCAGCCATACATGATACGATATAAGGAAAATAATTTACATAAGAACAAGTTAGTAGAAATATACCGACTCCTTTCTACATCTTTGACTCCTCGCTTTTGTATCCTCTTCGAATCCTTGTTATAGCTGTGATTCTTTTGTATCCTTTTCTTTGTCAATGTATCCTCTCCTTGTTATTGTATCCTCGACTAATCCGATCTACCATTTGTTCTTCTTAGACAACTTGGTTAACAAGATCCTTTGAGGGAAAAGGAGAAGAAATATTTTGAGGAGATTTTTCTTAGAAGAAAGAAGCCAAAAATGGGACTCTTCTTATTCAAGTTTCGGTTATGCATGCATGAGAGGAGAGAGTGAGTCAAAAAATGCAAGAACACTTATTACTCTCCTTATCAATTTCGGTTATACATCCAATGCATCACTTCATTCTTTAATCAATCATAAAGAAGTCAATAAATGAGGCTCTTCTCATTTGTTTAAGATGGCTATATGAAAAGACCAATAACCTAAATAAGACCTTATCATTTTTGGTTATGAATGAAAAAAAGGAAGAGAGAGTACATCAAATGCAAGTACATCAAATGCACCTCTTCCTTTCTTTAATCAAATGAATGCTAAATAGTTACATTACATGCCATAATTAAAAGACAACCATTAAACCATTTAATGATAAGATCATTACTCTATTTAATGATGATAAAAGCATGATAAAACCATCTTCAATTTAGCAATTCAATGCTAAATGTGCAGCTACACATTTAGGTATAAAAAATCGAAATATGCCCTCCTTTCATTAATAACTTTATTTTAATTTAATTAATCTAATTAATCAAATCAAACCAAAGTCAAGCCCAATGTTAAATGTTCATTTGGGCTTCTAATTAAAGTAAGCCCAACATTCAATCATGGGCTTTAAAACCTCTATTTATATTTCTTACTTTTCTTAATAACCCCCTAGAAGCCAAGTGAGGAATCTAATTGGACTTAGATAATTCAAGCTCCAATAAGCCCGAAATTAATTTAATCTTATTAGAATTAATTCCAGCTTATTAGCCAAATGTCATTCCACTAAAGAGATTTGGTTGAACTCTTAAATTACTAAATATGATGAGAATACATGCTTCAAATAAGATGTCCAATTGTAGACTTTATTATGAACCATATTATAGTTATCCGCATAATAAAAGGTAAAATTACCGTTTTGCCCTTATGTTGGTTTTTTTTCTTGATCTCCCATTTTACTCTATATGATGATTAACACACAAGATTTGATCTTAGTGATAAGACTTGATGGATAGTTAGTCCATCAAACTACTGGTGCCAGTTTAATCACCAATCTCCGTAAAACATCTAGAAGTGATGATATCACTATAAACTCTTTAGTTGAGTAAATGTTCCCTAATACATGTTTTAATTAAAAATTCCAACATACAAACACTGGATTGATACTCTGTAAAAATTCATTCCGATCATATCAAGAATTATAATGAAACATATATGAGTTCACCACTTATCAAGATTGTGGGTCGTAATAAAAGAATGCTAAGGTGTATGTTTTAAGATTAAAGTAACGGCCCACTTTATTCTTTAAAAACATACTTGATTCCAGATTCATTTAATAATACCATTATCGATAGTTAACTACTATCATAATATGAAACTCATCATTTCCTTGAAGTAAACTCTTTTACTTACACGGAGATAAATCGCAACACTACAGTCTAAACTATAATCAAGCGACTAACTTGATTATTCAACTGTGAATCAACTAATTTAGATTCTAATAATATACATGTTTCCCATTCATCTCTATGTATATGTATACTACTTACAAAATAATCTTGGAACTTTATGACTAGTTATATTATGCTAATACAAATAAAACCAAACTCTTTTGTTTTATTAATAATAAATATTTTTATTACAAAAAGTAACTGGAAAAAGATTAAGTTATATGTAAATACACTTGCTTTCTGAGGAACTATATTTACATAACTCCAACATTTTGCTTATCTAGAATTGAATGTTATAGGCTCATATGATGATTTCGGAATGGAATCATCAATTAAATTCTTATGCCTCACAAAAATTATCTCAGTATTGGATGACGCAATTTCAAAAGCTAAACTAGTTATCCTATCTTTAGAGTTCTTTTGGGCTCCAAGCGTGCTATTCAACTTGTCACTACCTATAATGAATCTAGACAATAAGTCTTTGAGTTGAATTATGTCCTTCTTCAATACCTCATTTTTATGCAATAAATCATGGTCATTTTTATTGGCAACAATCATACTTTTAGAATTTACCATGTTATATATATTGTATTTTAATTTCTCATTCTCAATTATGCATATGTCTAATAGTTTTCAACCTCTTTATATATAGGAAGATAATTTCCTCCTTTTCATGCTCATAACCTCTAAGAATTTAACTAACTCATGATATGAAAGCTTAATATCACAATCGAAATTATGATTATGAGATTTAAAGCAAGAGCATTCTCAATATTATTGAACATTTAGCACATATGAGCCACCTCATCATTCATTTCTCCAATTTCAAAATTGCTTGCATCATACCATATGGTCCCTGGTGTTTTTTTTCTTTCTATTCCTTCTTCTCTTTATTTTACTCCATTATTGGTTATTGTCTTGATTCTTATTAAGCTTATTATAAGTAATATTATTAACATTACTATTATTATGATAATCATTACCATAATTAAGATAAAGTATGTACTATATATCATGAATATTTTGACATATTGAAACTTTATAAAGCACATATATACCTAATGTGAAAAATAAAACGTATATTTCCTTAAGATTAAATATATTGCATTTATTGTCATTTATATTCTACTCATTCTTTTCTACAATCTCTAATAGATTAAAATCTTTAACCATAAGAAAATTTTCATTTTAGTTCTCCAACATAGGTTATCATTTCTATTGGAAAACAAGAGCAATATTACCATCTTAGCCATCTTGGCTAAAAAGTAATGAAAGTTTTGCCATAATCATCATCACTAAAGTTTTGTTAAAAATATATATGTAATGAATAAGACCAATTCTAATACCAATTATTGGTCTCCAAATGAAACACAAAAGGGGAGCAAATTGTGTGTCTTCACTTTTTATCTTTATTTGAAAACTAACAAATGAATTACATAGACAACTAATGAATGAATTATTAAGTGATTATGACAAATTCATATTTGAAAAAAACAATAATAATTAAAGAGAGACAAAACTAATTCATAGTAATTCAACTAAATAACATGTGGCCTACATCGACTCCTTAAGCTTCACTTGAAAATTCAACCATATAACATATGGTCTACATCCAATCCTTAAGCTCCACTTAAGAATTCATTAGCTTCTTCCATCAATAGGTGAAGAGAAACCTTCTATACAACACCTTCTTTACCATGGTGAAGAGGAATCCTTTCAATTACCTTGCTTTGTTATAGGTCAAGAGTAATCCTTTAGAAATTTTATTCAAGGTTGAAAACAAAACTTCCAAAAATTTCTCCAATTACAACAACTGCACCACCATACTACTTAAAAGCTCTCTCTTACTTACACTAATGAATAAAGGCTCAATATATGTTATATCATACACACATGTACTCTCCAGCATCTCAAGACTCTTAACAACCATTTAGTATTTCAAAAGTCCTTCCTAGAATTAAATTATGGTATCAACTCAAATAATTACACAAACTAGATATCATGCAAACTAGTCATTTGATAATAACTAATTTCTAGGTAGTTCTACTAGATGGTTACCTCCTTTAGCTAATCAAACAACTATCAATTATTGTATTGATTATTTAAACCTTTAGTTGTATACAAATTCCCATCTTAACAAATTTTTAGATAGACAATTGACTAGCTAATCATAAACCTTTGGCTAGTTAATGAATACAACTTTGATCGATAGACAATGTAGCTAATGAACATTATCTAAATAGTGAATATTTTAGCTTATATATAATGTCAAATAGTATATATTTACTAAGTCATCCAAACTTAATTTTTTCCCTCCAAGTTATTTTAAGGATAAAATATACCTTCTTTAGAAAAAAAACTTGATTTAGAAACTTTATAAAAGTTCTCAAAAGTTTGTTTAAAGATCAAAACAAAAATTCTCTTCATTATATGAGGATTTATGCATTATACCTTATATATAAGTGATTGTTCAGTGATTGAGCCTCTAATTCATTGAAATATTGTAGATGTGCTCCATTTTACCTATTTTCATTACCCTTTGATTGTTCAAATAATTCAATTGGCTCTTTTTTGCACTTTATGTGTCCATTGATCTTAGTCTTTCACATATTGACTTACTAATATCACAAAGGATAAAAGTATTCTAGTTACAGATCCAGTTATTATTCAACTATGATTTAGAAGCTCACTTGATTCAATAGGATTATTCCTGATTATTTCATTCAGTTTGACAAATTCTTATGTTACTTTATACAATATTATGAATGATATGCTTTGAGACTTCTTAGATAACTTTATAATTATATATTGGGTAAATTATAAAAAATTAAACTTTATTTAATTTTACAATACTAGCTAGAACTAATAAAATCAGCAATAAAATGCTCAAAATTTTAGTTTGTCATAAAAGCAATACATCCTTAATTGTATAGTTAACAACACTAGTGTAGCTTGCCATGTTAGCATATCTATTTCACACGTGATAGAATGTAAACATTAAAATCCACATCAAATTACTAGATTAAAAAAATAAAAATTTTAACCATAAATCTCCAGTTTTCTTCTCTTCATGGCACTTATCATTAAACAAGTTTCTGTAGAGTGGTAGTTCCCATTCTGTTCCAGATTTGACCTGTTTGACTAATAGTCACTTAGTAAAGTTAGCTCTAGTTACAAGGTTCTTAAATTTATAGCACATTGTTATAGCATTTAATATGGAAAATCTCAAGTGTGGCATACGAAAATTGTAATAGGTGAAGTAAGCAACAAAATCCATTTAACATATTTGGTAGTTTTCTCATTCTTTATCTTTAGCTCCATTTATAAACCTAAAATGTACATTTTAGTTATAAAAAGTAACTCTTTCACATCATTCATTTCTCTTATTGATTTTGCTACAATAAGAGGAATTATACGAATATGTTAAGAAAAAATTGAAGTGCCTAGCTATATGTCCCAATAAGAGTGGCCTTGTAACCAACCTTAACCTTCTTATCCAACTCGGTGAAATTGAATGCCAATATTGGAGGCCTCTTGCATTAGGACTAATGTACTCGTTCCATCCTTGTTTAATAGATAATGATGTCATTAGAGTATATATAAAGGCACATAAATTAGTATGGCTACTTGATTGTAAATTAAGAAGCATGGATTTCAGTGACACAAAGTTTCTAATTCCATGTTTTCTGTTGATCAAATGCATATTAGTACCAAATTGCCAGCTATAATATGTTCGTAGCAATTGTAGATTTTTGGATCCAAATCTAGTTCACAGGCACACCTAGAGTTGGTGCCACAAATGTTAATGATTAAACAGTAACAGAAGCCCATGGTAAGTCTTCCTCAAGAGGTAGCTCCAAGTCCTCATGGTCCCATCCACCTTCTTCATTTTCTTCAACTACATCCCCATCTTCTAAAATTACTTTTATGTTCGTATTTTATAAACCATCTATAGAAGAGAAGAACATTGGGAATTTAGGATTAAAAATTTTTGTTTTTGTTTTTTATTTTTTAATTTAGTAATTTTATGTGGATTTTAGTGTCCACATGTCTACCAATTGTCAAATAGATATCTTGATGTATCAAGTCACATTAGTGCTATTAATTATAAGATTAATGACATGCTATTTTTGTGATAAATTAAAAGTTCGAGCATTTTATTATTATTTTTCTTTTTTGGAAGATTTTATCGATACTTTTAATATTTTTGGCTAGTCTTACAAAACAGAGTAAAGTTCATAACTTTTTTGTAATTTATCTTATATATTTGGATGAGTATATATAATACTAATACAGAAAAGCATATACAATACTTAAAGTGTGTGTTTAGCTATGCCAATATAAGCTTTTAATAAAGGTAAGAACATTTGAGTTTTTGCAACCTAAAAGAAAAATTTTAAGACATTTGATGATAAAGGTCCAAATGCTAATGGATCTAAGGAATATTTAAGCAATTATAAAGTGGTAAATTCCGAAGGAAGTTAAGAAACTTCAAAGCATTCTTAGCTTAGAAAATTATTAACAATGATTCATTATAAGCTATTCAAATAAGGTAACACTATTTTTTGGAAAAGAAATAGGTATAAAGCTAGAAATAATCTTTTCTAAGAAGATTATGAGAAGTTCAAAGTTGCCATTGCATCTAAATATGTCCTCAAATTGTTCAAATTAGATCTTTTGTTCAAAATTCACATTAATGCTTCCCAAAAAGCTATTGGTAGCATGTTGGTGCAAAAAAATATTGCAACCTTTGAGGGTTAAAATATTATTTATTTTGAGCCATAATTCTTTAGATATGAAAAAGAAATAATTGTAGTGGTGCATCTCCTTAATGCATGACAAGTTTGTTTACTAGAAATCAAGCTTATGATCTAAGCAATAAATGTCATTAACACCCTTTTAAGACTAGAAGAAGCTATTTGTAAAGCATTAGTTTCATATTGAATATGACCTAGTAGGGAACTAAAAACTAGGGAAGCATAATTATGTGATTAATACATTCAACAAAAGTTTCTATAGTCTTATATGTCATCACCTAATATCAAATTTGCTAGAGAAAATTAAATTAATAACATCCTTTGATAGTACTATTAGCAAGTTCATTTAACAAGTGAAAGATGGTGTTTAATGAGTTTGGTTTAACAATATTATATGCCTCGCTTTAGTGCCTTATAAAAGCAATTTCTAAAGGAGACATATGATTTACAATTTGATGGTTAACCTAAAGTTCAATAAATGATGTCCCTCTTCTTGTGGTTGGTTGAATATGGAGGAAGAAATTGAGGTATATATTAAAAATTATTTCATTTATCAACTTGATAAATTAGATAGGAGAAAGAAGGCATGGTTGTTTTAGCCTTGCCATTGCTTAAAAGATTATTAATGTCAATCTTGATGGACTTTACTTGTCGATCTTTTAAAATTGATAATATAACTTTGGCCATGGTGGTGGTTGATTGATCCTCCAAAAATGTTGTCTTCATACTAACTTCAAATTCATATTTTCTAATGTAGTTGTTGAATAGCACTTTAGAGTAACAACTTCGATGGCTAATTCTAGACATCTCTTTTGAAAATGAAGGGATGCAACTTATAATTGTCCATATGTAATCACCTATAAATAGAAGGCTAAACATAGAGGATTAATGACTTAATAAAGGAGCACTTGCTTCATTATGTAAGTTTAAGTTAGAAAATTATGCTAACCTCACTTAATACTACAAAAATTTGCTATAACTTAATATAGATTTTTTATGATGAAGAAAAATCCCTTCAAAATGTTACTGGGGTGACATACTCTCACTCCCTTCGAGATTTTCCAACAAAAATTAGATGAAAATGTATTATTACCTATTTGTTTCCTATAGATAAATAATAAATACTTGATCAAGTGAGGGATGATCTCTAAATGGCCTAAAAGAGAAAAAAGAAGTAAGCTAACCAAAATAAAAGACCTTTGAAATTTGAAACTAAGATAAAATTTCCCAAACTCACTCTACGAATTTGGAAGAAGGTCAATATCAAACAAGTTCATAAAGGATTGGTTTTGAAATATAAATGAAATTTTAAAATATTGGGCAGGGTGATAATGTGACATATAGATTAAAGCTAGTTGAAAAGTTAAAGGTACTTTAAACTTTCTATATTAGTTTATTTAAAACATTTTATAAGGATGTAATAGATCCAATTAGGAGTAAAATAAAAAGAGTTGCATTAGTTGTAAGAAACAATTTGACGAGCAAGTAGAAATGATACTTGATCATCAAACAATAAGAAAAATTAAGAAGAATTAGGGGACTAATATGTCAGTCTAATTAGATAACGAAATTGTTATTAATGATATTTAGTAGAAAAAGATAATACAATTCAAGCGTCAAATTAATAACTATAATACAATTCAAGCGTCAAATCAATAACTACCTTTAATCTATTCTAATAAGGGATCCATATTCATTTGGTAAGGATGATTTGTTAACTCTTGATGCAAACAAGTCTTATGTGCTAACAAGAGCAAGCCTTAAACAAAAACTAGCATGACAATTGACACGAGGGAGGAATGTTGATGAAGCAATATAGTATTATTAATAAGATCAAATAAGTCCAAATATTGATTGGCTATACGAGATTATTGGTGCATTGAATAGCTTAACTGTGTGCGTATTGCTCATAAGTATATTTGGATAAACCAAGCACCAATGTTGCTTAAAAATAGAATCTTGTGTTGATAAACTAGAATATGGGTTTATCTTGGTTGGATTATGCACAAGTTGGCTTAAGAATTAATGCTTAATGACATGACAAGATGACAATATGAAATAAGGAAAAATATGAGTATAACATAAGTAAAAATCATAAAAATGGGAAGATATGATAATCCTCATTTTTATTATATTTTATCTATATATACATTATCCTAAGTAGATTTGATTAACAACCACCAATAAAATTTTTAGCTTAATGCTTACATGTTCCTTAACTTGTAAGCTTAACTCTTATGCCTTGTACTACCTATAAATAATTTAATCAAATAAAACTCAACTATAAGAGTGTTTTGGTCAATTATTTTTAAATAAATTATTTCAAATATCATAACCTTTAAATATTTTATAGAAAATATGTCCTGTCATGTGAGACATGATTATAGTCGACTGTTAACTTATTTAAAACAGATAAATTTGCCCTTTAAACCTTTACACATGTTCCTTGAAGTCAATTAGGGATTAAAAAGAAATTTAACAAACAACAAATTAAAGATTACTTATTAAAAGGGACAAAATTCCTTGAATTTATGATTCTTGCAAAAATCAAATTTATCCACTAAAAAAGGGAACTATTTTGCTATATTTCTGTTACTAATCATGATACTAATTTCCTTTGCTCATTCCTTCTTCTCTCTCTTTTCATTGCAAACTCATAACATTGTATAACTTTCCTAAACATTGATTAGGTTTTGAAATAGGCATAAAACACTATAATGGCAAGTTTCATAGATGGATAAATAAAAAGAATGATGAAAATGACCTTTTGACAAGTTTGACATTAGTAAGAGTTAAAAAAGTTGACCGTGGTAGTAGTTGACGAACTAGTTTTATAAGTACTTATGAGCTGATAATAATGTTTATAGATTGTTGTAAGGGTAGAGACAATTTTGAATTTGATAGTAAGAATTAATAAAGCCATTTTTTATAATGAATAAAGAAGACAATTTGTTGGATACTATAAGCTTCATATTAATTAAAGGGTATTTGGGTGTTTTATATTGTTAAATATCATGCTAAAATAAACAATATCAACAACAATACCACCCAATGAAAGTTCCATTGAGGCTTGAGATTTGAAGAGGTCTAATAGTATACAAGCTTATCTCTACCTAATAGAGAGACTGTTTCTGATAGACTTACATGCAATGTATCATAAAGATACTACAAATTATAAATGGATGTGCATTAAAAAAAGGAAATAAAAATACTAAATAAATAAATAAATACAAATAAAATATACAAGAATACAAATAAATAATAAAGATGATGAGGATGATGCTACTACTACCATTATCGCGACTATTATTATTACACGTATAGAACATGTCAAAGATTAACAACAAATGGTAAAATAAACATGCAACAACATTTAGTAGAAATCTTGCTGAGATGCGATACCTAAGGATGTCTAAATAGCATGCAACCTTATACATTATTAGTAGAGATGATGTTTCTAAAGGTAAAATAAATATATAAACCAAAAAATAACACACAAGAGTAACTCTAACTAGGTCAAGGTAAAATAAACATATAGATAAAAAATGAGAGATAGTCGTATGAATTCTCAAAAGTGGTGATATTTTGTATTAGAAAATGAAGATTAGGATATTTTAAATGAAATCCTTAAAATTTATGATATTTGGAATAATTGCCTTTACTTTTGTAATTATCGTGAAAGTTAACAAAATTTACATTTTATATTATCTTTGATAATTACAAGCAGATTATTTCTTTAAATTTGTATAAAACATTTTAAATATGAGGGTTTTTATTTATTGATAGTGAAATTGAAAATAATGTAACTTCCAGTAAATTTAGTGCCTTAAAATAGTCTTTGTAACACTTCACATACTTTCCTTAAAAATGTCTTCGCAACACTTCGGACTATATTTATCAAAATCAAACTCGACTACGTGCTACAGTGAGGACGTATAAAACTCGGGGGTGTGAGGACCTGAGGTCTTAACGGACTGTCCAAGTCATTGCCTCATGCCTAGCTTCAACCTTCCAGGAAGCTCAGTGTTCAAAAGTCCAAGAATGAAGCCCATTTCTTAACTCTGGAGCCATGACAGCGAGTCATGTCATGTGTCACTCGCAGCCCATATTACAATATATCGCGCAGACAACACTCCCAGACGATACAATTTCCTTGGACCCTTCTCTTTCTGCATCTGCATCTAAGCATTTCTCTCTTCTCTTAGCTTTCGCTCTTTCTCTCCCGTTACGTCTATCGGGTCTCTGATCTCTCTCAATCCCGATCCAGGCCACCATGGCGGCCGCTAATGCCCCTGTCATCATGAAAGAGGCTTTAACGGTATAAAATCTCGTTTCTACTTCAGATCTAATTACTTTTGGCTCTGTTTCGTCTTCTTCTACTCATTCTCAACTGTTTCTTTGCCTTCTTGCAGTTGCCGAGCCTCGGAATCAATCCTCAGTTCATTAATTTCACGCACGTTACTATGGAATCGGATAAGTACATCTGCGTCAGAGAAACCTCGCCTCAGAACAGCGTCGTCATTATCGACATGAACATGCCCATGCAGCCTTTGAGACGTCCTATCACTGCCGATTCCGCTTTGATGAATCCCAATTCGAGAATTCTCGCTCTCAAAGGTACCGTATTTCTTTTTCGCTAAATCTCATGATTTCTTGGTTGTCTTTTAATTTGATCTACTAGTTTTTGGAGTCTCTTTATAGGCGTTGATGGATAATATTACATATTTTATGCAATTTGGTAAATATATGGTTGGATTTGGTATAGTTTTAGGTTTATTCACTTCGATTATGTGCGATTATCTGACATCTAATGCTAGGTGCTTTTTAAAAGTTTTATATCTTTCTGGTCATTAAGTTCTTGCTTTGATCTGCACTCCTCGTGGTTGTAGTAGGATGGCGTAACTATTGTTTGTGTTATAGGGTAGATGTGGATTGCAGTTTGTGGTGTCAATTTATTACTTTGTTTGATATGCCATCTAATGATGTGTCACTTTTGGGTTTGAAGCTCAACTTCCTGGAACTACTCAGGATCACTTGCAAATATTCAATATTGAAATGAAAGCAAAAGTGAAGTCACACCAAATGCCTGAGCAGGTGACACTTTTGTTCCCCTCTAATTGAGCGATATGATAGTACATTTGTTAATTATTCTAGTCCTGTGGTGAATCTCACTATTCTGGGCAATATTGTTTTTCCCGTGCCTAAGGTTGTGTTTTGGAAATGGATTTCCTCAAAGATGCTAGCACTGGTCACACAGACTTCAGTTTATCATTGGTCAATTGAAGGCAATGATCTCTTACCTTTCCTTCAGACAAGAACATGCATCCCTTTCTTTCTATATATGCCATTTTAATGGATTTGGCTTTGTTATAGTGGATCTGTCTATGCGTCATTTTTCTTTATTTATAATTGTTATCCTTTTTGTGTGGCTTTCTTTTAATATTCTATTTCCTTTTTGTTTTTACAGGTGAATCCGAGCCTGTTAAAGTGTTTGACAGAACAGCTAATCTGGCAAATAATCAAATCATCAATTATCGATGTGATCTGTCCGAAAAGTGGTTGGTGCTGATCGGAATTGCCCAAGGCCCCCCAGAGGTATGCTAACCCTGTATCTATTTTTTCATCTTTTTGTTGTTGGATTTCATCTATCCTCTCACTTGCTTCGAGTGAGTTTAAGTTACTTCTAGTATCTAATATAGATAGTAGGTGCTTCAGCATTTATAGAGAAAGTGGCATCAATTTGTCTCTGTATTTGTATTATTAGTTAATTAGTTACTAAGATTCAGGCTGCTGAATAATGCTTGTTTGTAATTGTAACCTTCATGATTAAAGTTAAGTTTTTCTCTTCCTTATCTGTCACTTCAGTGTGAAAATATACTTCCTATTCACGGTATGTTGACATCTAATTCAAATGTTTCTTTGCCTTATCTTTTTTTGTCTGCCACATACCACATTTGTTTTATCAAACACGATTCTTCCTTGTCCTTGTCTCATTTTAAAGCTTGTATGCCATTTCTTTAGCTGCTGAAACATTCGCTAGTGATTATTGGTAAAAGTTGGGTTAGCCTAATCATTTTATCAGATCCTTTGATAGAGTATTCTAACATACCTTTTTTTCTTGGAGCAGAGGCCACAATTGGTCAAGGGGAATATGCAACTTTTTTCTGTGGACCAACAGCGTAGTCAGGCGCTTGAGGCACATGCTGCTGCATTTGCTTCATTCAAAGTAGGCCTCTTTTGACGATGATACTTTTCTGGCTTATAATTGTATACTGAGTCATTCTGAAGTATTGATATATTTCATGGTTCATTCAGGTGCCTGGAAATGAGAATCCTTCACTTCTTATTTCTTTTGCCACAAAATCATTCAATGCTGGACAAATAACATCGAAGTTACATGTTATAGAACTTGGAGCGCAGCCAGGTAACTTAACCTCTGTCTAGTATCTCCTTCCATATGGGAATTCTTTTTCTTGAAGAACTTGCTTTTTGCCTTCATTTAAATTTATTAGTTTGATCAAAAGCAAAATCCTTGGTCTCCATGATATTAGAAGCATATGCCTGTACTTTTGTCTGTTTCATTAAGTGATTCTAATATTGTTCCTGCTAATGTGTTAGGCAAACCATCGTTTACTAAGAAACAAGCAGACTTATTCTTCCCACCGGACTTTGCTGATGATTTTCCTGTGTCAATGCAGGTAGAATTTAAAATTTCACTGATTTATTCATCCACCTGATTTGGTTAACCTAATCTAATAACCTCATGTTTTTATTTGGCAGATATCCCAAAAGTATGGCTTGATCTATGCGATAACGAAGCAAGGACTACTATTTGTTTATGACTTGGAGACTGCTAGTGCTGTATACAGAAATCGTATCAGTCCAGATCCTATATTTTTAACCACTGATGCATCCTCCGTAGGTGGGTTTTATGCCATCAATAGAAGGGGCCAAGTTTTGCTTGCCACGATAAATGAAGCTACAATTGTACCCTTTGTTAGTGGCCAGGTGTGCTACTAAGAGTTCTTGGCTTGCTCTCTCTCTATCTCTGTTTGTGTGTTTTGGCATTATCCCTAGAGGAGCTAATCATTTTGGTTACATTCAGTTAAACAATCTGGAGCTTGCTGTTAATCTGGCCAAAAGGGGAAACCTTCCTGGTGCTGAAAACCTGGTAAAGAGGACCATTTTACTTCTTTGACTTTGCATGAAATTCTTTGCTTGATTTGCTAGAAATTCTTTTCTTGATTTGCTATGAAGTTTGATGTGCCTATCTTTCTTGTATTTGTAGTGCTGATTATTGAATTAACTTTTGAATTAGGTGCGATATTATCTTCACTCTGTTGACTCATAATCTTCATGTTTGTTGTCTTTACCAGGTTGTCCAGCGATTTCAGGAATTATTTTCTCAGGCAAAGTATAAAGAAGCAGCAGAACTTGCTGCAGAATCTCCACAAGGACTTCTCCGAACTCCTGACACAGTTGCTAAGTTTCAGGTTATTTTTGCAAACAAAGGCCTCATAGTTTTGCTCCCTCTATAATTCTCAGTCTCCCTCTTTTCTCTCTTCCTTTGTGAATCTATATATGGACAAGTACAATGATATAAGCTATTCTCTTTATTCGTGTGGCAGAGTGTTCCTGTGCAAGCTGGGCAAACACCACCATTGCTGCAATATTTTGGAACTCTACTGACTAGAGGAAAGCTTAATGCTTTTGAGTCTTTGGAATTATCACGCCTTGTCGTGAACCAGAATAAAAAAAATCTTTTGGAGAATTGGTTGGCTGAAGACAAGCTTGAGTGTAGTGAGGAGCTTGGAGATCTTGTGAAGGTCAGTTTGTCGAGAAATTTCTTGAGGTCTCCAGTTCTTATTCTGAATAGCCATTTCTTTTAAGTAGGCTACAATGATGACAAGTCAACAAGCATTATATTCATGAACGATCTTGATAATTGATTTAGGCACCTTGTTTGAGATAGCTGGGGGATTTTTTATTTCCTCCTTATCCCATTTCTCACACTTATATTATCTTGTTATATACATGCATACCTTGTAGGCTGGTTTATTTGGGAGTTCTTGTTTAATGTATAATTGCTATCAAATTACTACCCTTAGTTTTACTTCTTTTGTCTTTCTGATGTTGGAATCATGTCTCCTATGCAGACAGTAGATAATGACCTTGCACTCAAGATATATATTAAGGCTAGGGCAACTCCCAAAGTTGTGGCTGCATTTGCAGAAAGGAGAGAATTTGACAAAATTCTTATATACTCAAAACAGGTAAACTTCTTACTCCTTCAGAATCTGCGATTACATGATGTAAGACTCATATTATAACTTATTGCCTGTTTTAATCCTACCACAATCTTCCACTTGATTCCAGGTTGGATATACACCTGACTATTTATTCCTCCTCCAAACGATATTGCGGACAGATCCCCAGGTTTGGTGACTTATTTTGACATTATTATTCTAAAGATGACCAAACTAATCATGGTCATCTATAATTATTATATCAGTTGCCTTTAATTATTATTTCTGATTCTATATAAATCGAATTTTGTTAATATCTGTATTTGAATCTTCTGCACTGCAGGGTGCTGTTAATTTTGCTTTAATGATGTCTCAAATGGAGGGAGGCTGCCCAGTTGACTACAACACAATAACTGACCTATTTCTTCAGGTTCAATGATCCAAGTTTCTTTTTATTCTTGTGCTAACTTTGGAAAATATTTTAACAAATTTCTAATGCCAAAATTTACTAATGAAGTGGGAGGCTTGCCTTATCTGTTTTATTTTTTGTTTTTCTGGGAGTGATCACAATAAGAGAAAACAACTAAGTCTTTACTTATTTCCCTTAGTAATGTAATTTATTTTCCCCACAGAGGAACTTGATTCGGGAAGCAACAGCATTTCTTTTGGATGTTCTGAAACCAAATCTACCAGAACACGGATTTCTTCAGACAAAGGTCACTATTTTTTTATCTATTTCTTTTACAGCCACATTTGTAATTGACAGCTTTGTAAACTCATACTCATCTATATTCAGGTTTTGGAGATCAATCTTGTTACCTTCCCAAATGTGGCAGATGCTATTTTAGCTAATGGTATGTTTAGTCACTATGACCGCCCACGCATTGCCCAACTGTGTGAAAAAGCTGGACTTTATATTCGGGCACTTCAGGTAAAAAGATTTAATATCTCATTCATTTTAAGTACTATTCTTACTCTCTGGCATGACAAATTGTTTTTTTTTGGCAGCATTATAGTGAGTTGCCTGATATTAAGCGTGTCATTGTGAATACACATGCCATTGAACCTCAGGTTTGGAAGTTAAATGTTTTTATGTGTTGTGATTCTATTTTTTTTTCCTGGGATTTGACCTGTTGGTTTCTCAGGCTCTTGTTGAGTTCTTTGGCACCCTTTCTCGGGAATGGGCTCTGGAGTGTATGAAGGATCTTCTACTTGTCAATTTGAGGGGCAATCTTCAGATAATTGTGCAGGTAAGTGAACTACTGCTACTTGTAGTCATTAGTTTGAGATGTCCCTTGAGAAGGCTAATACATACTCTTTTGCAGGCTTGCAAAGAGTACTCTGAGCAATTGGGTGTAGATTCCTGCATTAAACTCTTTGAGCAGTTTAAGTCCTATGAAGGATTGTATTTCTTTTTGGGTTCATATTTGAGCTCCAGGTTCGTTCATGTCATTATGATTGTTGTTGCTTCTTTGAATCAGAGAGGAAAAAGATTCATTAAGACGCCAAAAGCAATTTGCTACTTCATACATCACTCAATATAAATTTTGGTATTACTGTTAAAGAGGTTCAAAAGAATGTATAGGTAAGCTCGTATACAGTATAAGATAGTAGAAAGTATACTGACAACTCCTTCAATCCCTGTTGATATTCCTAATCTCTATGACTCATAATGGGTTGCAGCAGTCCTTGAAATCATCTAATCTAACCAGTGAAAATAGGATTATTTACGCTACCTGTATTATGGCTAAAAGATGCAAAAGAATCTATTGGGTCTTCTTTTACATACTAGTCTTTGGTTTTGAAAAGTAATATTCTGTATCTCTGACTCATAATGGTTGCAACAGTGCTTGAAATCATCTAATCAACTCAACAAAAATAGGGGTTATTTATGCTACTTGAACCACTCGGTTTTACCCCTATCTGCTTCCTAATACATTCGTCTCTATCAATCTAACCCACTTTGTTGGATTGTTAATTACCCAGTTGTGACACATTGAAGTTTCCAAGGCAGCAATGCCTTTCTCACTTTGGTCATGTTCTATAATAAAACGTAATGGCTTCAGTTTCTTCCAAATAGTTTGCCCTAATCAACAAAAATAGGGGTTATTTATGCTACTTGAACCACTTGTTTGCAAAAACATCCATCTCTATCAGTCCAACCCACTTTGTTGGATTTTTAATTACCCAGTTGTGACCCAGTGAAGTTTCCAAGGCAACAATGCTTTTCCCACTATGGTCATGTTCTATAATAAAATGTAATGGCTTCAGTTTCTTCCAAATATTTTGCCTCAATTTGGTTTCTTATTCTTTTTCTTGTGCTTTTGGGATAGTGAGGATCCTGAAATCCACTTCAAATACATTGAAGCAGCTGCCAAAACTGGGCAGATTAAGGAGGTAGAACGGGTGACACGTGAATCAAACTTTTATGATGCTGAAAAAACAAAGAACTTCTTAATGGAAGCCAAGCTTCCAGATGCTCGTCCATTGATCAATGTCTGTGATCGGTTTGGTTTTGTTCCTGATCTGACTCATTACCTCTACAGAAACAATATGCTTCGCTACATTGAGGGTTATGTACAAAAGGTAAGATTAAAGATTTTGATTCCATCATATAAAGCCAAAGGATCTTTCAGGAAAAAGATATAATTGTTGCTTATTTTTTTTATAGGTCAATCCGGGAAATGCTCCTTTAGTTGTTGGACAGCTGCTTGATGATGAATGCCCTGAAGATTTCATTAAAGGTCTAATTCTTTCAGTTCGTTCCCTTCTGCCAGTGGAGCCTCTAGTAGAAGAGTGTGAGAAAAGGTCTGTTATCTGCTCTGAATCACCACATATCTTTTATATTTCTGCATCTCACTTCTGTTTTCTGTTGGCAGAAATCGTCTTCGTTTGCTTACCCAGTTCTTGGAGCATCTAGTAAGTGAGGGAAGCCAAGATGTGCATGTTCACAATGCTCTGGGTAAAATTATCATTGACAGTGGCAACAACCCAGAGCATTTCCTTACTACAAATCCATATTATGATTCACGTGTTGTTGGTAAGTATTGTGAGAAACGAGACCCGACACTGGCAGTTGTTGCATATCGTAGAGGACAGTGCGACGAAGAACTTATAAACGTTACAAATAAGAACTCCCTCTTCAAACTGCAGGCCAGGTTTGTGCTTCATTGTTGAGGATTAGGTTTATATGATATATCCACTGCAATTTTTTCCCTTAGCTGATTGCTCATGGTTGTAATATCAGGTATGTGGTGGAAAGGATGGATTCTGACCTTTGGGAGAAAGTGCTTAGCCCAGAAAATGAGTACAGAAGGCAGCTAATTGATCAAGTGGTGTCTACTGCTTTGCCTGAAAGCAAGAGTCCTGAGCAAGTTTCTGCTGCTGTTAAAGCATTCATGACTGCTGATCTTCCACATGAGCTGATTGAGCTTCTTGAGAAGATAGTTCTTCAAAATTCTGCTTTTAGTGGAAACTTCAACCTGCAGAACTTGTTGATCCTGACAGCAATTAAGGCTGATCAATCAAGAGTTATGGATTACATTAATAGGCTTGACAATTTTGATGGACCTGCTATTGGGGAGGTGGCTGTTGAGTCTTCATTGTATGAAGAAGCATTTGCCATTTTCAAGAAGTTTAATTTAAATGTTCAAGCTGTGAACGTCTTGTTGGATAACATCCGTAGCATTGAGCGAGCAGTGGAGTTTGCTTTCCGTGTTGAAGAAGAAGCTGTATGGAGTCAAGTGGGTAAGGCCCAACTGCGAGAGGGTCTAGTGAGTGATGCAATAGAGTCATTCATCCGTGCGGATGATGCAACTGAGTTTTTGGAAGTTATAAAGGCTGCTGAGGATGCAAATGTTTACCATGACCTTGTGAGATATCTCCTAATGGTGAGGCAGAAGACAAAGGAGCCCAAGGTTGATGGTGAACTCATTTATGCTTATGCCAAAATTGATCGCTTGGGTGACATTGAAGAATTTATTCTCATGCCTAATGTTGCTAATCTACAAAATGTTGGAGATCGCTTATATGATGAAGCCCTTTATGAAGCAGCAAAGATCATATTTGCATTCATTTCTAATTGGGCTAAGCTGGCTGTTACGCTTGTTAAACTTAAGCAGTTCCAAGGTGCTGTTGATGCAGCAAGGAAAGCAAACAGTGCAAAAACCTGGAAGGAAGTCTGCTTTGCTTGTGTGGATGCTGAGGAGTTCCGCTTAGCCCAGATATGTGGGCTCAACATTATTGTACAGGTAAGTGAACTCTTGTTTGTGATCAATTTTACTGGCTTTGGAATGTAGTGAAATGATTCTTAAATTTTTATGCACATGTAATAGGTCCTATTGCCAGTGATTTACTTACAAGTGCTTCTCATTTATATAACAGTGGATATAAAATTCTAGAACTGTTGATTAACTTTACCGGTGGATTGTCTTTTATTTTACCGCTGATGCAATCTTCTATCATATTGGTAGGTTGATGACATGGAAGAGGTCAGTGAGTATTACCAGAACAGGGGATACTTTAACGAGATAATATCTTTAATGGAGAGTGGACTTGGATTAGAACGTGCTCATATGGGCATCTTTACTGAGTTGGGAGTTTTGTATGCTAGATACCGCCCTGAAAAACTTATGGAGCATATAAAACTTTTCTCCACTCGTCTGAATATTCCCAAGCTTATAAGAGCTTGTGATGAGCAGCAGCATTGGAAGGAGCTAACTTATTTGTATATTCAGTACGATGAGTTTGACAATGCTGCAACCACTGTAATGAACCATTCTCCTGAAGCATGGGACCACATGCAATTTAAAGATATAATTGTGAAGGTGGCAAATGTCGAACTCTACTACAAGGCTGTACACTTTTACTTGCAAGAACATCCTGATCTGATCAATGATCTTCTCAATGTGCTTGCTCTCCGTGTTGATCATACTCGTGTGGTGGACATAATGCGAAAGGTATGGACTGCCATATGCAAAATTTTGCTTACTTATGCTTCAGCTACGTTTTTGACTTGTAGTTGGTGTTGTTCAGAATTTCACACTTAATTGTATTGTAGTGTTTTTTTTGTGTGTGCCAAAACTGGGTTTTGAATTACAAATTTTTATAACTTTTATTTAAGGATGGCACTGATCAAAGCATTTTATTATGCTTTGCTGAAAATCGTGTTTTTAAAGAATCTTGTTTTGTTATTTCATTTAATTTTTTTCTATTCTGAATTTCAGGCTGGTCACATTCGTCTGGTCAAGCCATATATGATTGCAGTTCAAAGCAACAATGTCTCTGCTGTAAATGAAGCTTTGAATGAAATTTATATAGAGGAAGAGGATTATGACAGACTTCGTGAATCTATTGAATTGCACGACAACTTTGATCAGATAGGCCTTGCACAGAAGGTCAATTATAGAATCCTATTATGTTTTCAAAATCCAAATGGTGGGGTTGTACTTATGAGAGCTATTGTCTCCATGCATGTGCAGATTGAGAAGCACGAACTTCTTGAGATGAGGCGTGTTGCTGCTTACATATACAAGAAAGCAGGAAGGTGGAAGCAGTCAATTGCATTGTCAAAGAAAGACAATCTTTACAAGGATTGCATGGAGACTTGCTCACAGTCTGGTGACCGTGAACTTTCAGAGGAGTTGCTTGTTTATTTTATTGAGCAGGTTTGTTTTGCTTATCTATCTGTCATACGGCCAGGCCTTCTATCACCCATAAAGCACCTTGTGGTGCATCCAGATAGATATATGTGGCTACAGGGAGAAGGGCACATATTTTCTATCCTGACATAAATTTCTATGTTGAAATGCTCAGAAAAAGTTCTATTCTCATTGAGTCCTGATTTTGTCAAATCTTTCATTCATCAATTCCTGAATTGCATGCCTGCTATATCATCATTGACATTTCAAAATTTTTCGCAGCTTGCATTCTTTACTGGATACCCTTTGTCTTATTCACTTGCATTATGTGAATGACTTGTTAGGAGTGTATTACATTTTGCGTTTTCCATATGCAGGGAAAGAAAGAGTGCTTTGCTGCATGTTTGTTTGTGTGTTATGATCTAATCCGGCCAGATGTTGTCCTTGAGCTTGCATGGATAAACAATATGATAGATTTTGCTTTCCCATACCTCTTGCAGGTAATCTTCTCATTTTGCATTGTTTACTATTCGTCGTGTTTTAAAATTTTGTGTAATGCTTAATGAACTTGATATCACTATTGCTCTTTTACTGCTTTGAAGTTTATTCGAGAGTACACTGGCAAAGTAGATGAGCTCATAAAGGACAAAATTGAAGCTCAAAATGAGGTGAAAGCTAAGGAGAAGGAGGAGAAGGACATGGTTGCTCAGCAGGTATGCTTGTTGGTTCAATTTTGTCTAGCTATTTGGAAAAAAATTTCTACTGGCCTATCTTAATCATTGATTTGGTTTAACATAAAAAAAGAGATGCATTTTCTGAAAACCTAATGTTTTGTCTGTACTATTAAATTGAAGAGCAAAAAATTCGTCCTTTGGGGAGAGCATATAATGTATTTGCTGTCTCTAGACCGTGCCGGTGATTCTTTCAAATTATTCTTGCTGGTATTTATTTGCCTAAAGACATTGCTTGTTTTAGATAATACACTTTTGCCTTGAGGATGAGTTCACTCATACAGGTCCCGTTTTTCCCCTATTAAGTAAAGATTCCTATCATCCTTTTTGCCATTGGGTTCTGCAAAACTAATGTGTATCTTCATGACAACCTTTGAAAAAATCCACTTCTATTCGTGAAAGAATTTGTTTTACCGTGAGTTTGAAAATATTACAAGTCAATTGAAGTATATTAATCACTAGTTATAAAATGAAGAATATAGCAGGACGTATCATTTTCAGGTGAAGTTCCGTCTTACGATGTGTCATTGTTGTTGGACTGCAACTCTGTGTATTAAACTAAAATAAATCGAAAGTTGCACATTGACATACATTCTTTTGTGCATTTGCAGAATATGTATGCGCAGCTATTGCCTCTTGCTTTGCCTGCCCCGCCGATGCCGGGAATGAGTGCTGGCTTTGTGCCACAGCCACCAC
>JAOQMP010000008.1:26864921-26893712 GCA_027563575.1 Erythroxylum pedicellare
ATGAATCTCAACTTTATAGGTTTATGAATGTTAAAGTTACAAGCTTACAATTTTATGATTCTCACATTGTTCATATGTATAAGTTAAATGGAACTTTGCATATTGTCTTTTTAAACATACCATCATAAGTTGAACTTCAGTTTAAGTGTAACTACATATGTATTTACATATGGGGGAAGTAACTACAATGGCTCAATAATGCCATTAATATTCTTAGTATATTAACTAAAGTTTTTATGTACAATACAAGTACTTCTCATTTTAGCCCCATTCATATACATCATTCTTAATATATGAATTCTTATAAAGCGTATCACATAAGCCTTTTAATTCCAATAGTGAGTCAAAATTAAAAATAATACATATCAACATTAAAACAATAATAATAAGTGACATCGATATCTTCTTTAACTGCTTGTTATCATTCATCACAAACTTAAATTCATACTCCATTTGTTTTAATTTTTCATCTAACTCAATTTGTTCTTTTTGTTCCTCCTTATATGGTCTTTTAACAACTCCCTCGCAAACCTCTTTTTTAATTGTCCCTTTGTAACTTAATGCTAACTGTTACTTTAGCTTAGCTTTATCATTCATCAATCTTTGAATAATATGAGTAGCCTTATCTAGGAAGGGATCGTCATCCCAACTAAAGAACTTACAACTCCTATCCTTGTAAGCATCACCAAAATAAACATTCATTAACACATTTATTCTTTTGTTTCTATGTTGAATGTCATATCAAAAAATTTTACTAATCGGATATTTTGAGCACCCATAAAACCTATAACCATGATTTTTCTCACTTTATGAAGTCTTTGAACAAGCACTGAATCCATATAAGCATTGAATGCTAGCTAAAAAATTATTATTAATTGAAGAATCAGAAAATATATTTATAATCTCAACTTCTCCATTTTTCTACTATATGCCAAAATATAACCAAGCAACATTAATAAACATAACCATCAATTAACAAAATGGAAATAACCATTAATCAACAAGAAATAAATATCCAATTCATAATGGAAACATACGCATTCAAAAAATAACAATGATATTTAATATGAGATTCACACATGCTTTATCAATGATATTACGAATTATTATTCAGTGTAAAAGAGACAAATTAGGAAGTCATTTTCTTCGTTTAGAAGAAAACAAACAAGGAAATATCAAAGCATTCACCTTACTAGTAATCAGTTGGACATTGAAAACATTTAAGCTGATTCTGGGATGCTCAATTGTTCTTTTCCTTTCTTCATCACTTTTGTAAATCTACCAATAAATGTATGCATATCTTGAAACCTCTTAAAACTCCAAATTATTCTCAATACTAAAAATCTATTCATTAAGCTATGTTCTGAAATCTAGACGAGAATTTAAAATGTAGATGTGGTGGTATAGCTAAAGTTATGCTCAAAAAAAGGTGTTTTAAGTATTTTTTTAAAGTAGATTTGTAGAGAATACTTAAGTTAACATAAACACTAGAACCATCCATAAATATTTGATTCATGAACCAAAAAAAACTAACAATTGCAAAATTGGGGTGGGATTATCACAAATAAGTTGCCACTTGATGAAGAAGAAGTAAGAAGAATAGATGTCTATTAGCTGAAGAACAATTGAAGAAGATATGGGGAACGAAGAAATAATTGTCCTTCATCCTTAGGTATTAGTAATTTGCAACAAATTAAGGATAAAAGATGCAATCAGAGTTAACTAGGGGGGAAAACTAACGGAAATTAGGTTTTTGAGTTTATCGCAACTTCGATAAAAGATGAAATCCAGGCTAGAGAAAATTTGGGTTTTTGAGTTTTATTTTTAAAATAATTAAAACATTAATTAATTTAAAAATATGAAATTAATTTTTTATTACATGTTAGTTGTCATGTTGGTAGTTGACCTTATCTAACATATGCCCAATAGGCCCAACTTAATAGGAACGTAACATGTATTTGACGGAGGCATGACAGAGTGAGCATTTTTGGGCAATTTGCTCTATTTTGGAAATGTCTGGGGGTGAATGGTACCAAAGATAATGACATGGGCCATCTTAGACTTTTTGTCAAACGTTAGGGGACATATTGAACCTTTCGTCTATAAAGAAGTTATTTTCAAACTTGAAAGTAAGTGCTCTATCATCTCTAATGCAAAATAAGTAATCCACAATAAATTATAATGTTTACGATATTTCCTTTTTCTTGTTGAGTAATTTATTATTTAAAACAATATTTCTAAAATTAACCGTAAACAAAAACTCATTTAATTAGTACTTTCTGTAAAAAGTTTTTAAACATTGTTGAAAAAGTACATTTCATACGTATTCGGGTGGTTAAAGCTTTACCAACTCTTTAAAAATATCCCATTTGATTGTATAAGTATCTCATTTCCAAAAGTCTAAGTGTCTATAAGTCAAATGTAATATAAGCAAATTTGATAATCTAGTAAAGTCAAATTGATTGAGTGAAAAGGATATTGATACTATTTAACATGGAGAAGAAGGGAGCTCTGTTGATGAGGAAGAGAGCTATGACATTGGAGTTGAAAGAGAGGAAAAGATGAAGAGAAATGATGTTGTGATAGTTATAGGGAAGAGAACATAAATAAAACATTTTTGTTGTGTGTTATTCAATTTGTAACAAAAGTTTACAACTTTTAATTCTTTACTGACTCCTTGATTTGTGTCTAACAATTATAAAAAAATTCGTTGATGGTTGTTAATAACAATATTTTCAATTTAACTTTATTCTCTTTTTTGATTTATTTTCTTAATTCTTTACCTATTTCTCCATATTCTAAATCTAAACAGATTGAAAACCCTAATATCAAAGCAATAAATTATGATAACCAATGGTGGATTTTATAATCATATAATAAATCTGAAAGCAAGAATAAAGATAATTTGAAGAAATCATTAACTTGCAAAATAAAGAGCTAGAGGTAGAATAAAGTTAATGATGAAAAAACTTCAACAAATGCATAAGCAACAATAACAATATCTGAGTAATCCGTAAGGAGAATATTTTAAAAAATTCCTTAAGAACTTATAAAGGTTATTATAAGTTTCTATCATGACTTCCAATACATCATTCACATTTCATCATTTAATGAATACTATTTTTCATCCTTATATAAGTAAATTTATCTTGGTATTTGTTTATGATCTATTTGTATATACTTGATATTAGACTTGGTTCGTTCGAGGAAGATGCTATCAATATTGATGATTTGTGTTATTTGCTAAGGAGAGTAAATGTACATTTAGGATTGAACATATTGAGTATCTACGACATATTAGCTTTATTAAACAAAAATAAGACCGAGCCAATTCTATATTGGCTTATACCAACAACAATCAAACAATTGAGATATTTTCTTGGTTTGACTTGATGTTATAGAAGATTCATTAAAGGTTATAGGTACACTAGCAAATTGATAGTTGCACTCTTAAAAGAAAATTTCCTTTCATTTATTCATGAAACAAAGGAAGTGTTTCAAGTATTTAAAAGTGCTATGGTGATAACTTTAGTACTATAATTACTTAGACCTTAGCAAAACATTTCTAATAGAAACAGATGTAAGTAAGGAGGCGTTATAGCAATGTTGATACATGATAGGCTTCTAATTACCTATTGTTGAGCTAAGAGGTTACAAATAGGGAATTTTGATGTTTTCAAATAAAATTAAAGTGATAAAATTGATGTTTAAAGTACTTTTGAATGTTGATTTCTATAGGACTTCAACTAGCCTAAATTTTTTGTATAAGATAATTAGACAAGGTGCCAAAAAGGTACATTATGGTGGATCATAATTGGCTAGACATTTGGCTATATAGTGATATAATCAATGAACCACCAACTAGCCAAAAAGTTAGGAATGACTAGCTGATGGAGGGAAATTTTTGTTCAACTGGCCAATAACCCAGTCAAAGACAGTTCGACTAGTCAATCATGTTAGAAAATAGATATTACAGGCTATAAATACTTGAGCTTTTAGTTATTGGATAATTTGAGAAAGTTTTAAAGCATATACTCATTGTAAATTGATTTTTTACCCTGGAGCATTAAATTTACTAAGCAAGCTTATTGAAGTTGCAAATTTCAAATGGAGGCTGCTTTTTATGCTTGATTGATTCAAGAAGGTTTTTTGGTTCCTTTTCACCCCTAAAAAAGATTGTAAAGTATTTCTTCTTTATTTTGAGGAGAATAAAGAGACTTGCAGGAATTTTCTTATTTACCTAGTAAAAAAAAGAGTTTAGTGAAATCCTAAATGAGTCTTGGAGAGCGGACATAGATTCGTCAAATAATTATAAAATCAAATTTGTCAGATCTCACATCAGTTGGAGAGGAGAACGAAATACGCCTTATAAGGGTACGAATACTTCTTCTTCATAAACGCATTTTTTTGGTGTGAAAAGAGCAAAACCATGAGGCCTTAGCCCAATAAGCAACCCAAAGCGGATAATATTTATGGGCAGGTAGTTTGGGCTGTTACAAATAGTATTAGAGCTTATTTCTGACCCGTTGTGTCAGTGAGGACGCTAGGCTCTAAGGGGGGTGGGGTGGATAGTGAGATCTTATATCAGTTAGAAAAGAGAAGGAAGTACATCTTATAATGATACGCATACCTCTTCCTTATAGACACATTTTTCAGGTACGATAAGAGCAAGACCGTGAGAACCTTGGCCTGATCGGTAACTCAAAGTGGACAATATCTGTAGATGAGTAGTCTAGGCGGTTACAAAATTACGATCTTGTTTTCCTACTCTCTTTACATTATTTATGTTTATTTGTAGACAAGGTTATTAAAAAAGAGAGTAATAATTAACATTGAGAAAGAGGGAGCTACAATAATGAAGAAAGATATCTACGATATTCAAAGTTGAAAGAGTTCAAAAGACAAAGATAAAATTTGTGGTGATGGTTTATGGGGAAAACATCATAAATAAAACACTATTGCTGTTAAGTTATTTGATTTATAACAAAACGTACAACTATTGCATTAGATGGTTGAGATCAAAGAGAAATGATAGAACTGGGTAGGACCACTAGATCTGTTCCAAAAAGTCAGCCAAAGACGTACATAGGATAGCAACATCTCCTAAGATGACCTGATGTTGTTAGGCTAAACATGCAAGCTCAAAAGCTCAAAGACTTAAAGTTGTTTTTCAACAGGCTGAAACTTCCTAAACCACAATACTTTGGTTTTGACTATGATATTATAGATAAAGCATAAGTTTTGAGCGTCTCTTGATGAGCTTTAGCTAATGTTTGTCACATCAACTGTGTTGGTAATGGTTTTTCAAGTTAGAATTTCTTCCTTTTGAATTGCAGGCAATTGATGTTGTCAATCCGTCCAAACTCTTCAGATTAGTAGTAGCAGACTCTTGCCTTGTTAATCATGTTTACACATACTCATTTCTATACATTCTTAACTTTTGTTTCATTCTTAAACAATTAAATTGAGAAATTAACAGCATTTGATCCATTATCTTAATTTTCCAATAAAATGTTTAATGACACTATAAATTGAATTAACATGAAAATTTTGATTCATTTTGCAAGTCTTTGACAAATTAGTGGCATATATGACTATATTTAGTTAAAACGTACAATGACTATATGCTTCATCCTAACTTTTACCTGCTAGAAAGAATAATGGAATGGGTATGTACTACTTGCGCCTCCATGAGAATTTCATGACAAGACAGAGGGTGTTGATGGAGTGTAGGTCAGGTCAGGATGTTCAACACTGACAAAAGCTTACTTAATTTGTTTCATTGTAGGACTCAGTTAAATTTAACTTTAGGTAACAGGTTGAATGGTAGGAAAGGATTTGGCCTTTTCCCGTAATTTATTTTGTAGGAAAAAATTGCTTTATAGAAGAAAAAGAAAAACTCAACCCCAATTGACAGGTATTTGTGAAAATGTTTTATAACTCAAGGATGTCATACCAAAGAGTAGATGTTTGTTAGATATAAAGGAGTTGTTAGCAGTCACTTTTGCAACCTAACCATAGCTAATAGACATTGAGTTTTGATCATTTCTTCTAGTAAGAGATACCTGTGCATTTCTCTTTTTACTTTAAAGGAAGAGAGAAAGAGAGGAAAGTAAAAAAGTTGGAACCAAGATGTTCCAAATGTGAGATAAATGATCCTTTCAATTTCCATTCAAAGATAGCAATTACATTCCAGGGTGCAACCCTCTTTTAAGTCTTATCTACACATCCACAAGCTATATTATCATATATGTCGTTTGTTTTTAGTCAATGTGAAAAGCTGAAGATAGATAAAGCATAAGGCAGCAATGAATGCATTGCGCAACTTCCAGGCAGCACTACACACACTTACAATACAACCAACACTTACCTCTTCACTACTTGCCTCTATCTCTCTCTCCGTTCTAGTATTCAGACTGTGCCCATTTCTTCACTCGCAGACATAGGACATGAACCCTTCAGAGGAATGTTTAGAACAAGGAACCATCCCACAGGTACCTTTTTACCAAAACTCTCCATTTTCGGGTACTTGAAACAACTGTTAACAGTCTTGTTGTGCCATTCTTGATTCTTATAACGTAATGCTTGTGCTAGATTGCAAGCCATTTCGTGGAAGCTTGCATTTTAATATTCTTGGTAGAATGAATGCTTGCATTTTCCTAGCAATTTGTTTCAGATATACAAACGGCGACATTAGGAAGTTGTTTCTACCATACAAATTTGCTTCGCCATTAAAAAGTTGCGAAAGAAAATGAATTTCTGATATTATTCGGCTTCAAGGAACTTTGTATTGAGTTTTTCTCTGGTACACCATAAGTGAGGCGCTAATAATTCAATCAATTAATCAATGACGACCTCTGCTTTCTCCTAACATGACTCAGTGATTTGAGAATTTTTACCTGTTTATTTCAATGCTCCACTGTTTGTCAGCTTCTATCCTTGCCTATTTTGCTGTTAACAGTTAACTGATAAAAAAAAGAAAAGAAAAAGAGAAAACCCGAGTCTTGGAAGAACACCTGCCTCACCGAAGGCAATTCAGATGCTGAATCCAGTTGCTAGTCAGGGGTGTGGAATTAATCTTTATGTTCACTTGAACCAGACGCTGCTTTAAGCTTATTAGAAGGAAAATGCCATTAGAAATTACTCATCTTATTCATTCATATTTTAAGCTTAATTGTGGCAGATTTTGGTGAATGTGGATGGTGAGAAGTCATTCATCTCCTAAATGACCATGAATATGCGTAAAGATAGTCATTTCTCCTCCTTATTCTCCCTTCTTGTCATTTATATTTATGCGCTTCTCTTTTGTCAATCAGCATTCGCAGAAGATACCCTTCTCAACTGTAGTTGCACTAGCTTACCAAAGTCTTGGAGTTGTTTACGGGGACCTTAGTACATCACCTCTCTATGTTTACAAGACCACCTTCTCCGGAAAGCTAAGCGTTCATAAGGATGATGAGGAAATATATGGGGTTCTTTCCTTTATCTTTTGGACATTTACTCTAATCGCCCTCTTCAAATACGTATTCATTGTGATGTCGGCTGACGACAATGGTGAAGGTAGAGCACCCTATTTATCCAATTTATTGATCTTGTGATTGTAGAAAGTTTCAGTGCAGAACATTTGGAATAATACTGACCTTTCCCTACGGATTGTTTCATTATTTGACAAAAGACTAGAAATATGCATAACATTTGGAATAACACTGACCTTTTCCTTCAGATTGTTGCATTATTTTGACAAACGACTAGAAATATGATGAGATTTACCAGAGAAGGATACAGAAAGTTATGTTGGAGGCATTCATGCACTTTTCTACACCTCACTTACACCATATTTCCTTCCCCTTCTTTCTTAAAATCCTTTGTTACATCATAGCTGTAAAACCATTGTTACCCTTCTTACATAGTTCGATCAGACAGCGTAATTGTTGTTCCATATATAAGGTTGCTTTTCCAGTCAATATTTGCTCTCAGGCAGTTTTCATTTTTAGAATTAGGACTTCATGAAATTCAAGTTCGTGCCTGCACATTTGGACACGAAGAAAGACAGCTTATTGTCGTTAACTTGTCATTGATGTTGCAGGTGGTACTTTTGCATTGTATTCTCTTCTTTGTCGGCATGCAAAACTAAGCATTCTGCCAAATCAACAAGCAACAGATGAGAAATTATCAACCTACGCCCCAGAAGTATCTCCAGACACATGGGAGAGTAACGCACTCAAGTCATTCTTTGAGAAACACCCAAGTCTTCGCAAAAGTCTCTTGATTTTTGTTCTTTTTGGAACATGTATGGCAATTGGCGATGGGGTACTTACTCCTACAATATCAGGTAACTCCCAACTATATTCTTCAGACCCCCATGTTAAACCCATAAACACTCAAATGGTTCTACGAGTAAACTGTGGAGACAATGGTAATCTTTTGCTGGCTAGTACGCTTAACACGTACGAACAATGGCATGATAAAATAAGAATCCCTGCGTTGCCACGGTGTTGTGACAGGATGGTATATTTCTTGGGTAAATTTATACTTTTCTTAGAGTCTGTGGCTTTGATTGTAGTTCAGGATTAAACATAGTTTTGTATGCCTCAAATATATGAACATATACTTTTGAAGTTTTAGAAAGGAAAGAACCATTTTTGAATTTATTTTGAGCGAACACAATCTGAAACATGAAAGTAGCTCAAGACATGTTCCTTTTTGAAAATCAGATGTCAAGATACAAGTTGAAAATACGGGTATGTTGATGTGACAAATGTGTTTTTGAAGGAAAACAAATTCTAGGACACAACTATATTATAGACCGTGTCTTATATACAGAGAAAAAAGTAAGACTTACGGTCTGGGATATGACCGTATCTCAGTCATATATGTAGAGAAGTAGGAGGATCCACGGTTTGAGTGTTAGCGCCGTGTAATGTTTTAGAAAAAGACAGTGAAATTCAAGGTCTAGGACATGATCAGAAAACCTTAGTTGAAAAAACAATTTTGATGGATTACAAACTTTAGAATTATTCTAAGACTTTTTAGAATTATGATTAAATTAGGTAAAGAGGTAAGTTGAAATGTACCAATTAAAGTTTATATTAATTAAACCTAGTGTGTATATATATATATAGGAAATTAATATTACTTGTGAATTGAGTTATTAACCAATATAGTAAAATCAACAATTCTTGACTCTAAAAGATGTAGGCACACTCAATTACTCGAATCTTGTTAAAAATTTTCTTGTTTATTTATTTCTTTTATACAAATGTATCCTTATTGGATACACGGAAATTCTCAGCAAGTGACATCAATGCATATTTAAGACAATAATAACTTAAGTTGAAACATTTGAAGTGAGGATGTTTAATAGAATTGAAAATTTCAGACTGTGGCGATGGAGAGTGAAGAATTTGTTGATATAGCAAGACTTGTTGACAGGGTTGTGAGAGAATAAGCGAAAAAAATATGGATAGACTAAATTGAAAAGAGTTACAGGCTTCAATAGTTGGAACTATCCGATTATGTCTAATAGAAGAGATTATATACCACATCTCAGGTCTAACAAGATAGAACTTTTGTGTTGAAGTTTGAATGCCCATACTCAGAGCTTTCTCCTGATTAAATAGAATTGTTAAATAGATCATAAGCCTCAAGTACAACCAATCATATCCCGTAATTACAATAGATTATATTATAAAAAAGGTATACATTTATATAATATATGACAACAATAAAATGAAAGTTATAGTTGACTATATCTAGACGGCTATCATCGACCCCCTTTCTCAAATTGATGCTGGTAAGTCAAGCAGCATCAATTCGTTTACAAAAAACTTATGTCGAGTAAGAGTGAGAGGCTTTATAAGGACGTTAGCAATTTGTTGATTTGTAGATATGTAAGGAAGAGTAATAAAACCATTATCGAATGCTTCTCGAATTGAATGACAATCAATGTCAAATATGCTTGGTACATTTATGATAGATTAGATTTTCTACAATTTGAATAGCACTGGTGTTGTCAGCATGTAGTGCAATAGGATTAGATTGTGAGTAACCCAATTCAGAAAGTAAACCATATAACCAAGTAATTTTAGAATATGTTACAGACATTGCACTATATTCCGCTTCAGTTGAGGATTTGGAAATATGTTCTTGTTTCTTACATTTCCAAGAGATTAATGCATAACCCAAGTATACACACCATCTAATAGTAGAACGCTGCGTATTAGGACAACCAGCTCAATCAGCGTCACTTTAAGCTATAAGTTAAAATAATGAGCTAGATGGAAAAAAGAGGCCATGATTGGAGGTACCCAGAAGATTGCGAATAATTTTCTTAACAGCTGCCAAATGTAAATGACGTGGAGAAGCTATAAACTTACTCATCGAGTTGACTGCAAATTATATACCTGGCTTAGTGATTGTCAAGTAAATTAAACTCCCAACTAGGCATTGCTACAATGTAGGATCTGATAGAAGGTCACCTTCATCTTTATGATATTTAATATTGACTTCCATCAGTGTATCAACTAGAGTTGAATTTTGTAAGCCTACCACCTGAATTATGTCGCTGAGATACTTGTGTTGATTCATAAAGATACTTTTGCTACTTCTATGAATTTCTAACCACAAAAAATAGGAAAGGGGCCTAAGATCTTTCATATGAAAAGAATTATGAAGAGAAGCTTTAAGTTGTTCAATTCCAGCAAATCAATTCCAGTGATTACAATATCATCTACATAAACAAGTAAAAGAACAATACCAGTAAGAGTCTTTTGCAAGAATTGTGAAGGATCATTCTTTCTTTGCACAAAAGAGAGATGAAGAAGAGTCTGCCAAAATTTCTCAAATAAAGCACGAGGAGCCTGCTTAAGCCCATATAAGGAGCGCTTCAAATGACAAACATTAGTAGTTGCTATTAACAAACTTGGTAGAGGAAGCATATAAATATTTTCACTAAGATCGCCATGAAGGAATGCACTTTTGATACCCATCTAATGGATATCCCAATTATGAGAAGCTGTAGTAGCCAAGATCATACAAATAGTAGTCATCTTGGCAATTAGAGCAAAAGTTTTCTCGTAATTGATCCCATATTCTTGGCAATTTCCAAGTGCCACAAGTCAAGCTTTACATTGTTTGAATGACCCATCAAATTTTAGTTTGACAGTGAACACCCATTTACAACCAAGTGGAGTGATTGAAGATGGACAAGAAATAATGTCCCATGTGTTATTTTGTTGTAAAGCTATTCAGTAAAGCATCAAGTTCCTCTTGAATAGCTTTCTGCCAATCAAACTTCATAGCTTCTAAGTAAGATCTAGGAATGGAAATAAATGACAATGTTGCAGTTAAAGATTTGTGAGAATCAAATCTCTCAGGAGAATATCCATACCTTTTTGAGGATGTATGGTGCGAGTAGACCTTCGAAGTTGTGGTGGGTTGATATCAGGGATTGGTGGTGGGGAAGACTGCGGAGGATGTGAGAGAGTTATACCAGGTGTTGATTGAGCTGATGACTCATGAAGAATGTCTTTAATGTGAATCTCATTACTACTTCTCCTTGTATACACAATGCCAGGAGCAAGAGGATTATTGTTAAGATGACTCCACTACTCCTCAAAAGCAGGAACAAAGGAGTGGCTAGAAATGTTTGGAGTGACACCATAAGAAGGAAAGAAATATTGTTGGTCAAAAAATATAACATTACAAGAATCTGAATTCATTAAATGGTGGGATCAAAACACATATAAGCCTTCTGGTGTATTGCACATTCGAGAAAAGTAAATCTAACTAATTGAGGAGAGATTTTTGTGCATTCATGAGGAGGAAGAAGAACAAAACTAACACATCCAAATGGATGGAGATGGGTATATTCAGGTTGCTGGTGATGGAAGAGGAAGTATGGTGTTTGATTGTTAAAAATAGTCATATGAATATGATTAACTAAATGTATTGCAGTAGTCAAAGCCTCGACCCAAAATTTTGATGGTACCGAAGATCCAATGAGTAAGGAGCAGACCACATCAAGAAGGTGACCATTTTTCATCTCAACGATGCCATTTTGTTAGGGTGTATATGAACATCTCCTTTAAGAAACAATTCCCTTTTGTTAAAGAAACTCTTGGAAGTTTTTAGACATGTATTTCCCACCTGAATTAGAATGGAAAATTTTGATGATTTTGGAAATTTGATTTTCAATCAAAGCTAAGAATTTTTTAAAAACATCAAAGACTTTAGATTTGTGTCGTAAGAAATATATCTAAGTAAAACGACTATGATCGTCAATAAATGTCAAAAAATACTTTTATTGAGCATGAGATATAACAGGTGAAGTCCCCCAGATATCACTATCAATTAAATCAAAACATTGAAAAGACTTTGTTTCATGAGAAGGAAAAGGAAGAGTTTTACCGTTGCCCATTTTGTAACTAACATAATCAGTTTTGATAGGATGAGATGGAATTTTATTGCCGAGTACTCCAAACTTTAACATTGATAAAAGAGTTATATCATTTGGATGCCTTAATTTAAAATGTTATGACCTAAAATCAAGTTGTAAAGAATAAGAAAATAAAGAAAACAAATTCATAGGCTTGGCTAGTTCATTAAGCTGAAGAGGCAGAAGTCTGCCCCATTTAGGTCCCTCCGCTACTATCTTCCCTGACACCAGTTCTTGCACAGTATAAGTAGAAGGAGAAAAAGTGACTTTCTAACTATTCTCAACCATTTGTCCAATTAAAATCAAATTAGTGATAGACCAAAAGCAATAAAAGCATTTTTCATAGATGAATAGGAAGAAATATCATTAGTGGTAATGATGAGAATATGATCCCCACTAGCTGTCTCAATTTGTATGCTGCCATCATAATTTTTGACATTAAGCAAATTATCAGATGATGGAGTTATATGATTTGAAGCAGCTAAGTCAAAAAGCCAAATTTTAAAAAGAGATGTATTTTTACTAGTTAAACCAAGAGTTGAGAGAGCTAATACAATCATTTGTTGAACATTCTCCTCTAAGAGATGAAATTGTTGGTTAAAAAGAATCATCAACTGTTGGAGATTCAGTCACCATATTATTAGTAGAAGTCTAAAAAGCACAAGGATTATGATTTTGTGGACACTTCCTACATTCAAATATAATATGTTCCTTAATTTTGCAATAGTTGCATAATTTTTTAGAACATTAACTTTAATATGCCCATATGCCTTACAACTGTAACATTGAGTGTTGGTCATAGTCTGAACTTGCTATTTTCCTTGTGCTGCATAAGTAACATTAAGAACATTGGTGGAATTCCCTTGTTGTTCTAAAGTGGTATGAGTTAAGTGACGTTGCTCTTCCTTTAGTAGTTCATTCAAACAGTCATCCAAGGATGGAGGAGGAGTTGGAAGCAATAAATTAAAACGTACGATTTCATATTCAGGCCTAAGTTTCATAAAAAAATGATCTCTTTGACTAGTATGATGAAGGGTTTTAACTGCTTCTAGAGATGCTGCAAGAACTGAAGCATACACAATGTTAGTATATTTTGTTCATAGTGTGACAAAGCTTGTGTAATACTCTTAAATGGAACATTTTCCTTGTGTGTAATTTGAAACGACATATTCTAGTTGAAAACGTACAGTTGAACTGTTTTGATCATAAATTTTCTTAAGGTAATCCCATATAGCTTTAGCTATCTTATAAGGTTAACGATTGAAAACAATGGAAGAGTACATAGTCTGCAATATCCAGCTCTTAACTTGAGCATCCTTAGCTGCCCACTCTACAGCTTTGGTTAGATCAGTCGGAGTGTTGACTTCATCAATAATTTCCCACAATTCTTTTCCTTAAACATAAATTTGAAACTGAAAATCCCAAGCAAAATAATTCTTGCCTGAAAACTTGAAACAAATTATCTCAGATTTCTCCATGAGTACAATTATAAGAGATTCACAATTGAACCACTAAGACCAGAAAAGATTCACAAGGAAGATAGAATAGAAGAACAAAAAAGTCATAGGCTCTAATACTATAACAAGACTGAACTTTTATGTATAAGTTTGAATGGCCATACTCTGAGTTGTCTCTTAATTAAATAGAGTTGTTACACCAAATCATATGCCTCAATTATAGCAAATCTTAATTACAGTAGGTTCTATTGTAAAAAAAGGTATGTATTTACATAATATATGATAACAATAAAATGGCAGTTATAGTTGACTATATCTAGACAATTATCATTGACATGGTCATGCTTGAGATTAACAATTTTATTTTAAAAAACATTTCTAGTGAATTGCAAACTTTAGGAAAATTTTGGGACTTATTAAAATCACCGCTAAATTAAGTTGATAGAAAGATAAGTTTGTTGAAATGTACCAACTAAAATTTACAATCAATTATACTCTTGTAAATTTAGTCTATAAAATATATATATTGTTTATGAATTAAATTATTGATGAACGTTCTTTACTCTCAAAAGTCAACACTTTCAATTAGTTAAACCTCACTAAAAAAAAATTTATTTGTTTTTATTTATTTCTCTTTCTTTTTCTTATAAATTAAATTTTGCTAAATGGTACTTATTATATTTTATACAACTTCTCTTAGTTTTTAACAGATATCATTCTTATCCGGAGTTTCCCTTTTTCAGTTCTTTCAGCAGTTTCAGGCGTTCAAGTTAAGTTCTCTGGACTCCATGAGAGTAAGTTCAACCTATACGTCAATATCTTCAAATACTTTTCCAAATGAAACAGTATTCATCAGTTAAACTAATTGATTCACTCTTTCAACCTTCAGATTATGTTGTGATCATCTCGTGTCTTGTACTGGTTGGGCTTTTCTCCCTCCAACACCATGGAACTCGCAGAGTTGCTTTCATGTTTGCCCCTATTGTCACAGCATGGCTTCTGTGTATTGCGAGCATCGGTGTATATAACATAATAAGGTGGAATCGACAGATATATTATGCAATTTCTCCAGTTTACATGTTGAGGTTTCTCAAAAGTACTGACACTAAAGGATGGGTATCCTTAGGAGGAGTTGTTCTTTCAATTACAGGTTCCCCTTTCACATTCCATATAAGGCATCATAGTTTAGCATAAGGTCCTGAAGTCTTGAGTATAGGTTCCTAAAATTAGTTTACTGTGGAATACGTTTTCAGGAGTGGAGACAATGTTTGCTGACTTGGGCCATTTCTCTAAAGCTTCAATAAAGGTGACTTGTTAACATTTTACGGAACACCAAAAGTGGAAGCTTTGTTTAGTATGCTTTGTCTCTATAGGAACCGTATCATCTAGAATTTCCATTGCAGTTCGCATTCACGTTTCTAGTGTATCCCTGTTTGGTCCTAGCATACATGGGTGAAGCAGCATTTCTGTCCAAGCACCACGAAGATATCCAGAGAAGTTTCTACAAAGCCATACCAGGCAAGAAGTCGTTTGTGGTTGAAATGGATTCTAATATTCTCTTGCATTCATCACATGAATAGTATTTTTGTTGTCTGCAGAAACTACATTCTGGCCGGTGTTCATAGTGGCCACATTTGCTGCTGTGGTAGGAAGTCAAGCTGTAATATCAGCTACCTTCTCCATCATCAGCCAGTGTTGTGCACTGCATTGCTTTCCTCGTGTTAAAATTGTTCACACTTCAAGTGAAATCTATGGGCAAATATACATCCCCGAAGTCAATTGGATGTTGATGTGCCTTTGTGTGGCAGTGACACTAGGATTGAGGGACACCAATATGATGGGCCATGCATACGGTAGAAAATGTGCTATTCGATTACGTGCATATAAATTTGCTGAACTTTCCCTCAACTATGGTTGTTTTATTGGTTCTACAGGAATGGTGGTAACCACAGTTATGTTTGTGACCACCTGCTTGATGGCCCTGGTTATGATAATTGTATGGAAGAAAAGGATCATTTACACATTCGCTTTTTTTGTGTTTTTTGGATCAATTGAACTGCTTTACATTTCAGCATCTTTTTACAAGGTGCCAGAAGGTGGGTGGATTCCACTTCTGCTGTCTTTCATCTTTATGGCTGTAATGTATATATGGAACTATGGAACAATGAAAAAACACGAATTTGATGTGGAGAACAAGGTTTCGATGAATAGGATAGTTTCTTTGGGACCTAGCCTGGGGATGGTACGGGTTCCAGGAATTGGGCTGGTTTACACAAACTTGGTCAATGGAGTCCCTGCAGTTTTTGGCCACTTTGTGACCAACTTGCCTGCATTTCATCAAGTGCTTGTTTTTGTTTGTGTCAAATCCGTTCAGGTTCCCCATGTATGTGAAAAAGAACGGTTGCTAATCTGTAGACTGGGGCCAAAGGAGTGTAGCATGTTCAGGTGCACTGTCAGGTATGGTTACAAGGATCTACAACAGGAAAACTATGATTTTGAGAGTAGACTGGTGTCTGCAATAATTCAATTTGTAGAAACGGAAGAAGATACTGGTTCAAAGCAGCTGACCGGGTCATGTAGAGAAATTGAAAGCTCAGCCTTTGGTGTTTCTTTTGCCATGCAGCGCATAGTTAGCGGCTCAAATCAGGGAAAGATGGAGTCTTCAAGTGACATCCAAGTAGTTTGTTCTGATGCTGGGAATCCGAAGAATACCCAACTTAAAACCGAGTCGCTGCAAATATTGCAAGCCAAGGAGTCTGGTGTTGCTTACATCCTGGGGCACTCCCATGCTCAGGCAAAAAAATCGTCCTCGATTATCAAGAAAATTGCTGTTGATCTAGTATATACTTTCTTGAGCAAGAATTCTAGGGGTCCCGATGTGGTTCTAAATGTGCCTCACACTAGTTTGCTGGAGGTTGGCATGATTTACTATATCTGACTCTACAAGACAAATTAGCCATGAAGAGTTTAGGAACGTAGCTGTAAAGAAAAGTAAGAATGACAAGGATACCAAGTAGGCATGCCATCAGGATAACAGAACAAAATTAATAAAAAGCTTTCTAATTTCTGTAGACCCAACTTTATCGTTTCCTATCTTCTCCACTATGCTTTTGTATATAGATGGATATTGTTCATAAGTTCCTATATTTTCAATGGAAAAGAAAAAATAGTACTAACCGTTTAGTAATTGTGTAGTATCTAGTGACAAGTTAAAAGTTAATGAATGGTCATTTACATTGAACTTAATCTTATTCATAAACATTGAACATCGCTTGGTTTGGTTGATGACAAAGACAGTTATATTAAAACTAAGGTTACAAAGCTCTTTTTTATTCCATCCATTTCTCATTTGTTGCATATTATTTCCCATAGGTCTGCCATCAATTAAGCTGAATCTAATGTCCTCTAATAATAGACTTTGGACAAGATCATTCGACAAGCCAAAACCATTGAGTAGTGCATCAATATCAGGATCAATGTCTCTTTTAAGATGTATATGTACATGGGTGTCAAGTTTGAGTTTAAATTCGAATGCCTCAAGTTTGATCAAGTTTTGAGTCTATCAAAACTCAATCAAACTCAAATTTGAATTGAATACCTTGATTTTGATTGAATTTCAAGTTGAAATGAAGTCATAAGCTACTTAGATCCGAATCAACTTATTGTCATTCTTAAGTAAAATCTTCAAATAAAATAAAATGTGATACATCTGAATTACATGAAAAATTGAAGATTTTTTATATAATAAATACAAATATTATAAAAAATATAACTTTTAATATAACTATACCACTCCAGAAACCCTTAGTTAGAGGGCTATGAGGATAATTGAAACTATTCAAGTATGTGGCATTGTTAGACTACATGAATCGAGAAAAGCTCTTCTTGCCTTAATTCCTAGGTTAGTGGAATCTTTCACTGATAAGTCTCAAAGGAGTTGCATAATAGGTTTCCATCTAATATGCTTTTCAAGTAATTTTGAAAATTGAATCTCTATTAAAGATTAAGATTAAACAAAGATGATTGTAGTTGAGATCCCAATTATGCTAGAGACACAAGCCCTTCTTCTCTTAACGAACGTCAACTCTAAAGGCTTGGCTTTTAGGAATCTTAACTAACCAATTTTTTCCCGTGTAACTTAGACCTCAAACAAGATCAATAGTTTAAGACGTTCTGGTATACAAAATTCTCCTAAGAGGAGAGCATACTTGTCTTTCTGTATGACTAGAATTACATTATTCAAGAATCAAGCTTCAGGAGGGAGAGAAACTAATAAGAAACCCACAAAATAGAAAACACACTTGATATTAGTGATTCAATCATTGTCTACAAAGGAAGAGAGACCTTGTTTTTATAGAACTAGCAAGGAGGAATAAGACAAACAACTTTTGAATAAAGATATAAGTAACCACACATAGTATACTAATGTCAACTAAAATACAAAATTGCATAGTGACAGTAAAACTTATTGGGAGACACTAGGTCCTAATAATATTTATAAACGATAAGAAAGAATCTTTCAACAGAGTGATGTTGACAAGGATCGAGGTCCATTGTCTTCATAGTATACTAACACATCATCATCCAAATTTTCCATTTCTTTAATGAATTGGATTATTTCGGCATTTGTCTAAATTGGGGGCATAGATCTTGAGCATCCTGAAAATTGTCTGGAAGGTTTTTGGGGTCCTTTTTAAGGTTATGAGCAATGAAGTTTTATCCAATTTCATAAGTTCTTTTTGGGTTCAAATCTAGGTGGACATAGTAATTCTCCTGCCAGCATATTGAAATTCATGTGAGCAAATTGATAAAATGAAGATCAGTAACCAATAGTTTGTGAAATGGGTTATGGTAAAGTGAAATCTTCAGGGTATGGACCTAAAGATGTATAGGTAGTAGGTTTGCTGAATTTTGGATGACAATTGATGTGATCAAGAAAATGATAGAGATCACACATGATGTTTTTCTATTTTTTAGCCCAATTAACGGATGTCTTCTAAAGTTGAAAATGATTAATGATGTATACATAACCATTTTTAGTCATATTATAGGGGCGATAGACTATAAAGATAGATTGAGCTTTTTATTATGTTAGAGGAATACTCTATAGCTGATATCTGTTATGTATCTGAGCCCATTAAATATGTCAATTTATCAATGTTTGCAACCATTCTAAAAATGTCCATAATAGAGAATTGGCATTGGCGAGATTAGTTAAAGGTTGAGAAACATGTAAGGAAGATAAAGCAATAGGACATGCATAAAAGGTAGCTAAAGTCCAAAGAGGCCACATAGTTGGTTTAATAAGAAAATCATAGAGATGGTGTAGAGTGTGATAAGGAGTCAGAATATCAAAGTGGTGTATATATGGAGGAATGTTCAAAATGGTAAGAACAAGATGAAGGTAATAAAATAGACTTTTCCTTATAAGAACAATAATTTCTTCTAAGTTAGTAAGGGGATTTCTGGTTATTGGAGGAAAAGATTTCTTAACTTTGACATAGATGGAATATCTTTAATTGAGAGTATGATGAGAGGAATTTTTTTTAAGATAGGAGTGAGAAGTTGGATTGGCTTTCTAGGTCTTAAAAGGAAATTAGCTAGTATGTTGTGATGATCATTGACATGGTAGATTGTGAATTTATAGTTAGAAAACCAATCTTTCCAAAGAAGTAATTTGTTGCCAGGCAATATCTTCTTGTGAGGCTTAAGGATTTTTAGAAAAGATGTATCGTTTATTTCTAACACAAAGTGATAAAGGCTGAGATAGAAATTAAACTTTTCAATGCCCTTCTTTACAACCAAAATCTCTTTGTAGATGGTGTGGTAGTGCTTTTTAATTCCTTAAACTGGCCGCTAGTATGAACACAATAATGATATTTTCCATCAACTTCTTCAATTAAGATGGCACCTAAACGTGGTCACTAACATCTATCTAAAAGATGGATTGTCTTTTTATAGGACTCTTTTAAGAGAGTGGATGCTGACTCACATGTTTTAGATATTGGATCACTTTGGTTTACACTTTACTCCATGTTGGTGTATACTTTCTCGTCAATCTTGATAAGGAACTTGCATAATTATCCATATGTGTAATAAAATCCCTAATGTAATTAACAAATACACGAATTTGTTTAATTGTCTTTGGCTGAGATTTGCATAAGGAAAATGTAACAATTCCCTAACAATATATAGGCTGAGATGATAAAAACCATCATAAAAGCTCATACCTAGAAATTCTATCTGGGTTGATCTAATATGACTCATTTTAGCTAAGAGCACGACTCCATATTATTTGGTAAGATCCAGGAAAGATTGAAGTAGTGCTTTATAATCTTTATGAGTTTTAGAATATAATAAGATATCATCAATGTAGATCAAATTACTAGAAAGAATAGGCAGGCTTATAGATCTTTGTCATAGCCCTTTAAAATAGTGATGAAGGGACTTTAAGTCCAAATGGCATGTCAGTCCATTGGTATTGAGCATTAAGAATGTAAAAAGTTGTCTTATATCTTTCTTTTGGGTCAATTTCCAATTGCCAAAAACCTACCTTTAGGTCAAACTTCGAAAAGATTTTTGTTTTCTTTAGAAATAAGACTTGATTGTTGATCTTTAGTGGTGGAAACTTATCATCCTGAATAAATGCATTAAGAGGTTTATAGTCCATAAACAACCTCTTTTTCCTTCTTTGTTGTTCAAATTTTTTGTTTATATAAAATGCTTGACAAGTCCAATCTGATTTTTCTGGGTTCAATTAATCCTTATTGAAGCAGGATAACACATTCTTTTTATGTCAGCTTCAAGTCATCAGGATTCATTCTAAGATGAGTGGCCTTGGTAAGATTGATATCTTCATTCTTTTTGAATTGTAGATGAATGAAGAATTGTGGGTTCTTCCAAAGAGGATAAGAGTGTGAGAATTGTGCATATTTATCAGGACAGTGCTCATAAAACTGATCTCTCAATATTTCATACTAAAGGGGTATTTGAGTGAGTTCAAAGATATCACATATATTAGTATAGTCACTAAAATTGGCTTAATATTTAATACCAGTAGGAAGAATTTGTAGAGGGGATGCCTTGTAATATACATCCATTCCAATCAGGATATCTAGGCCAGCGAGATGACTATCAAACTTTTGTTTACATAACATAATCAGGGGAAAATCTTACCCTGATTTTTCTTTTTGTGATAAGCCAATGTTGAATGAGTTTCTATCAACTGCGGTAAAATATTCATCATGAGATATCCATACTTCAGGAGGAAAGAAGCTAAGCTTTATAATATTTCAACAAGATCCAGTATCCATGTATCTCATAACCTTAATTAGCTTATCATATTTTTCTTATTGTAACAATTAGATATGAAAATAAAGACAAGGAATAAGGATGGTCGTAGGTTTTGGATCCACTCTAAAATGTGGTTGTTATAGCATGTATAGGTTATCATTCTCAATATCTTCATCTATTAAATCTTTAGATGAGTCAAATTCACCATCAAAGGAATCAATAGGTACAACAAATTTGGTTTCCTAATCTTCACTGGATTGTTCTTAAATGATGTCTTCAATGTTACTAATGTCATGGATTGGCATAATTGCCTCAATAGATTCCAACAATTTTAAGTCTCTTTTCGTCTTAAGAGGACATTATCTAGCAAAATTTCTTGACTTGCCATAAATGAAACATTGATATGCTTTTTAGTACAAAGAGTTCTCTTTTTAAAGAATCAAACAGATCTGCGTCATTTACTTTTTCTAAATGGCTTTTCATAACCTCCATTATAAACTTGGAATTTCTGAGATCATATGTATGAGAACTTCTTGTGATGATATTTCTTTTTGATATGACATTCACATTCTTTTTTCTCCTTACACTTGATCTGTAAATAAGGCTTTTTGCAAGTCTTTTTTAAGAGAGGACCACTTTTAATCATGTTTTTCAAACATGCTTATTAATCACAGAGTTTATCAAGAGAAGCTAATGCAAGTTAATAACTATCTCGAAGAGATATTTCTCGCATATATCTTCATAAGGCAGTAATGGTTCTTTGAAGTTTGGGTTGGAGTTCATCTAAGAGAGATGTAATGAATGTATAACGGAGATTGACATCATTGAAACCATTAAGTAATACCATTCCATCATACGTTGATAATGCTTTTGAAGATCTCTCTGATCCATAGAACAACACTTTATTTCAAAATATTCTTGTCATATTTGCTTATTAATAAGCTAAAAATCTCTAATGAATTCTTTATGGATAACACCAAGAAGAATATCAACAATTACTACTTAAACATATTGGAGTTTTTAATAGTCATCCAAGCTTTGCCACCATTCCCTTAAAGTACCAATAAAATAGGAAGTGAATTCAAATAAGATATCTATCAAAGTAGTATCAGGTCGAGTCGTTTGTAAATCAATCCAAGCACTAAATTCATATAGTCGATCTCTCCATTTTTTAGATGGAAGATCATCAAAATTACACCAAGTTCTTGACATAGGTCTAGAGGGAGGTACTTGTATAGGTGATGGTTAATGTCCTAAAGATTCAGTCCCTGTTGATTCAGCTTCACTTATTTCTAATTAAACCTTAGTTTATTAAGAAGTATTTGGAATAGACATCATTATCTAAGCTAATTTGGATATGTATGTAAATTGTTCTGAAACCTTTGAAGATTGTTTAGAAAGTTCATAATCATCAGATAATTAACCTTCAGATTCATACATGTTGAATTTAGATCGTGATTTTAAAGTGGAAATGAATTCTTATTGAGGAACTTTACCATTTCCAGTTGATGGAACAAGTTGGGTTTTGGGTGGTGAAGAAGGTAGAGTTTTAATTTGTAAGGGTTGTATCCAAGGATAAATAGGTTTAGTGTATAAATGTGATGGATCAGTTTGTTTTTCAACCTTAGGTTTTTAAGGTTTTTTTAGTCTTGATTAGCTAGTGAGTGACCTGTTGTCTAAATAAAAGATAATTCATTTTGAACATCTTCTCATAATCAATAGCTTTAGGATAAGTTAGAGTTGAATGAATTGGTTGGATAATTGGAAATGGTATATGATAAACTCCATAAACAGTCTTCGACTATTTTGTTTGTATGTCTGCTTCCATACGCTGAGGTACTTCTTTAACCCTTTTAAGTTCTTGCTCTTTTGAAGTGAAATTAGGCCCAATTGAGTATTAATATATCTTCTTATATCTTCATCAAGTTAAACCATTTGATCTTGTAAACAAGTATACAACTTTTGGATTTGAGAAGACATAGACTCTACTCATTTTTTAGTAGCTTGTGTTTATTGATTAAGCCAAAGCCCACTGAGCTTATTATCAATGAGACAAGAACCTTATTTTGAGGAATAATACTTTTAGTTTGCAAGTTGAGTACCTCATCATCAAGATTTGATACAAGGCTACTGTGAGAAGTAATTCTTGTCATATGAATATAAGGGTTTGAAATAATCCTATTAGTATTGTCTGTCCATCTCTCCAAAGGAGGAAATTCTTCCTCATAAGGTTGCATCATCATGCATAGGATAGGTGCTAGAGTAGCATTATGCATGGAAGGAATAATGGGCTCAGTTTTGTTATGAATTTTATCTTGAAGGAACAAATGTTCCTTTCCAATAGCTTTGAGTAGTGATACACTCATATTTTCATATATGTTGAGGACTTAATTCAGAGTCATTTACATTCATTTTATGTTCATCTATAGCTGGTTTATCATGTTTTAGCATTATTCGAGGTTCGTTGATGTAAAATACATAAATGAAATAAATAGACTCGAATTGCACTGTTTTTGGGTTTTTTACAAACTTGACCTTTAGTCATTTTGGGATTTTTGTCTCGAAATTGGTTTAGCCAAAAATTCTAAAATTTCATACTTATATTCTTGACTCATTGACAGATTTTTTAAGACTAATTGCAGATTTTTCTGAGTTAGAATTCAGGAGAAATAAATTCCTGAAATTTGCATCAGGTTTTGGATTGTCAGAATGACCTTTTAACGATGTTTTCATCATAACTTTTGACTCAGATGGCGAAATCTCATGATTCAAGTCTCCTATTGAAGCTAAATCAAAGAAGAAGATATTGATAAAATTTAAACTTCTAAATCATCACTGTTTATTTTTTGAACACTATCGAAATTGACCTTGAAAAATCTATCCTAACTAGCCAAGGATCAACATCAGCCCCCACCTTTTAATTATTTCAGCCCATACACAGCTTATTCTCCATTCCAAAAACAACCTCCACTATAAGATAAAAAGAGCCTCCATTCTCCTGCAATTATGGCAACCTTCATGCATACATAGATTCCATTCCACTAACTAAAACACAATAGTCCAACTTAAACACTTCACGCCTACAACCTCCACACCTACACCACCCTCATTTCTACGTAGCAGCCTCCATTTTCCACAAAAACATGCATCAGCCTCCAAAAATAGCCAACCTTCACATCATCATTCACACAAAGACAGCAACATCTCCACCCCACTTACAAAACATGGCTTTTCACATCTAAAACAACGCCAGATGCAAGAATCATCGCTCTACATTCACTCCAACCTGAGACGTAACTCCAACCAACGCAAGCCTTCATCACCTCTCAACCAACAACAAGCCTCCAAGCATCAATCGTGATTTCTCTCCATCCTCCATACACACAAGCCTTGATAATTCCTTTCCAATCTTCAACACCCACACACAATAGTCGTAGCCTCTACTCACCAAGGAGCTTCCATCCATTCACTCACCAACACAAGCCACACTTTTATGCACAAGACCCTGATCCAATCTCCCATATGCATGCAAGCCTTCATCACTACATCACCAACAGCCAGCTGTCTTCACGCAAGCCCTCCACCAACTAACGCAGTCCTTCCACAAACACTACAAGGTTGTTTCCTAGTTCCAACACTCACGTAGTAGCTTGGGAGACACCAACGTAGTAGCCTCCATACAGCATAATCACGCAACCTCTCCACCAACAGCCAGCCTCCACGTGACACTCTTGATTCCTCTCCAACCACTGAAACAATTTACTCCTCTTCACTAACGCAACTGTCTCCACACTCCAACCACCAGTTACTCACGAAACCAGCAACTTTAACACAGCTCGCCTCACATCACTCTAGGCCATTCACCAACAGTAACAATGTGGCCTCTTCACACAAGCACTCCACGCAAGGAGAGGGGAGAGCACATTATTCTGTTGTAGTTTGGAACTATGCTTTTTATTTTTAATTGATTCTGTCATGAGTTTATCTAGGTTGTATGCTTGTGGACTACTTGACATGATGCTTTGTGTCTAAAACCTTAATTTCTCTTAAGGATTTGATATTTTTATTGATGTTTTAATATTAAACATTACTGAATCCATGACTCAATATTCATATCCTTGTTGATTTTTCCTTGGGTTTATTTTTCTTCCTTTGGATTATTGGAAATTGTGTTGGTATAAATTCGCCTTTGGAAAAAGGGAGTTTTTGCTAGAAGATTGAAGGAGATTTTGACTAGGATTTTCTTGTGAGTTGGGAGACCCAAGAAATTTAAGAGGTGAAAATTGAAGGTTTGAGACTTAAGAAACTCTAAGAAGAACTTAAGTAAGGAATTACTAAGTGAGGTCTAGAGTTGATAAATTAATTCATCTTTGGGAAAAGGGGATTAATTATTCTTAAAATTCACCTACAAGGTTAGGATATTTCAGTTGCGGAGGATAGCTAATTCAATATTAAGGTTGACAAAAATATCATTCCCTTTGCCATTAAAACTTTTAATTATTAAATTGTTGCAATCTTTTCTTAATTAGTTACTGCACAAATTTGTCATATTCATAGTTATTTTAGTCGCATTAAATTGGATAGTTGTTTAGAAATTTATTTAAGTTTTTAAAAAAATTCTTTACATTAATTTTAATTTTTCAAAATTTCATCCAACCCTATTTCAAACACTGTCAGCTAGCATAGATTTGAACTCTCTCATAATCCCTGTAGACACGACTCAGTTCTTACCGATTTATTACTCACTTCAGCAACCGTGTACTTGCGGTTCATGACCAAGTTTTTGGCGTCATTGTCGAGGATGAATGTTTGAATGTTTGCTTCTATAGCTAGTTTGATATTAACTTGTTAGTTTTCTTTTGATCCCTAAAGTAACTTATTTGTTTCTTTTTCTTTTTGCACTTTTGTTTTCCTGCACAGCTTGTGTGTAAAAGGATTGTATGCCCCGAACCACTAGAGAGAAAGAAAGACAGTTTGACCCAGATTTGGAAAGAACAGTCAAGTCAATTCGTCGGCAAAAGAAAATGGAAAATCAAGCAGAAGAACTTCAGATAATTCAAAGAGGGAGGGATGAAATGGCTCAAAGATTTGCTCAGTTAAAGGCCAGACTTGGTGTAACTAATTTATCCAGAGGAAATGGAAGAGGAGATAATGGAAATGAATAGGAATAGTTACAATAATGTCCTATCAGGGAATACTTCTAGCCTACAGTGGTAAACAATTATCACGGTATCCAAAGGCCAAATGTTGATGCTCAAAATTTTCATATTTCACCTGAACTCATCAATTTGGTTCAGACAAATCGATTTGGAGGAGCACCAATGGAGGGTCCAAATGATCATCTTGCAAGTTTCCAGGAATTATGTGACACTATCAAAACTGAAGGGGCAACGCAAGATGAAATTAGGCTCACTTTATTCCCATTCTCTCTTCGGGACAAAGTAAAGAATTAGCTTCATTCAATTTCTGCTGATAGAATGCAAACTTGGCAGGAGGTTGCACAACTGTTCTTGATTAAAATTTTCCTACCTGGTAAAGTTGCGAAGTTAAGAGCAGAGATTAGTACATTTAGACAGCATAACTTGGAACCATTGTATGAAGCTTGAGAGAGATATAAAGACCTTTTGAGAAAGTGTCCACATCATAGATACCAAGACTGGGTACAAGTGGAAATGTTTTACAACAGGTTAAATAGCCAGACTCGAACCATTGTAGATGCAGCAACAAGTGGTAATCTGATGAGAAAAACATCTGAAGAAGCATGTGCATTGCTAGAAGATATGGCTTCAAACAGTTATCAATGGCCCTCCGAGAGAACTAATGGAAAGAGAGGAATTTTATAAGTGGACCAAGTGACTCAGTGATTTGCACAATTGGTAGCCCTATCCAATCAATTTTCAAAATTCATGTCAAAGGGAAAATAGAATGAGCAGGTGGCAGCTACTTGTCATTCATTCTACACCAATGATGAGGGGGTGGAACAAGCTCAGTTTGTTAACTAAAGGAACTTGGGATTTAAGTCACAACCAATGGGAAATGAACATGGTCAAGGCTACAACTCTAAGGAGCAATATAACTATGGTATTCAAAGGAACATGCCCCACCCACCTGGATATGAACCACCATTGGCAAAACAGAGACCTTCCTTGAAAGAAATGATTGGCACTTTTGTAACTGAGACAAGAAATCGTTTTCACAAGAATGATAAGGAGATGGATGAGTTAAAGATGCAAATAACCAGTATGGGGACTTCAATGAAGGGTTTGGAAGTTTAATTGTGACAACTTGTAAATGTTGTTAGGAATTTGAATCAGATGATATTTCCAAGTAATACTGAAACTAACCCAAGAGAGCATTGCAAAGCTATAATTTTGAAGTGGAAAAGAATTGGAAGAGGTGAAACCTGAAGAAAAAAACTCCACTCAGTCCAATGTTAATGAAGGAAAGAATACTTATGAAGAAACAAGTGCACCTACACAAGTTGAAAAGGAAGTTAGTTCGGAAAAGAAACTAGAAGGGGAACTGCAAAAAAAAAATCATCTCCAGGCTACCATATCCTCAAAGATTTTAGTGAAAGAAAATCAATGATCAATTCGCAAAATTCCTTGAAGTCTTTAAGAAACTTGAGATCAACAATCCCTTGATTGAAGCTATTGAGCAAGTACTAAATTATGCAAAGTTCATCAAGGACATTGTTACCAAAAAGAGGAGAGTTGGAGACTATGAGATAGTACAGTCTTGCAAAGAAAGTTACCATAGAAACTAAAAGATCCGGGAAACTTCACAATTCTGTGTGAGATCAGCAACACATATTTTGGTAAAGTGATTTGTGATTTAGGGGAAAGCATAAATCTCATGCCTCTGTCCATCTTCCAAAAGTTGGGATTAGGAGAAGTCAAGTCATCGACAATTTGTCTTCAACTAGCCAACCGTTCTCTCACTTATCCTCGAGGTATTGTATAAGATGTTCTTGTTCGTGTTGAAAAATTTATTCTCCCTGCAGATTTGTGGTGCTTGACATGGAAGAAGATAAACAGATCCTGATCATACTTGGGCAACCATTCTTGGCTATCGGAGGCGCAGTGATTGATGTGCAACAAAAGGAATTAACCTTACATGTAAATGGTGAGAAGGTGAAGTTCAACATATACAGATCTCTCAAACATCCAAGTGATCCACTAACTTACAACCGAGTGTATGTCATATCTTCTTGTGTGGTAACATCTTTGCCTTCCATTATCTCTAAAGATCCATTATTGACATGTTTGGAAGGTATGTTTAGAAAAGATGCTATGGATGATGATGGTGCTTGTTTTATGAAGGTATTGGATTGTTTTGAATGCTTGAAAAATTTTGATCAACCCGAGCCTTTGTTCTATGTGACTAATGCTGATGTTGTTAATGATGTGAAAGACGTGCACCCATTGATTGATTTGAAACCCTTGCCTGAAAATTTAAAATATGCATTCTTGGTTGCTAATCAAACTTTTCCTGTCATTATTTCATCTTCATTGACTCATTTAGAAGAAGAAAAATTACTTAGGGTGTTAAGGGAGTTAAAAAATGCATTGGGTTGGTCAATTTCAGACATTAAAGGAATTAGTC
>JAOQMP010000008.1:26907415-26927065 GCA_027563575.1 Erythroxylum pedicellare
CAAGTAATGATTTCTTAAAAGTTTTGAAATCTACCGTTTCTCCAAATATAGCATGCTTTGTTTTTCCGATCCAACAACCTTGTAGTAGTTAGAGCGTATGATCAAATCTTTCATCTACATCATAGTCCATATAGTTGAACACTCTTCCAGTTCTCTCTAACCACCCTTTTACCTCATCTGGCTCTGTACTTCCGTAAAAGTCTATAGCCCACTCCTTTCTCAGCTTAGCATATCTTTTTTCTCGCCTTTTCAAAATTCTCGGAGGCATTTGAGCAAGCTCAAGTACAGAAGACTCTACATTGGCTCGTACGAACTCCATGGATGCTGACTCTCTAATATGATCTCCTACGGAAGGTGACCTATAACCAAAAAAAGTGTGATCAGTTTCTGAATTTCTCACTATTTATTATATCTCATCTCATATTTGTCCCTAAAGATGCCAAACCATGCTTTGATGCCAAAAATGCAACATCCCACTACCGTAGAGTATATACCAGAATATCTAAGGACATTCAAGTATATATCATATGATAATGGTATGTTAGAGCAAAAACAAATCCATCTTGCTCATGGCATCAACTAACTTATTTAAAATTCATCAAATTTTAAATTCATTGCATTCATTCAAAAAAACTTACACTGTATTTTACAGACTTTATACAAGTTTTAGGCAAAAACTACAAAATACAAAAGTACAACTCTTCTAATGTCAGCTGATAGACCTCTAAGCCATAACTAAGTTCAAAATGTTCCTCTAGTCTAGTTAAGGAACTATGTCTCCTGTCTCTTACATGAAAATCCACGTTGTAATTTTTATGAGTTTCGTGAATTTAATGAACGAACCATCATTGATGATTTCACCCAAGTCATGTACACAAATCACATATTTTACATATATTCATTCAAATCATTTGTAATACAAATATAATCCAAATACTCACATTATCATGGCATATCATGTTTTCAGCACAAATTCAAAACATATTCGTAATCACAGAGATTTATACAAATGTAGATGCATATGAGACTCTAGGTTCATTATTATTGTTATGACCAAGTGTCTATCACATACGTATATAGATACTGGCCCATTGGGCTCAGTTAGAACAAAATTCACAGAGTAAAGCTCTACTTGTTCATGGAGCAAAGCTCTATGTGTAGAATACTAAGCTTAAAGCTCTATCAAACTGGAAACTTCGATCACAACGCCTTTATCTAATCATGCATTTTATGAAATGCATAAATAACAGAATTTACCATGTATAGAAATCATAAATGATGCATAATCAGAATCTCATAATTATCAAACCTAAGTCCGGCATTCAAATTTCGTTCAGAATTCAAATATCATACAGAGTTTTGCAACAATTTATAACACTTCCAATACATACCTAAATATTAAACTCTCCAGACAATTCATGTCCAGAATTCAGAACACAATTAGTACATATAAAATTCAATTAGTCATACTTATTCACATACAAGTAGCACTTCAATATCACATTCATCAATTAATACCTCGAACCTTCATGTCCGAAATCAGTACACATTCACTAATATCAATTTCAATTTAGTACTAAACAAGACAAATCAAGGTGAGACCATCTTAGGTTACTCATAGTATGCTCCAATATGCTATTGCCTAGATGGTTCGGCAATGTCTGAATGATGTCTAATATGCTCCTCTATATCATAAAAAACACATTTACCATTATCACAACTTTGCACAAATGTAAAAGTCTTTCTTTATGCACATCAATGTATAGACAATATGCACAATGCATCTTCAATGACAATTCTGGGCATGTTATCCAGATTTTGTCACCATATCATTCAGATAGCAAAACTCTCATTAATATAATTTGTAGTTAGGGTTTGGACCATAATAAAACAATGTGAAACTAATTTCATAACCCAATTGATCATTTCAGATCTTTTTTGTCATAAATGCTTTCGAGTCAACTTTACATAATTATTTTGAGGATGTAAATGACAAAATTAAGAACACTTACTTTGGAAAGTTGTTCTCCAATGTCTTAAGTTTCTAATGACTCTAAGATCATCCAATTTGATTTAGTATTTTATGAGTTATGCTCACAATACCACAAACTGTGTATATTTGAACTTTTGGCTAGTACATAATCATACCCTCGAATTGTACAACTCATAACTTTCAGCTTCGTTATCAAAAACTTACAAACTTAGTATAAATTGAAAGATAAGAGAATTAACTACAACATTGGTGAGAAACCATTTTTCTGATTCAGCATACATCAATTAAGTTTCTTTGATAACCTCATGACATAATTTCTGTCTTGGTTAGTACTACAACCTCAATCAGGACTCAATTTCAAAACAGATTTTGAAAGTCTTAAAGACATAATTAAAATTTTTCTTCTTCAAGAAAATTGTCGAAATATGTCTCTAATTTAATCTGAACCATTAATCATCTCATTTGGATATCTACAGATGAAGACATCATCAAAATACCAAAGCATGTTCAAAAAAACCAATCATAAACCTGTGAATTTTCCAGATTTTTATTAAGCAGATTTCACTACTGATTTGTATGACCATTTTGACTTCGATAATAGGGTATTTATGTTAGACCCCATTTTCAGATCCAACGATCAATTCAGATACCAAAGATGCCTAACCCAGGGCTTGAGACGAATTCCATAAAGACCATTCGGGACAGTTCATGACATTAGTGTGAAAGAAAGTTGGAAAACATTTCATTTAAAAGAAATCTTAGCCAAAGACACCTTCAGAAAAGTTCGCCGCAACAAAAGTGGTTCTTAGACGTGGCGAAGATGCCTTCGGATAGGTTCACTGCAGTGACCCTTGGCATCACCGTGGCGAAACACTTATAAAATGAATTTTTTTCAAACATTTTTAAACAAACACAACATTCAAATCTAACCACAAGCTAAAGATACTCACACACAAAAGAAACTTCAATTCTTCATGTCATTACAATACCATAGAGTTTAAACTACTTTACTTACATAACATCATATATATCCAAGCTTAATACAAACACAAAATGATGCTCAATGTTGATATGCCTATAAAGCTATCCAAGATAGTTACTAACTTAGTACAAAAGTCTCTAACTATCTTCGAGTTTTTGATGCCCTGCAAAGATTAGCTGTCATCTTGTTCCGCAACTGAGGAGGGAAAAGTGGGGTGAGCTATACAGCTCAGTGGCTAATATATTTATAGCCATCAGTAACTAGCACAAATTCAAGCATACATATGTAGATGTACTTAGCAAATCAAGCATTCTCAAATCTATTCTAGGAAATTGATCATTGACTAATAAAGTTCAAGAACTCAATTAAGCAAGTTAATGTATAACACATCATATTCAAATGTATCATACTTGATAATTAAAAGATGCAATGCACAAACAGATGGCTCGAGGGCTCCATGGAAATAGAATGGTGAAACTGAAGTCTACACCATGAACAGAATGATTCCACTTCGGAGCTCATATGCCACAAGCAGGCAGCCGGGAGAAGGCTCTTTTCAACGTGCACGTGACGAACAAAATGGTTCTACTCTCACCCAAACAAAAGCATATATTCATTTTATCATATGCTCAAACTTTCATGCTTTTCTATCTCTTTATTCACACAAAATGCCATGACATGGTTTCATGGCATAACTTGATCAAAATTCATAAGTCACCATGTATTGTTAAGAATCACATAATTCACTATGAAGCAAATTTCACATACACACACATAGGTAAGAATTTGCCTAATCACACAATAACTATAAACAAATTACCCACCTAAATTTAGTTGACAATCCAAGTTCAATGTTGTCTTTCCTCTTGCTCTTGGATCTGGCTTGCTTGGTTTCCTATAACAAACCAAGTTCTCATTCAAACAACATTCAAAGGAAATTCATAAGGCTTCAAAAATCAAAAATGCTAAAATTGAACTATAATCCTTTCAAAATCTAAACTTTCAGGTCAATTGTTTCATGATCTTTATGATCAGGTAAATGAAGAAATTTGATGATACTTTCTTCTAAAAAAATGTCCCACATTATCTTAAGTTTCTAACGACACTAAAATCATTCAATTTGGTTTAATAATCCGAAATTTATACTCCAAACATTTTTGGATTGCTCTTATACCAAAACAATATTTTGTGCTCATCTTACTTCCAAAACTTGTTATCCTTAGAGACTGAATTTAAACTTTATTTGTTCATACAACTTGTATCCCTATGTCTCTAGTTTACTACAAATAAAAAATCACTCCATTTGGATAATAATAGAAAAAGTTATGCTCATATTACCAAATCATGTTTTGTGATAGAAAGTTGGTCGCGGCGAACTTCATACTTCAAATTGGACGCAGCGAACCAAGGAAAGTTGACCGCGGTGAACTTTCATAGAAGGATACGTAGAACATGTTTCATTTTCCAGATTTCACTATCCACCTTTCACATATAACCCATCTTAAACCTAAACCATCCATTCTACTTCATTTTCAACTCCATTTCAACCCAAAATCATTAACAAATACATCATAATCTATCTTTGATCATTAACCCTAAAAGATTAAAACATTTCATATAGCATTCATCAACAACTTCCTAATCACAGTCAACTTCATTTTCACTTCTAACTATCATCAAATATACTTCATCCAATAATCAAGAAAGGTTGATGCTTGTACTTACTTGTTTAGCTTCAAATCTTCAAGATCTCCAAAACCCTAGCTTGATTTTCTCTTCTTTTTTTCTTCTCACATCCACGATGCTTCTCCTCTTCTTAATAAGCCAACAATTTTCTTCTTCTAATTATACTCTTAATGGTTGTAAGATGACCCTTTTTCCCTTCCATTTATTCCTTATAATCCTCATCCTTAAGTGACTTGCCAATTTTACCCTTTATGTTATACACTTTTAACACTTTAATTTAACCAACTCAAGCAATAAAATCCTACTAACATTGGCATGCTAATTAAACTCCAAATAAATAATTTATCTAGCAAGACCACAAAATTTATTCAAATCATGTTTAATAAATAATATTTAAAAATTCGGGGCCTAACACGTATATTCTAAAAACATTGTTATGTATTTCAGTTGTGAATAACATTAAATTTCAAAACCTAAATAATCAATTTCAACTTACTATACGAAAGGTTAAACCTCTTGACATTTCAATAAAATGTAACAATGGGAAGCCTCTATTTTTTCCTTTGTTAACATTCTTCTTGTTGAACGTCTATATGCTCATCTAGGATATGTGAAAATGGATAAGTTACCATCAGCATCACTCGTTCCTCCCCTATCATCATTATTAGATACTTTTCTTTCTCTTGTGTGAGCATACAGCTCAAAATAATGTGAACAAAATGTACCTGCTTCCTATACTAAATAAGCATTACATATCGAAACTTCAACTCTAACCTTATTTTTGACATTTTTCTTCAAATGATGCAAATACCTACATTACTCATTTTGGGTTATTACAATTATGTTATTAAAACATGTTATTACTTCAATTTAAATATTTAATATAATTACCTCTCAAACAGATACATCCACCGATATTGAGCTGGACCAGCAAGTTTAGCCTCGTGTGCTAAATGCACAGAAAGATGGTCCATTCAGTTAAAGAAACTTGGAGGGAAAATTCTTTCTAATTTGCACAAAATTACTAGAATTCCCCTTTTTAATTTTTCCATTTCAACCAATTCCATTTCAAATAATGTTAAGCTTCTAAAAAACAAACTTAATTCTATTATAACTTCCCATACCTTATTCAATAGTAACTCCTGAAATGCAATTGGAATTAGCCTTTGTATAAACACATGGCAATCATGACTTTTCATCCCAAATAATGTGTACTTCCTTATGTCCACACACCTTGCCAAGTTTGAAACAAAACCATTGGGAAACTTTAAACTTTTCAACCATTCACACAAAACTTTCTTTTGTTTTTTCTCCAAAGTGTAACATGCTTTCAGATATTTAACGGTACTTAGAATTTTATCTAACTCATTCCTTCTACAAAAAAGTTTTAAATCAGCTCATAATTTTGCATTATCTTTCATCCTCCCTTTAATATTCATTAAGGTATTGAACAAATTATAAAAATTATTTTTCAATATGCATCACACTTGGATTATAAAGTATCAAATTAGTTTTCCAATATAGCAAATCCCAAAAGATGCTTCGTTTTCTGTAACCAAAATTTTTACTAATGCTTGTATTATCTTCATCAACTTCAAATTCTGTAACTTTCATCAATCTTAATTCATCAACCTCCTACAATATCTCTTCACAATCTTTATGGGGGGAGAAGATGTTTGAACCATCCTATTCTTAATTAACTTTTGATTATTGTGTCTAAATGGATGATTTGGAGGAAGAAATTTTCTGTAGTTTTCAAACCAACTTGCTTTGCCCCCGTTTGGAAGATAAAACACATCAGAATCATTGTCACAATAAGGACAAGTCAATTTCCCTACTGTGCTCCATCCAAAAAACATAGAATATGCCCAAAAATCACTAATAGTCCAGAAAATGGAGCAACTGACAAAGTATGCTTTATGGAGTCAGTGCAATAGCATGGTTTTGTCATGGCTTACCCATTCAACAGAGCCCAAACTTGCTCAAAGAGTCATTCGTGCCAAAACAGCGTATCAGGTATGGGAAGATTTCAAAGATCAATTTTCAGGAAAAAAAAATGCACGAGCAATATATCAAATCCAAAAATCATTAGCCTCTCTATCACAAGGCACAATGACAGTCTTTGCATATTATACTAAACTCAAAAGTATTTGGGATGAGTTAGAGACATATCGGACTCTTCCCACTTGCAATAAAATGAAGGCATAATGAACAGAAGGAAGAAGACCTATTGATGCAATTCCTCATAGGACTCAATGACACCTATAACGTTGTTCGTACTAATATTCTTATGATGACACCTCTTCCCAATGTTCGTCAAGCATACTCCCTTGTGATTCAAGAGGAAACTCAGTGAAAAATGATGTCAGAATCAACAGAGAATTTCTCCATTGCTGCTGCAGTCCATAGTCGTCCAAGTAATGTCTCCAATAAAAACAAAGATAAGCATTGTGATCATTACAACAGAGAAGGCCACACAATTGACAATTGTAGAACTCTGAAATTTCACAGCAAATTTTATGATAGAAAGGGACATACAGAAGATAGATGTAAGTTTAAAAATGGCACATAGAATTCTAACAATACTGGAACTCAAGGAAATAAACAAAATCAGCATAGACATCGAGGAAGTGGATCAAATTCCCATCCTACAATTAATGAAGCAAATTCTTCTTGTGCTGATACTACATAAGATAATAATGCATCATTATCTAATCCCTCACATGAGGTTTCCAAAAAGCAGCTTCAACAAATTGCTTGGGCATTATCAATGATGAACACAACTAGTAATCATAATGCTTATGCAACACTCCAGGTCTGCATCCTTTTCCTAATGCCTCAATTAATTCTATATTCACAAATTCCTGGATCTTGGATAGTGGGGCCACTGCTCACATCATTTTTTATTCCAAACATTTCACAAAAATTGAATCATCAATAATATCCCATATTAATTTACCTACTAGGTCATCAGCATCAGTAACTTCCACAGGCACTGTAACTTTCAACCTAAACACCACCTTAAACAATGTTATATGTGTTCCTTCTTTTCGATTAAATTTGATGTCTGCCAGTAAAGTGACTTCTTCCCTAAATTGTTGTGACATTTTGTTTCCTAACTTTTGTATCTTGCAGGACTTGGCTACGGGGAAGATGATGGGCTTAGGTAAACAATATGGTGGTCTTTATTACATGTCACCTCTCTAACAAACACCAAGTTCTCATCAAGTTTCTCAACCCTCTAATCTGTGGCATATGCATCTTGGACATCCTTCACCATCCCACCTTATGTTAGTTTCCCCGTTATTGCCCTCTCCTAATATTACTTTTGACAATAATTGTAGTGTTTGTTCTAAAGCTAAACAAACTAGACTTCCATTTCCTTTTAAGTTTTATATCAACTTGTGCTCCATTTGAATTATTACACTGTGATGTTTGGGGGCTACATAAAGTTCCTACACATACAGGAGCTTATTTCTTTCTTATTATTGTGGGTGATTTTACAAGATGCACATGGGTATTTCTTATGCGACATAAATCTAAGACTCATAAGCTTTTACAATCATTCATTACATTTGCTCAAACTCAATTTCATGATGTGATTAAAATCATTCTAGTTGATGATGGTTCTGGTTTTTTCCCATAAAAAATTTCTTACTGTCTCAAAGAATTAAATATCAACACACTTGTATCAACACTCCATAACAAAATGGGGTGGTTGAGCATAAATATCGTCATATACTGGTTGTTGCAAGAGAATTGCTCTTCCAATCCCATTTACCCATTGATTTGGGGGAGAATGCATTTTAACTGCTGTCTACTTAATTACCTGCATCCCATCACCTCTTCTTTCTTCTAAATCACCTTTTGAGATGTTATACAATCATCCCCCATTCCTTAATCACTTGAGAGTTTTTGGATGTTTATGCTATGCTACAATTGTTCATCCCCTCAAAAAATTTGATCCTCAAGCTAAATCTTACATTTTTGTTGGTTATCCTACTAATAAAAAGGCTACAAACTTTATGATTTGGACACTAAATCCTTTTTGGTTAGGCGTGATGTTAGATTTTGTGAAACTATTTTTCCTTTTGACCTCTACTTCACTAACCCCCACTCCTAAGCCACCACCTTTCTTCCTTCACATGGATGACTATTGAAAATCTAGAATACCTAATCAAACCAACACTACCACAGAGATTACACCCTCTTCTCCTGACACTAGTACACCTAATTCACCTATTCCACATCCTTTACCTCCACTCAAAATTCCTTCCCCTTCCTCTACACCACCTTCCCTTCCACTAACCAGACAATCCCTTCACCCTAAATAGCCCCTAGCATGGCATAAAGACTACATTTTGTCTGCCCACATCAAGCAACCTTCCTCGATGTCAAGCTCTCAATCAGCTACTCAGTATCCTCTTTCTCGATTTCTTTCATATTCTCGTCTATCTTCTACCTATAGCACTTTTTTAGCTAACATTACAAGTCATATTGAACCCAACTTTTATACTGAAGCTATCCTTGATCCGCATTGGCAACAAGCTATGAATATATAATTGTAGGCATTACAAGATAACAAAACTTGGAGCATGGTTTGTCTTCCTGTTGGTCACAAGCCCATTGGCTATAAATGGGTATACAAAATCAAGTATCGGTCTGATGGCACCATTGAACGTTATAAAGCTCTCCTTATTGCTAAAGGCTACACCCAAGTTGGCATCGATTATAAGGAAACATTCTCACCTATAACTAAACTCACTACTCTTCGCTGCCTCTTAACTGTTGCTGCTGCTCGTTATTGGTTTACTCATTAATTAGATGTTTAAAATGCCTTCCTTCATGGAGATTAACATGCAGAAGTTTACATGGAACCTTCACCTAGTCTCTGCTGATAAGGGGAGAACAATGTATGCTGGCTTAACAAATCTCTCTATAGCCTTAAACAGGCATTAAGGAATTGGTTCTTCACTTTTTCAGACATTATTAAGAAAGCTAGTTATCAACAGTCAAAAGCTGACTACTCCCTTTTTACTAAGGCCCAAGATACTTCATTCACTACCATCTTAATCTATGTTAATGATATACTTCTCACAGGAAATGACCTCCAAGAAATTAAAATTCTTAAAAGGTTTCTTCTAGAGCGATTTCGCATCAAGGACCTTGAAGAATTGAAATATTTTTTGGGCATTGAATTTTCACGTTCAAGGAAAGGCATCTTTATGTCTCAAAGAGAATATGCAATAGATATTTTGTAAGCTATAGGACTTTTAGATGCTCGTCCAAATAGGTTTCCAATGGAGCAAAAATGGAAAATTATTAAATGACCCCACTAAGTATAGAAGATTAGTTGGGAGGCTTATTTATCTTACTGTTACCAGGCCTAACATAGTTTACTTTGTTCGCACTCTTAGTTAATTCATGCATGAACCTCGAAAACCTCATTGGGAGGCTGCTATGCGCATCCTCAAATATATCAAAGGTAGCCTTGGTCAAGGCTTATTGTTTCCTTCCACAAATAATCTCACTTTAAAGGTCTTCTATGATTCTGATTGGGGAGGATGTCGTGCCATAAGAAGGTCAGTGACAGGATATTGTATTTTTCTTGTAAACTCTCTTATTTCATAGAAATCAAAAAAGCAATCTAATATCTCAAGATCATCAGCAGAAGCTGAATACCAAGTTATAACAAACACATGTTTGGAATTGACTTGGCTGCATTACATATTACATGATTTAAAGGTACCACAATAAAACACCTACATAATTATTTTGTGACAACCAAGCAGCTTTACATATTGCAGCAAATCCTATCTTTCATGAGCGTATTAAACACATTGAAATAGATTGCCACACAGTTCAAGAGAAATTACAAGCTGGTTTGATTAAACCCTCATATATGCCTACACGACTTTAACTAACAGACATCTTTATAAAAGCATTGGGAAAGGATCAATTTGTGACACTTTGTGACAATTTGGGAGTGAATATCTCTCTAACTTGAGGGGGAATGTTGAGAATTATCTTTGTAATTATTATAATTATATTTGTAATTAATATGTATTTTCCTTATAGGCTTTAGTCAACTTTCCACTGATTGTGGATCACGGTATTTCAGCATTAGAATTAGGAATAATTTATTTTACTCTTTGTATATAAGCAACACACCCTGTACATGGAATATATCAAAAAGCCTACCTTTGGCACATTCTTCGAAAAGGTCTATCACTTTTTATCTCCTTTTTGAGTCAGGAGGAAGAGAGTTTATGGCTTAGTTTCAAATCTTCAGGCATTGTGCTCCTTTTATACACTTTGTACATCAAGTCCGATAGTTATAGAATAAACTGATTCCATAGAGGAATGATGATCAGCTAATCATTGTATAACACTTCAAAGCGAACAAGTTGGCAATGACCATTAAAATTTCCTTTTAACAACTTCCCAAAATTCAGTTGGTGATCTCATACTTGAAGAATAATTGATCATGTGATTAAGCTTCTGTTAAACAAAACGGACAATCTCTATCAATAGTAAAATACCTGAGTCTATCGACTGTATTGAGGCAGTTTTGGATAACTAGTCATAGGAGGAAAGAAATCTTTGGAGGAATGTTCTTTTTTTTCCGATAAATCATCTCGCTGTTTACATAATTTGAATCACTTTCTCACCTCAGTTTAGAAAATGAACTTTTTTGAGTCGAAAAGGGGCCAAATTCTAGACAATTCTAAAAGTATGTTATGATGTAATAGATCATTGATGTCAAGTACTTGTTAGAATTTTTATTTATATAAGATTTAATTTAAACTTTTCTAAATATTAAAATTTAATTTAAATATAATAAAATATTAAAATTTAACTTATTTTTAATAGTAAATATTATATTTTTATTTTTAATCTGTCCGGGATATTATTTTAACTTAATGACGTGATCTTATTGGTGGATTCAATACCGCATAATCAAGATCGTCGGCTGTTGATTTGATTTAGCGTCTGTGTCCGCATTTTCAGGTTGTGAACTTTATGTAAAACAGTAACATGAATGAAGGGTCTGAACTCTGGACGACGATTGTTTCGCACCGTGCCGAAGACAGTCAGAGTTCACGAGCCGGTACGGGCAGTAAGTACCCTAAAACAAGCAGGAAAGAATGGAGGAGGCCAACCAAACCATCAATAGGTGTCGTGTTGAGGAGTACTGGTGGCTGTGGAGTCCGAGTCAGAACCCAAAAGCCCCTTGTCTCTCTAGACATCACGTGGCACACCTGATCTAATTTGACCCCTAACACTTGTAAAATGGGACCCCTTGCCTTATTCCTTCAATCAATAAGATAAAAGAAATCGTTTTATTTTCTTATGACATTGGATCATCTCGTCACATCAACTGCTGAATTCTGCCAACTTGTTTATTGACACAGTGACACGGTCTCACCAGCGAAGTACCGTTCGGAAAGGATACCTTACTGTATCTACTTGTTGATATTCGGATTAAAAAACTGCAACACCCACATGATTCTAATAAACTCCCGTGGTGCCCCACCTTTGGACGGACTTTGCTGCCGTCGCCTTCACGAGTCCTTCATTTCTGCACCTTTTTCTTCCCCCTTCTCCTAATGCACGAGTCTCTTTAGCTCCTTGGATAAAGGGATTCGTTTTTTGACTTTACAAGTACACACTCACACTTAGTCAAACGTTATTGCTTACTAACATACGCAACGTAAATGTTGTGTGATATTTGCACCTGATAAGGCACATAACCCCGTAAAATCAATCCTTAATCAACGACTTCATTTTCACGTAAATCCCACACTTCTATAAAATCCTCACATCCAAGTAAAATCTAATGGCGGCAAGAAGGTTCCTTTAGATACCTTCTTCACATTGGCTGTTGTCTACTAGTATATAATACACGTACTCGTAGTTATATAAGCTTAAGTTTAGGACTCCATATGCATAGGACTGACTACTTAGAACTCAGGATCCTAAAGAAAACTTATATCGCAATGCCCACTGCTTCTGAGTCAGGAGAACACAATCCACTGAGTCACTTCATGAACAGCATCTCTTCTTATGACAGCAATATAATGCTAGCTGCTGTTATATCACTGCTTTTGGTGATCCTTTTTGTGGTGTTCCTCCATGTTTATGCCAAATGGTTCTTGAAGCAGGCACGTCAAAGAAGGAGATCGAGCTCTGTGTCGGTGTCTCAAGTTCTTGGCCCTTCAAGATTGAACCAACTGCATTCCTTGGCTTTTGACAGTACCTCCCTGTCTAGTTCTCCTTCAAAGAGCGGTCTTGACGCATCGATTATCTCCTCGCTTCCATATTTCGTGTACAAAACGGAAGAATCTGAAAACGGTTTAGAGTGTGTCATTTGCTTAAACCTTTTTGAGGAAAATGAAGTCGGCAAGAGTTTGATAAAGTGTGGTCATGGTTTCCACGTCGAGTGCATAGACATGTGGCTGAGTTCTCACTCTAATTGCCCTATTTGCAGAGCTCCGGCCACAGGAGATATTGCAAATAGTGACAAGTCCACGGCGGCTAGTGAAGAACAAAGAGAGACGACGGTATTAAGCGAGATGGGATTGAGAGATGGTGCGTCTGGAGATTCTAGACTGCAAGAAACAGTAATTGAAGCTGCAAATTCTGAGAGTGCTGTTCATCTTGTTACGAATGATAACGATTCTTCACCAGAAACCTCATCATCTTCTTCTAACTCTTATCTGGGTTGCTCTTTAAAGAGAATGTTGAGTAGGAACAGATCAGAACGGAAGGTTTTTCCCTCAAGCAATGCAACTGCGTTGGATGTCTGATGGAGACACCGAAATCAAGTTTGGTGGTCACTGTGAATAGTCCAGTTGGTGAATAATAATCCATATTGTATAGTCTCTTGGAGATTGGTGTCGATATAACTCTAATATTTCTTCTCTTCATTACTCATTGTGACAATTCAGTTATCAGACCACATTCAGCTTTCTGTCTGGTTTTTTATGTTCAAGTTTGCAACTATTTTGGTATGAAGGATACCAACCAACCATCCAAACGGGCAAATCTTGATTGTAGAATTTATATCTACCACTATCACTTTCTTTGACAGATGGATGTGTATATGGTTGCTTTTGACTCTTTGCATCAATTATATTGTACACGACGGAGTGGAGTAACCAAACACTTACTACCTCGGTGGACGGTGACTTTTGAATATAATTAATTCAATTTGCTGTCATCCATATTCCTGAACTACGACAATCGTATTCTCTGTAACGTGTTTTTAGCATTTCCCGAAATTTCCGTTTGTTAATCCTTTAACAATCTTTCAAGCTTAGATAAGATGCTTCAATTTGGTTGAATTCAATAAATTTTATCTTGAAATGGGGACACCAAGTTTGGCATTGTTGGCTCCTCCCTCCTGACCATACTTGGGTTAATTTCAACTTACATTATCAGGTATAAGTCCGATGTTTTACATACAAAATTCCCAAGTTAATGAATGGGTTTCATGCAAGTTTTGAGTTTGGTTGGATTTTCAGTTCAAAATCGGGCCAATAGTATGTTTCAGCCATAGTCAAAACGGTGTTGGAACGGAAAAACAAAACAAAGCCCCAAAACTCTCGTCTAGCATGGTGATTAAGCTGCCAAGTTTGTTTATTTGTTCATTCACTAAAAAGAGATCCCACGATTAAGATAAGCCTAATTTTACCATCAGGACTATATTAGTCTTTTCAATGACTTTGTTCATTTCTTTCATTTGAACATCTTTAACGCTAAAGAAATTCGTCAAACAATACTCTTGCATAGATTAAATAATCGTTTAGGTTATTTTAGTTATTGAATAATAGACATGTTCCTTACAAAATTCCATATTCTATTTTGTAAGAGAGAATGAGAATCACATCGACCGTTACAAGTTATTTCAAATGGCATATCGTTCATTTGATGCTCTAAACATTTAACTTATGCCCACTTTCAGGCCTTCCATTTTTTGAGTTACTCGTAAGTTTCCTGAGTATTCTTTTCTTTCCTACCCAGTTAAAGAAAACGTAAAAGGGATAAATTTCCGTTGATAACAAAAGATTGGTCCCGGCGGGGCTCGAACCCGCGACCTTCGGCTCATAAGACCAACGCTCTAACCAACTGAGCTACGGGACCTGTCTATGAATTTGATCGTCACAATTATTAAGTTTTTTGCATTCCACTATATGGTTTTGAATAAAATTATTCTTATTCAGAGTGACACTCTCCCGTAAGAAAATCTTTCTTATTTTTACATGAAAGCTGCATATGTTATAAATATTTTTTTTTATCGGTATAAGATATTTAGCCGTCGATTGTCATCTGCAGATTAATTTAGTAATACTGTTAATATTTCTTGTTCAACTTAAATTGTCTACTTTAGATTCAAAAAATATTAAATTCTTTACATTGGCTTTAAAAATAAGTTGTTATATGTAAATAGTTAGACAATTCACTTATTTTATTTTGAGTTAACATTTATTAACGTAAATAAGAGCAAATTATATTTAAATATGACTGCTTATCTATTCCTGATTTAAAAAATGAGAAAAATACTCAATTAAATGTGCAAAATTTTTAATTTATTATAAATATAGTTATGTTGACCATATATAATTAAGTAATTGTGTGTATATATATATATAATTATTATGTAATATAGTTCGTTTTAACAATTTTATTCCTTAAAATAAATTGCTTTTTTACACGAAAGTTGACATGCAAGATACTAGCATAAAAGGATAATGGAAAGGAGAATTAGAATAGGAATGAACATAATAAGGAATGAGAATAGAGTATAGTCAACAATGAATCTCATTCTTCTGATAATCCAGAGCAATAGAGTATTGCTGAAAATGGAAGAATGAAAGTGTTACTTCTGTTAATATCAAACATAAGTTTTCATTCCATATTTTTTCCATTACTCCTAAACAAACACATCTTAAGTCATTTTCAATGTAAAAAATCAGCAAAAATTTCACAGCTCAACAAGATGTTACATAAAATGGGGCCCTTTTTTAAACCCCTTAATAGCCCATTTCATCAAAAAGAAAGAATGGTAGTAGATAGTAATTGCAGCGAGTTCAAAGTAGAAGTGTGGAACTACTTTGTACTTTATTGTAAAATTTGACCCTTTTTTTGTTGATTTCGATAAACTATTTATGAAACTATCTCATCTCAGTTACTATAGTTATATTGTGTCTGGCCTCTAATAATATCTACTTAATATATTCAAAGAACTCTATAAATGGTATAAAAAGGGTTAGACAATAAGTGATAACTCTCTCGAAGTCTATTTATAATAAGATTTAAACCTTTTAGCAAATTAATTTAAATAAAATTATAATTTCAATTAAAATTTATTTATAATTATGATTAATTCTAATTAAATATCAATTGGATCCATATAAATCCAATATCTCATATTGATCCTAATTTATTAAATGTCTCATATTTAATCATAAAGTTTGTCAAATTTTACAATTTAGTCCAACTTAATTAACTTATCTATTTTCTCATCACCTAGTTCTTTGTATGTGACTTATTAAGTTTCTAAATATGTTAGCAATGAATATAAATTATAATCGAAAATTATATTTATGATTAGATAACTTAAACTCTTTTACTTTATTCTTTAATTAAATAATTCACATATCTAAATCAAGATTGACATTTGACAATACATCATAATTACCTAAATATTTATGAATGTCAAAATAGTTTTGACTAATTTTTATGTACATAATTTTTTCGTATAATTTAATCTTTTTATCATATAATGTTTTGATTAAACATAGAGCATGAAACTAATGTCAACTCTATTTAAGTTCAATTATAATAGTTCTCTATCATTTGTAAATGATTTTATTGATGACATTAAAAACTATTCTCAAAATGTCATTCTACCTTGAACAAGGATTTTTCGAATCAATATTATTCAAAAACTACGGAATGTTCTCCCTAATCACTTTAGGGTGATAAATCATATATTAATCACTCAACTACCTTTATATTCATGTTATATTTGACAATTACCGATTTAGCTACCCTTAATTAGAATATTGATAGATGCATAGTTGACCATAATTTTACCTCATATTTGATGTGTTTTTGCTTGATATTTTATAATTTTGTTCTACATTTGGTAGTTAAAATACTCAAAGTGTGTTTATAGGTTATAATTGTCTTCATAGACTTAAAAGAGAAGGATTCTGGCATAAACATGTCATAAAAAAAAAGATTTGACACACAAAAGGGGTGCATGGTTGTGCAAGAGGCTGTGCAGTTTCGCAATTTCTGGGCCTTTTGGTTATTCAAGGTCTGATGCACGACTGTGTTTCTCCCAGAGCCCTAAATTTCGTGATAAAAAGACTTTTTGGGGGAAGATGAAAGAAGAATCGTAGAGTAGTCATGAAGAGGCGATTCTAGACGTGGAACTTGTTCTCACAATTTTGAACCAGAGAAGTGGAAAACACGAAGAAATCATCGAAAGATCTATCAAAACACATCATAAAGCCTCTATATCTCAAGAACATTAAATAGGAAACAATCAGGGAGATTTAAAGTTATGAACCCAATGTTTTTATTTCGCTTTTTCTTTCATTTTATGTTTGATTTTGTGTTTGATAATATGTAACTAAACATCTAGTTAGTATTTAAGTTAGATGAACCTTACGTTAATACTTTAATATGATTTAATTCTTTTATTAATGTAATTGGTTTGATCAATTATTACGCTCAAATTACTTATTTTATTTATGTTCTAGTAATATGAATTATTAGACCATAATCTGATTTCATACATAGCGATTAATAAATCCTAGGTTGAATAGATTCACGGTAATTGGAAGGAGTTGATTGCAATCCTAGAGATATGATGACATAAATCTTTTAGATTAAGGTCAAACCTGATAGAGGGATTCATAAAATAGTAATGCAATCCTATAAAATTTAACCTGAGTAATTCGGTTACAAACCTTAGGATTAGTTATTAGTAGATTCAAAATCAGCTATTAGCATACCATAGGAGTCTCCAAGGTCCAATAAATCAATAAAACCATTGCATAATAAAAAATAAATTTGTTAAGAGTTTAGGGGGATTCGAAACCTGGATACTAATTCCTTAATTCTCTGTTCGATTTCTTTACCTATTTTATTTTACTTGCTTTAGTTTTAGTTTCTTTTCATTAAATACCTAAAATCAATCCTTAGGCTAGATAATAAGGGGAGGGTAATTACTAGTATTCATCGTCTTCATAAGATCGACCTGTACTTTTCTATACTAGCTATAGTTATACCGTACACTTGCGGTTATTACAATATTGACTTTGATAAAATAGGTCAATCAAGTTTTTAGTGCCGTTGCTAGAGGCCGAGATATTAGGAAAGTTTGAACGCTGTTACTCTAATCATTTTTATTTTATTTTGTTTTATCTTTGTTTTTATTTTATTTTATTTTTATTTTTCTTTTATATTTATTTCATTTTATTTTATTGTATCTTATTGTATTTGTGTCTGATTAATTTAATTATCTTTTGAAAACTTGATCTTAAGTTTATGGTTTACTGTAGGAATCACGATTTATTGTCACAGCCATAGCTCACAATGGAAAGATTAAGCATACAAGACATTTGTAAGATCCAAAATATGTTTTCCCAATCTACATCATCACCATATTAGAGAGAGGGGTGTTCTCACGTATTTTCAAAAGCACAACTGATGTTTAGGCTATGTCACAATATTGGTGGGAGTTATCACTACAATCATAAATGTCAAGCACCAACATATATATGGAAGTGACTTAGCATGTGCTATCAACCTCACGGTACAGTATACGTGAACAACTATAGTTGAACAACTATAGTTTAAAATAGAGTAATTCTTACGCTTATGGATGGAACGATTTTTCTCCAGCTAGATATTTACAGCACCAAGTGTCTCCAGTTAACGAGTTAACTTTGGAATATATGATGACTGATTTTATTCAAGAATCAATCATGAAGCATCACAAAGAAGAGGCTTGAATACAAAATTTGGAAAATTGGATTGGCCAACTGGTGGATATATTATCTAATAAGATTCGAGGTAGAGTGCCTAATCCTATTGAAATGGATGTTAAAGAACATGGAATGGCAATCACTCTCAAGAATCATGACGAGCTTAGAGATAAATTAATTGAAGTCATTGCTGAAATGAAAGCTGAACAACACAAATTCAATAGTGAAGAAAAGATAAAAGTTAGCTTCATGAATGAGGGACATTCCAAAAAGAGCTCCTAGTAGAAGAAGAAGAGAAAGCAAGTTGTACAGTTAAATTAATGGAAATCTTAGTTGAAATGAAAGATGACCAATGCAAATTCGAGAGTAAAGAAAAGATAAGGGGTGGCTTCATGAATAGAGGGACATTCCAAAAAGAGCTTTTGGAAGAAGTAGAAAGTCTTAGAGTTAAATTAATACAATACTTTGCTGAACTTAAAGCTAGTTAACCGCGAATTAAAAAAAAAAAGAGTTCTTCACCAGAGTATCTTGAGCATAACATAGAGCACTATTCGAGCCTATTAATGCAATAGAGTGAAGAAAAGATAACAGTTGGCTTCATGGATGAATAGACATTATAAGAAAATAAGGAAGTACTTATTGCTGCTTTAGAGGAGGATGAAAATATGATAGAGGCAACAAACACAGAATAAAAATAAATGTAAAACCCTGAACTTTCCCTTCTATTGGTTTATAGATTTTATTCTAGGCGAATAGTATTTTCGGATGAATAATGAACTCGGGTAAATAATATTTCCACTTGAATGGGGATTTTGAGGACCCAACCTCGAAATTTTTCTTGAAAATACCCAAAATAGGTATTAGAGTCAAATTTTATTGAAATGGATCAAAAACAAGTCCAATCGGATGAATTTCGGGAATTTCATAAGTTTAGGACAAAAATGCCCTTTTTGGAAAATAATGGGTATTAATGATTTTAAACC
>JAOQMP010000008.1:26943981-26954473 GCA_027563575.1 Erythroxylum pedicellare
TTTGCTCTTTACCTATGACTATTTGCCAAAATTTCTCCTTCAAATAGTTCTAACTTCTATGAATCATTCGGGGTCCATCAAAAAGTGTTTAGTATTTGAGATATCTTATGCTTATGAAGCATTGACGTACCCATTATTTTATAATGAGTTAATATTCGAGTTTAAAATCATATAGATATTAACTTTAGAAGTAAATCCTAGTTGAGGTATATTTTATTTAGAATAATATTATTTTGAGATTGGAAAGGTCTCAAAGTAGTATTAATTACTAATTAAGCTATCATATATTTTTATTTAGTAGAAATGATTATTTGGATCAATAAATTCTTTAATGAACCTAATATAGTTTCTTGCATTGTCGAACAGTAATATATTATAGAACATTAGAGAAATTATACTTGTGAAAGGAATAAAGATTTCATCAAAGATCCGAGTATATATTTAAGTAATCTCTCTTAATTATAATAATAACAATTAAGATGAGACTTTTAAAATTCAAGCAAGTTCTTACTATAGAGAATCTTGGAAAATTCTCTAACAAAACCATTGTCCCAACATAAGCCTGATTGTCATATGGAGAGATGTTATAAGATACTAAAGTGATTGTCTTAGTAAAGACATTATTTATCTTCATGTATTTTGATAATTACTTTTGATATTTTAAAACAAAGGTAAAATTCTTGGAATAATTACTTTACAATTGAAATTATAATGAGATCATAATTATGAGATTCAATTTGCATTTATGTATTATTCCTACATTGTTCTTAATTGTAGTTTCATCAAGACAGAATATTAATGAAATAATAAAACTAGCAGACATTATATTTCTTTCATATGAAAAAAGTAATTGATTATATAAATTAAAGCATAGAGATTGTTAAACAAACAAGTAAATGCTTATTAGAGAATAAGTATATTAAATTAACCTGATTATGAGGATCCTAAATGAAATATTACTTATATGATGGATGTATAATTGATCTTTAGATTTAATATTACCAAAGTATCTCATATTAGAATTGCTATGATTTGATGCTACTTTTGACCTATCTTATTTAGGGTAGCTTACTCAATAGGACTTTGAAATAGTATAAATTATATAGAATATAGTTGATTAAGTTAATAAAGAATTTGTCACTATTAAGTAATTAAGGAGAATGTTCTACTATTTTTGATTAATAATAATTTAAGGAATTATCTAGTTAGAGAGAATTAAGATTTGAAAAGGTGTTTCAAATATTAATTATAATTCAATTACTAACTAATAATAACAAATATCATTGGATTTAAAAGAGTAGACACTAAATCTATACCTTATGTCCAATTAGAAAATTAAATGAAAAAATGATTAAATTATGCATCATAACCATGCACAGATAGTTTGATTCAAACTATTTTGACATTCTTAATATTTAGCTGGTCATAACATATTAGCGAACATCAATTTTGATCTATGATTATAAATTGTTTAATTAGAGAATTCAAGATAAATTATAAATTATAAATATAATTTATAATCACTACCAATAAAGTAGGAATGTAATAAGTGATACGTAAAGAAATTTTAATCTAAATTAAGTTGAACTTAAGTGTGAAGTTTAAGAAACTTCAGGGATTAAATATGAGATATTTGATTTTATTAAAATTAAATTGTAAATAGACTAAAGTTAAACTTTAATTATAATTAGGAAGTTTAATTATTTAGTTATAAATAAGAGGAAGACAAAATGGAGCTAGCACTCCCACCTTTTCTTCTAATTATTGAGCTCTTTTTTAAAAGATGTTAGAGGCTAGATATGTGGATAACTTGTAGTTGAAAGTTCAAGAAAAAAAATTATATATGAATTTGAATCAAGTATGTTTAAACCCTTTTATTTATAATTATTTTTTTTTCATATTATCCAATTAAAAAGATTCAAATGAAAAACTATAACAATTGTTTTTTTTTTTGCTACTCCTATGATTAGATCATGATTAGTTTCCCAACAATTTTATAGTGTTGTTAGAATAGCTTTAAATAAGAGTTCGAAAGGCTTTGTGATGGAAATGAAATGGATTTAAATGAGAGGGTTACAATAGCTATAGATCGGTGTTGTTACTCAAACCTTGGGTAAACAATTTTGGTTGAACAATTTATGACTAAAAGTGGGTTATATAATATATCCATATTCAAATTAACATCTTTAAATCCAAATTGATTTGGCGTGAAAAGTTTTATAAAATAAACCATTTATGTCAATCTGTCATCCATTGTGCGTTGAGATAAAGTGAAAAAAAAAAAAAAGAGCCGATTTTGCGACAACAGGAGCACGGAAGTGTAATTTAAGTGGTTCCACTAAGATATTAATTAGTTGCATCATGTTCATATATTATAATCTTGATGCTGTCACATTCGGCAAGGAAGTGCAATTTAGCTAAGTGCAATGTAGCTATATAGTATTTTACTAACTACGAGTTCTAAAACATTTATAAACAGCATTAGAACAGATAGAAAAGTTCGGAATGCTTTCTGAAATTCAGTGAGATTATATGGAACAATGCCATTGAATTATGGTCCCAATACTGTGCTACTTTACACGATTTACAAATCCCAAATGAAAGCTGAGATTTATGGCGCACAATACTGTTTCTTGACTTTTTGTAGTTAACACAGTTGAAGAAGCATTATATTATTCTGCTGTAGCTCATTTGTGTGTTCAAGCCCAGAGGGCAAGGATAGACATGAAAGCGGAGCCGATTGTTAAAGCAACGTATGATAGCTTCTTCAAGCTGGGAGCAGAACTCATCAACTTGTTGTGGAAAAAGTCAACAGCTATGAGATCAACGAGACCCATGTATATAAGCACACCAGAAGACAGGGAACCCAATAAGCCTTCCATAATCAAGGCATTTGGATTGCTATCATCGTAGCCTGTCAATGAGAAAATTATCATTCCTAATACTATCCCCATTGGTGTAGTTACTGAAAACATGAAGCACATGTAGGCCACTGTTCCAAACCCAAATCCTGCCTGCAGTTACAAGTAGTAGTAAGAACTTTAGAGAACAGACATAAAGGAGGAGATATTCCAATACAGAAACCATTGGAATACAAGATTCCCCAATTTTCAGGAATCTCAATATGTAGGTGTAGTCAATAACTAATTGAAATAGATGGAAAAGGGTTAATGCAAAAGCATTTCCATGGCAACTTCATCACCAAAATCCAAGTCAGGAGCATCATTGTTTAGGTCGGAAGTCAAGAAACGATCTTGAGGCTCGCAAAACTTTTAGCACGATCTTTTTGTCAAACATGCTCATAATTCAACTGATTGTGCGTTATGGAGCCAATTTAACCATAACTTTTCTTTTTATATATATATATATAAGAAATAAATTCCGAATATATCTTCTACCGGAGTACATGACATACACTGTATGGATAACCTCTCTTTTTAAGAAAACGAAAAGGAAACAAGTAAAACCAACGAAATATGCGTCTTTATACTACAGTGAACTTAGAAAAGTCGCAAGACTCGAAACAAATTCACGACACGCAAACAGTAAAAAAAAATCACGAAGACCGAGATTTTGCAAGATGAAAGGTCACAACAGATACACATCATCAACCCATTAAACACACGCAGGCGTCAAAGGCCATAACTTCTGAGTCCTCACAGTATTAAAGACAAAAATGTTGTGGCAGTGTAGTAATTTACCTGTGCAATGCAGCCACCGAGACCCATCCCCTCAAAGATCTGATGAAAAGCAAGAGCAGCAACAAGTGGCCTAATAGTGCACTGATTCTGAGACATACCCATCGTAACCCCAATTATTACCGAGTGAAATATTATCCCGATCTCCAAAACCTGCGATACCAATCTCTGCTTTAACTTCATCAAGTCCTCATCTTTTTCACTTCTTTGCAGACCCAATTCAGCATTCTGCAGTTCGCCCACCTTCTTTCCCGCCAAACCCTCTCGTGTCTCCACCAAAGAGTACTCACTGGCGCCACCGTGACTGCCGCCGTGACCCTCCATGTGGGCACTCGCCGTTACGTCAACTAACAGACCGAGCAAGGCTCCGATCAGAGTGACCAACCCTGCAAAAGGAAAGTCTTTCCACGGGTGTTTGGAGGCCACCTGGCAGTCGCCGAGAGCAGCGTAAGCATCGGGAAGCACGTGAACGAGTGCGGTGGAGAGAATTACGCCGGCGGCGAAGCATTTGATGACGAGAATAGCCTTGTCGTAGAAAGTTTTTCCTTGGAAAAACCGAGCGAGAAGCACTGGAGAAGAGATGCCCAGGACGCTAGTGAAGAAGATAACGAAGATGGAAATGAACTTCAGATGGGAGGCTGCTTCAGAGTTCCGGCAGCTCAGCGCTCTGGTGGCGTCAATTTGGCAAGCCGTAGCCATGAAAGTACCTTCCAGTAATAGTAGTAATTCTTAAAGGTTTGGTGCTCTGGTGTTTGAGGTTTTGGTTTGGTGCGTGCGTGAGGGTGAGGGAGATGGTTGACTCATGAGAGAGAGAGAGAGAGAGAGAGAGAAACAAGAGGGGTGCCAAGTAAACGGCTAGTTACTCTGGTGTTTTAAGGAGAGAGTGGTGCAATTGAGGACTTGGACTTGGTGGATGATGGGGTACGAAGTGATGGCCCTTTTTGTGTTGGAGTTATGAGTTAGAATTCCATTTACGCATCTTCACTTTTCTTTAATTATTAGTTAATCACAGGCGTACACGTCATTGCATTTGCACAAGAAGGGTGGGTGTTGCATTTCGGTGTTCATCGTAGATTCATTTGGTGAATACTTCATAAGCTTATATGCCACTATTTATGGCCTATAGGAAATAATAATATCAAATAGCCTAATCCTGACTCAGTCACAAACAGTTTTCGATAACTGATTTCTGATTAATATATCTATCTCATTTACCTGAAAAATAATAACATCAAATAGACCCATCAAGGACAACCTCTTATAAAAGAGGCTTCCATCATTTTCCAAAGATAGATGAACCTTTACTGTATTAAAAATTTAAGGAATGAAGTCATGTTGTCTTGTTATTATGTTAACTTCAAGCAAGGTTACTAAACTACAACTGGGATACAAGTTGTCCAAGTCTTCACCGAACAATCACATGTAGAATACTAAAGTGTCAAATATTCAAGAAATCGCATTAAACTTATGGAACCAAAATTGATCAAAGAACCAAATACAAAGATTGTATCCTTTTTAAATTTTTTTCCCAAAAAGTTTTCAAATTTTACACCTTTTTCACTATGATTCTTTTTGTTTGTTTCAAGTGAAAACTTTTCCTATCTACCTAATATAAAATATTACATTTGGTTAATTCATTGGTAGTTTTGATTTGCTGCAATTTAGATAGATTTTGGGTTTAGTGAAAAATGAACTATATAGGGATAAGGATATAAAATATAACAAATTTTAGTTTACTACTCTTTCTATCAAAGAATGTATTTTAACTTAACTCTTATGTTTGTAATCTCTAAAATCTTGAAAGTATAAGTGATTTGTTGAGTATCCCCTTTCCATTAAAATTGGAATTCATAAAATGAGGTGAAATGCAATATTGCAAATCTTTTATTTTAATTTACAATTCCTAATAATATGTGCTTTGACTACAAACATAAATTTAAATTATAGTTTTTAGATTAAATTCTACGAAATTATAACCCATTTTTCTTATAAATTTCATGAACTTTTTATTGCCATCTGAAAAAGAGCTTGAAAAAAATGTGCAATAAGACTTTACAACCTTAGTTACATACAAAAAATAATGCTTAACACGTAAGAATAAACTTAATATGAATAAAAAATATTATAATAATTTTATAAAAGTATTGAAATAAAATTTCTAAAAGCTCATAATTTTTGTTTTAACCCTATTTTATTTGTCTTGAATACATCGTAAATGTATTTAAAATCTACTATGTTACTTCAAAAGGTTAATTAAAGGAAAATGTAATTAATAAAATCTAGCATTTACTACTTATTTGATGAATTTTTAAATAGAATTAGGGTGATTCAAATAAAAATAAAGATTGGAATAAAAAGTTCAAAAAATCTTATGAATTATTAAGTAGTTATCCCTTTATTTTATAACATTTCATCCTACAATTTATTTTGAACTAATAAAAAAATTAAATATATAAATTCTTGGCATGTCTGTATTACTTTTTCTTTCATCTTTATGGCTATTGGAGAAATACATCTTATTTGTTTAAATACTAATTTTAGCGAAATTTTCATTATAAAGATTATGGTTAAGTATATTAGGGTCTTTTTTGGAATTTTTTTGTTACTACTATCATAGTTAAAATCCTTAGACACCTTATTTCGTTAGAGATTGACTCGGTTGAGCGTGCCATATAGGATAAAAACTACATCATGTTTCTTACCTAGAGATCAAAAATGGGATTTGAGTTCAGTTTGATTTGAAGTCAACGAATTTAACTAAAATTAATCAGGATTTGAGTTGGAGTAAAACTTTACTTCTTTTTAGACTTTAGGTTGGGTTCAACCTCAGGCCTTATAGTTTGATTTGACTTGAAGCTTGAAATAAGTGTATATTATAGTATGTTTTCTAAAAGTTTAAGTGTGTTTTTAAAGTATTTCTTAGATGATAATCATGTGTTTAGAAAACAGGGACGTTGATCAAAAAAAAATCCCACTAGAGCAGTTTCCCAGCTACATGCTCCTTTCAATATTCAAATCTCAGGACAGACAATAAGCTTGCCATCTATCTCCATGGGAGGCTTGAGTATGAGGCTCGAGGCTTGTTCATCCCCGACTACTTGTTTCCAGTTTTTCTAAGGGGTGGAGGTAAGAGTAGAAGTTGTGGAGATGGGTTCAGGTTGAGCATGGCTTGGGGAGGGTCGGAAAGGACACGGGAAGGCAAAGCTCATTGCTAAAGGCTACATTGTTAGGAACCAAATAAAAAAAAAGAATCAAATAACTTTGGCAGAAAGGAAAGGCTGAAAAGAAGTGGTTCAGACTGGAAGAGGAACGTAGGGGGAACAGAAATTGTTGTAGTGAGAATAAAATGCCCTTAGCACAATTATGGTTTTCGAATTGCAGAAAATGGGAGGAAGAGGGGAAGTAGGAGGAAACTAAGTAGGTATGGAAACGCGTACCCAAGTCACGCTGGTAAGCATGTAACTCGCCATGCATGGTGAGTGTCGAAGATCCTACCAAGTAGACGTGAGGCCATCTCTCTATGCTTGTTAAGGAGTTTGAAGAATTTAGTAATGTCGTGAAAGAGAACCTCAATGTTGAAGAAATGCGTAAAATATTGGAGATGAATGATCATGACTGCTCTGGCTTTGATGGGCTTGCTATCACCCAATGGTAGTTTATTAAGTTGTCATCTACATAAAATTTTCTCGTACTGGAGTTCTCGCCCAAAGGTGTCATTTTTTGTATGGTTTGTGTTGTAGACATTATAAACATGGAAATGGAAAATGTTTAGGATATTCTTGATCTCAAGCCACGTGATAAAAGAAACCTTAGGGCTGACAATATTTCTCCATAAGAGATTAAACCAAGGGAGAACGATCTGTAAACAACTGATAACATGAATGATTAGAGAATTTGCCATTCGAGTTCAATCTCCAGGTAATAACATCATCATTCTCTAAATCATTTAATCGAGGAAGGTAATTCACCAGAGTTTGGAATCCCTTGAAATCACCTTATCATTCTCCATTCACAATCAGAAAAGATACTTTTGAATTCAAAGGCATTCTATTCCATAGGTGCTGAAATTTAGGTGCATGAACAATAGGGCTTACATCAAGCTAGCAAGTTGTCAAACCAAATCTATGTCTTTTCCCGTTACCAAGTTTATGCTTAATGCAAGGATAGATGATCGCCCTCAATTTCATCATTTATTATTCTTTATTTCTATTTCTATTTTATAATTTATTTATTTATTATATATTTTTCTTTTTTTTATGTAGGTCTATTAGAAATAATCTTTTTACTAATAAAAAAATAAGGTTGCGTACTTTTGATTTCCTCACACTCTTTGTCTTAGCGGGACTTCTTGTGAATTTTGTTGAAATTTGGAGTAAAATAGTTTAATAAAGAGACTCTATACATGTATTAAGAAAGACTCAAATTGTATATTGCAAGTTATCATCATCGTTAGATTTTTGACCAAACTCCTTATTAAACTCTTTATTAGGAATTATTAATAATGAACAAGACCATTATAGACCCTACAAGTGGAGGTGTATAAAATTCTAATTCACAATAGTTTGACAATAGACAAGATTACCCTTCTAAGAAAGTTAATGAGGTAAGTACATTACCTATTGGTCAATAGTTACATAATCTCACTTATTTTGTGAAATTTTGGTCATGAGTGATATACAATGAGTAAAAGCTAGTTGTATTTGTTTTATTCTGGCTCGTCCAAGTGACATATACCCTATAATTGAACATGAACTTAATTAATAAGCTAATGACATTGGAACATTCCTAGGTCTAATCGTATTCAATTTATACAAGCCTAAATGTTGGAATCTTCCTAATTTGTTTTATGGACAAAGTGATTGGTTTTCCTAGAACAATATAAATTTGGAAATCTAGTTCTAGAGCCACAAAATGCTTCAAACTAGGTATATACTTAGATGAAAATTTTAAAGTCATTCTAATTAACAGACAATAATTTCAAAGGAAATAAGAATAAGCATTGAAAACTTGAAAAATCGATAAGTCAACTGAAAACTACTATGACTTGATTCGAGTCTTAATGCTCAAGTAAATTGCTCTCAAAAACTATTGTCAATTTGAAGCAAAATGCTTAGTATTATTGGGAGAAGTGAAAATGAGCCAAAAAAAATCCCCATTAAAGAGATCTCAGAGCATGTAATCAATCAAGAAATTGATAAAAAAAAGTAATGACACCTCAAATGTCATTACAAGAAATTAATACAATCCACAACTTTTTATTGACAAAATATCGCGGATTGTAAAGACTTTTCATGATGTTTAAAAAATATTATGAAAAGTTTAAATTTGTAATACTTTTTGCGACGTTTTATCAATAAAACGTCACGAAATAGAAACCGCAACATTTTGTTGAATAAAACGTTGCTATTGGCATACTTAAAACATTCTGCCTCTATGAGCAAAGCAACGTCGTTTGGTTTAAAACTAAACGATGTCGTTTTGGTTTTCTTAAAACCTCTACCCGGGTCCCCCTTCCTCCCCCTCCCCCCCCTGCACCTGCGTGTTGTTTCCTTCTCCAGATCTGCTCCATCGTTCTTCCTCCTCTAGATTGCTCCGTCGTCCGTCGTCTGCATGTTCTCTGATCATTGTAATCGTCTTCTCCGGTGTATTTCGTCAAGGTATTTTCGTCTTCTCTCTATCTTGTTAAAGTATTTTGAGGGATTGTTCATTTCGATAGTTGCAAAATGTCTGTGTGTTTTTGTTGCCTTGAATGAGTTTTGTTTTGAAATTTTTTTCCTTTACCGTGTTAGGTTTTTTACGCAACAAACATTTGTAGTTTGCGGATGTTGAAGACTACACAGTTTTCAATTAGTTGAAAGTATAATCTAGTACAAAGAATTATTTACATATGTACATTCATACCCATTAAATACGAGAAAATCAATTTGGTTATGTCTGATTAGTATAACATAGCCTTCAATCTTAGAAATCTGGCTTTTCATGTATGTATTTGTATTATGCGTGTGAGATAGATGGATGGTTCTAAAGAATGAAACTTTTGGTTGAGCTTGTGTGAAACAAATGAAGTTGAATCAATATACTTTTTAGTGTTGTGGTTAGAATGTTTCACTATAAGAAAAGTTGGAGAATGATCCTGACATATACTTTTTCCATATGTATGTATCCCCCCTTCTAAGATTAACTTTGTATATGGAATAATATCTTGGATTAGGGTATTGCCTATACAATTGCTTGACCATTCATTGCTTTCAATAACTCCTACCTTAGAGAGAGTAAGGAACATATAGTGGAGGCTTAACATCATATTTGTTCTATTAAGAGGGCTTATCTTACTCTAGTTGTCTAACCATAAATAAGCAGACTTGCCATTCCCTATTCTACAAGTGATGTCTTTATAAAATGTTTCTTGGCCTTGAGTAGTTAGGACATGAACCAAGAAGTAGTAGAGATACATCTTGCCTCGAAAAAACTCCTACATTTTAAGAAGTAAAAATGAATACATTTGTTAGGATATGAAATTATAGAAAATGAATTAGCCCAATTGTCCCCATTGGTATCCTCATTGGTATCAAAAATCCTTACCTTCTTTAGGCACATGTAACTTATAAAAATTTATTTAATTTATTAATATCTAATTACTTATGTCAAAGGTATACATAAATATTTAATATCTAAAATAAATTCATCTTATTAATAATTAATAGTATATTAAATTATCATATTTTATTAATAAATAATAATATAAAAATTATTTTAATATGAAAGTAATTTAAGTTTTTCATTGAATTTTTATT
>JAOQMP010000008.1:27022097-27040887 GCA_027563575.1 Erythroxylum pedicellare
GAGAGAGTGAGAGACCGAGTGACTGTCGGGGGGTGGGGGGTTAAAAATTTTTAGGTTTAAACTTTTAAAATTTGCAATTTAGTCCTTAGGCTTTTTTAACTTTACGATATCGGCTGGTACCGACCGAAAACCACCGGTACCGGCCGGTATTTTTGTCGGTACCAATGGTTGAACGTTCCGTTTCGGATCTCGTCCGGAACGTTCGTCCGGAACGGAACGGATCTCACAAGACTGGGAAGAAGGACAAGTTAAATATGCATATCAATCCGTCCTAAACGTTTGGAAGATGCACGCGCTGGTGAGGGGGCTTGCTTACAATAGACCCTATAAAGAACACAACATTACGAAAAGATAATGAAATAGGAATTCCAACACATATCAATTAGCACGAACAGGATTGATTACCTCACTATAACACTCACAAAAAGGTTCACGAAACTCCTGAACCCATCGCTATTCTTCTCTTTATTTCTTTCTTTAAGCCCTCCCTCTCCCCATAGATATATCGTCCTCTACTTCCATGTAAGACCCCTTTCCTTTGATTGATCATGATAATCATCAGACTTTCCATTATTACTAGAAAAAGACACGTTCGCGAAAGGGGACATCACACACATGCGTAAAAACTCACTCACCCATTAAAAAAATAAGTGATTTTTTGTTATAAATACTATCATAAACATAAAATTAGGTTATTGGATAGGTTTTTCACAATCATGAAAGTTTATTTAATTGATTTGTCGAATCAATTCAATGTCTTGTTGTATAGTGTCCTGGGCAATATAAGGTTATAAGAACAAGTCGAGGTCCCACCCCACCAGCCACCATACCAATGAGGCTGTGGGTCCTTCAATTCATGATTTATCTCTCCACAAAGTTCCCCTTCAATAAGGTGTACAACAATTTGTCTGCCTCGTGTCCTTCTTTGCATGAATTATGTTGTCTACTTACCTTTCATTTATGATTTTAATAATGTAGCATAAGTACTTGGAGGACCCATGTTTTTGTTGTGACCAAGGAGATGGGGGTTCAACATCCAAGCAATTTTGTTTGGTTTTCAATTTCTATTACTTTTTCTTCTTTTCCAATCAAACTTCACTAAGGAGTAATGCGTGGGAAATGGTTAGTGCTGTATCTTTTTTGGCCTTAAATGAGGAGAACATTACTATACTTTTGAACTTAAATCAACGTTTTAGTACATTGTGAAGTTACAGCCACTTCTTAAAGTAACAAGGGATTCTGCTGTTCCTTCCTCGTTCTTCCTTTGTATCTCCCACAACGGTCCCATATCAAATCATTCTTATCCAATATTAGCATCATAAGCTCTTTCTGAAGATAATTCGTGTGCTGAGGAACTACTGTTCCAGCCATTAGAGAAGAGCAAATGGTAGCCCTTCCAATGTAGATTTGGTATGAAGAATTCAAATTAAGAAAGGTGAAATGTGGAAATGCACACCTTCTTTTTCCTTAAAACCCTAAAATGCACACACATTCTTATCACAAGTAATCACTTCCTTAAAATCCTAAAATGCACTATATTCATATAGACGCCATGATGTCATCAACAAAAGTTTGTAACAAAAATTTATTTTTATGTAATAAAAAATCTGAATTAATTTGATTGTACGTAGAAAAATTGGGTCTTTCACACTGCAAAATATCTACCGGAAGATTATTTTATATAACTCTAGGAAAGTCATATTGCATCTGTGTACACGGTTAATTTCTTATTTTATATAACTCTAGGGGAGTCCTATTGAATCTGTGTACAGGGTTAATTTCATTCTATCATGTTTCAATCACTTAAGTTTCAATTTGCTCTTAAAGACTAAGTGAAGCAATTCATGTGCATCGTCTGAAATATGTAATTCCTTGAAAAAATGAAAAAAGAAAAGATTTAAGGATGCTATTGCAGTCTAATGGTAGGTTTTCTCATCAAAATTAGGTGAAGATTTTTTTAAAATTTTTGGTTAATATAGTATTTATATTTAATGTTAAGATATTCTGGAGCTGATTTGAAATCTATAACCCTTAGAATTTGGGATTGCTAAATAATTGTCTCCATTGACAATTTAATTCCTTGCTCGGATACTATTATAAATGACTTCACTCGTAAGGAAAATGAAAGAAGAAAGCGTGAAATAATACTTGTGCAGCTCTCAAAACAGAACGGTTTTGCGCGCCCTACTTACAAGGGCCTAATAACAAGGGATTGGCAGCACGCTTGAATGTTCGTAAGACATTCAAGAAAGAACCTAACCTGAGCTGATTTGTGATCCGGGTTTGTTTCTTCTGAAGGATTAAAAGGTCATTGCAAGTTTTTGAGCCACGTGTAAGTGATGAGAACGATTTAAGCGACATTTGCAGTCTCCAGCAGATCGGTACCCCTGACCAACAGGTTGAGGTAAATTCAACTTTCTGATATTCGTGCCGTAACGCTAGAAAACGGTAAGAAACTGTATTCACCGTCGATACTTTTAAAAACTTAAGGACTTATTTGTAATAAAAAAAAAACCCCCTCCATGTCTGTTCTGTCGCTCTTTCTCCTCTCTTACCTAGCCCAGCCCTCTTCCCTTCGGCCACCGTTGCGTTAAACCACACGTCTTTACCTTTGGACCGCACGCTGCCTCCACTGCTCTCTCCAACCGCATGCCCAAGCCCAACCGCTGTCTCCACCGCGTCCAACTTCTCTCTTCAGTCCAGCTTGTAATATACTATTTCGATTGTTGAACTGTCTAACGAGTAATGTGTTGTACATGTATTTTATAGAATATACTCTATTTATAGTATATTAGAGTAATTTAAGTATTTAAGTATATTATTAAAGTTATAACAGAGATCACGGATAAATCAGAGATGGTTCTAGACTTGATTGAAATTTTTTCAGAAATTTTAAAAAGCTATGAAATAAGTTCGAATGAGCTTTAAAAGTCCCAAAATGTATTTTGAAGATCTAGGTGACACTTTTGAATAAAACTAGACGATTTTGGTGACATTCAGTAATTTCTGAATTCAATCAAAAATTCTTCTGTGCAATAAAAAAAGTTATTGAATAATTTCGAAATATGATAAAAAAATTCCGAAATTAAGATTGGAGTCCCTACGAACTGAAATGACTCAAAATGGAAATTGTTTGAATAGAATTAAGGTAATTTGAAATTATTGGACTAAAATGCCCTTTATTAAAAAATAACAAGAATTAGTGATTTTTCTCCCATTTAAAATTTTATTTTATGCCTAATTAGAGTATTTAACGGTCAATTTGAAGTTAGGGTGACCATATGATATTTTTGGAATTTATTTGGGCATAAAGTGCATTAAATTAAAAAAGGAGGCAAAATGATCTTTTTGTCAAACTAAATGCATTCAAATTCCATATGAGCATTACATGGGAAAATTTCCATGAAATAAGCATGAATTAATTGGTTTGGAAAGTAGCCATTAAAATGGTGACAATGGCATCAGTTAAAGTGTAAATATAAGAAGTTTTGATAAAGGTGTAAATATAAAATATTATTAATGGAAATGGTGGTCAAAAAGTATAGTTAAGAAAAATTTTCATTTCTTTAAACGTGGTGTGGTCGGCCATTGATGAGAAAAAAGGAAGGAAGAGAGAGAAAAAAGAAAAGAAAAGAAAAGGAGAAGAGAGAGCTTCGGCTAGGCTACGGAGAAGTCATCAAGGAGTTTTTTAAGTTCTTCTAACTTCAATCAACCATCCAACAAGATCCCATAGCCATCTAAGTGAAGAAGAAGAAATTGGGTTGGTAGCTTACTAGTTTTGTTAAAAAACAATATTTGGGTTTGTTGTGTTATAGTTTAGGTTTGGTTTTAATGGTGTGAATTACACCCTTATGATTTGATATCAAAGTTTTATTACATTGAAAGTGATTAGGAGAAGAAAATCACTATACCTAGTGTCTAGAACCTTGGTCAAACTTGGTCAATGATAAAATCCATTGCCTAAAGTGTTTTATTTTGCCATTTGATGATTTAAGATTAATGAATGATATTAGGAAGATAGTTTAATGATGAAAGAATGAAAGAAAAATCATGGAAATGATTAGATAATATTTTTGCCATGACTAGGGTTTTTAATGTGATATGATCCATAATTCTATTTTGATGTTTTATGGTGTTCATAATATGATTTTGATGCTAATGAGTAAAGAAATGAAAAATAATTGATTTAGAAATGGTTTTGGTTGAAATTTGACCAAGGGTGCATGATTACATAAATATTTGTTAATAAAATTTTTTGCTTAAATGTGTGTATTAAAATTTCATAGAAGTAAATTTGGATTGGTTTTAAGTGTTAGAAATCAAATGGAATTGAATTGGAAAAGTTTAATGTAAAATATGATATGTTTAGCCTTAAGGGCATCTTGGTATAAAAGTATGGTTATAATGTAATGATCATGTGAATTTGATTAAGGATGATCATTAAGTGTATTTGTGGTAATTGAATTATTAAATCAAGTGTTATGTTATTATTTGGAAAAAAATTAATATATGGAGTGTACGTGGAAAGTAGTGAAGTTGAAATAGTTTATGGTGTATTTAGTTGAAAAATGTATTGAATGTATTTATATTAGGTTTTCATATCAGAAATTGAAACTAACTAAAGGATTTCGAAGTAGTGAAAAGGAAACTAGCAAGTGTACTTCATATTGATTTTAAGCAAATGGTTTATATTTTATCATGAAATGAATATTTATATTGATTTTTATGTGAATAATATATTACAAGTGAATATTGCTAGCATAAGTTTATTTTTTAGCAATATGTGAATTTTAATTTGAAAGTTTTGCGGTACACTGTTAGGTTTTGTACATGTTATTATATTGGTCAGAGTATTTCGATTGTGCATGGCAATATCTGGGTGGCGTCAGTTACTAACAGTGGGAGGTATTTTGTCTTTCAGTAGTCCAGTGAGTCACCCTTTGCACATATGGAGTATATATAATACTAGCTACAATTTTTACAGTATGCGATGTAGAATCAACTCTATAACTATTGGTTTATAGCGGTTAACTTATTGTGGGTAAATAATGTAGAACCAGCTCTGTAACTAGTGGTTAACTAGTGGCGGGTAACCGACGTAAAACTAGCCCCGTAACTTTATGCCTAGGGTACTGTATGGTAAGAAATTAGTGGTAGGCCATATTGTGAAAGAAAATTTATGAAAATAATAATGCCGTCACTATTTATTTTAAAGTAATTTGAGGGGCATCATATGGTACCAATTATAATGGTTGACTTATTTTCAGTGCAAAAGTTTTCAGAAAACTTATTGCTACCGCTGTTTATTGTTTAAGGAAAAAGGAAACTCTTATATTACGAGTTTAATTTCAAAAAAGCATTTCAAAATAAATTTTAGAAAAATAAAATTGTGTTCTACGAAATGTTATTTTATTACGAGATTATATGATGCACAAATGAATTTTTATGACAATTATTTTACCATGAGCTTTATTATTGTATAGGAATATTTTAATTATATTATGAAAAGTTTAATTTTTAGTAAACTTGTTAACACTCACTGAGTTCGTTTAGTTCATCCTTATTTTTATGTTTTTTAAATAAACTACCCTAGGTATGTCTATAGGTGCTACAGTAGCTAGGACCCTACTACAATATTAGTTGTATCATCGAGTGCTGTGCTTGTGTCATTTTTGTGGTTGCTTGTGATGTGGACCTAAGGTCCCATTTTCGAAGTTGAGATAGTATATGAAATACTAAAAGTGTTTTAAATCATGTTATGCCATTTTTTGAAATTTGGGAATCTTAGAAAAAGTAGTCATTATGTTGTTGGATTTTCAAACAAACATTCCCACTATTTTTTGTGCTTTTAACTTTTAAAGTATAATAGATTTTTAATAGTTGAACAACTTAGTTTTGTGGGAACCCTTCGGTTGAGTTATACATTAATTGGAGAGCTATTGTGGGTTTGTCGGGAGGGCTCCACTTAGGTTCTTGAAGAAGAACTTCGGGATGAGTCCTTTCGCAGCTACTCACTTGGGGTCCTTACCTCCCTGGATAGATTATTGTATGTAGAGTGTAGATCTGGATTTTCAATTTTTCGACCTAACTCGAACCAAACTAACTCAACTCTTTATTGTAATTTTTGATTTTTTGATTTTTTTTTTGCTTTGAATTGCAATTGCATTATATTTTGCTTTTGTCGTGTGTATTTTGTGAATGGTTTGAAAGTCGAAAAATTTCAAATTGATTGTGTGAGTTGTGAAATTTAGGCTTGAAAGTTGGAATTATTTTTGTGAGTTAGGGTTTTCAATGTAATTTATGCATTGTCAATTTATGAAGAAAATTAATATGTTGGAAAATTTGGATTTGAAAGTTGGAATTGTTTGTGTAAGTTGATTCAATTTTAATGTATTTTAGGCATTGTAAATTTATGAAGAAAATTAATACATTGAAAACTTTGGGTTTTGAAAATTGGAATCATTTGCGTGAGTTGGCTTTATTTCAATATAATTAGACATTGTCAATTTCAAAATTAATGCATTAAGTTGTTAATTTGTTAATTAATTTATATGAAACATACAATTTTCTAATTATTGTTTGTAAATAAAAAGAATTTAACATATGATTAATCATTTAAATAAAAGATTTAATATATAATTAAATCATTTATTATATGTAATTAAGTTAAGAAAATTAAATGTTTGCACTCTTATATTGTTTATTGTTGAATTGTGTTGGATTATGGATAAAATTGAACTGTGTGGTATATATTAACTCTTCATTGTGGAGTTAACTTGAATAAGAAACAAACAATGTTGATTAAAATTGGTGAAAGAAAGCTTGTTAAATTAAAGTTCGGAATGTGGATTTAGTAACAATTTTGATTAAAATTAGTTAAGAATACAAAATGATTATAAGCATTGCAAATTGAATTGTATAAGTAAACAAAGTATATTAGTTTATAGTTGAATTATGAGTTTACATAAAGTAAGTTGTAAACATATAGTTGTGAGTTATGGTTGAGGTTGAATATGTTATAGTTATCATTGTATGTCTTTAATTTATGGTTGAATGGTGTAAACATACAAAATGAGTTATATTATATAAGATGTATATGTGTATTATGTAATTGCGTATATTGAATACTTGAATTGTTGGCTTTTGACTTATTAGTGAATTGTGTTGGATGAAATTGAATTGTATATAATGTAATTATATAAAATAAGTTATATTATATAAGATGTATATGTGTATGTTGAATACTTGGTTTTTAACTTATTAGTGAATTGTGTATGATATAATCATACAAAATGAGTTATATTATATAAGATGTATATGTGTTTTGTATAATTGTGTATAAGATGTATGTGCTTTTGTGTTAGTTTGGACTTTTGAGTTAAATAATGTATAGTTTATGATAGCAGTTAATAATGAAACTATGTGTTCTTTATTTTGATATGAAGTTGTTAAGTTAATTTGATATATGTCTTTGTTTATTTATATAGATAAATTGAAGGAAGTTCAAGTACTTTTGATAATTCAACCATTTCATGAAGATACAATGATCTAGCTTGAGCTCATGCTGGATTGGTTCTTAAAATGAAGAACCATATCATTTGCTTGTTGGGGAATCCCCATATTAAAGAAGTATTTAACTAGGTTCAAAGGCCATGAGGAGCCTTATAAAAAAGTCAGCTAGGATGTAAAATGACAAATGAAGACTTTGGGTGAAGAGTATCAACATGAGAAAGATAAAAGGAAAATGTTGAATTATGAAATTGGTAGTGGAAGTTCATTTGTTGGTATTCAGGATGATAAGGGGAATGTTGAAGATAGTAGTATTCCCACCCAACAAGAAGCAAATGTTGCGCCTTATGTTAGGAAAAGAAGAAGATAAGTGTCTAATTTTTTTGCACACGAGCAACTCTTCGAGCTTAACCTTCAATTCGTATGCCTTACAATTAAGAGAAGCGGCTCATATTGTTAATATGGCAATGGCTAGATTGTGGTATGATTTGGGTATAACATTTAATGCTTCCCATTCTTATTATTATCAGCCTATGGTAAATGCTATTGCCTTTAACGGTCCAAGATATAAGGCTCCTTCAATTGATGACTACAAAAGTAAACTTTTGAGTAACTCTGTTTATGAAATCAAAAGTTATTTCGATGAAAAAAAAATGATTAGGATTACTTTTAGGTGTTCCATCATTTGTGATGGTTGGACAAATAGAAGACATGAGCCATTATTAATTTTTTAGTTTATTCTATAAAGGACTCATTGTTTTTTAAGTCTATCGATGCATCTGACCTTGTTAGGAATGTTGATACTATATTTGAAATATTCGATGAAGTTGTGAATGAAGTTGAGCCAGAAAATATTGTTTAGTTTGTTCCTAAAAGTACCTTTGCTTATAAAGCTACTGATAGAAGATTATAAAGCAAGTATTATTCTTTTTATTAAATTCCTATGTTGTACTTTGCATTGACTCGACGTTGAAAAATATAGAGGATGTTAGGTATTTTATTTTTATTGATGAGATTGTGTAGAAAGCAAAAAAAGTGACCAAGGTAATCTACAATCGTGCATGAGTCTTGAATTTAAAGAGAAAGCATTTCATCAATAGTAGGAATTTGTGTCGTCCTACTGTTACAAGATTTACAACAAATTTCTTCTTATTATTATTTTGTTTATTATGATAAAGAAAGAGTTGAGACAAATATTTACAAGTAATAAGTGGGTTGCATCTTAGCATACTAAGTCTAATGTTAGATTGGAAGTTTCTATAATTATACTTGAAGATACTGAATTATGGTCTCAATGTTAATTTTTCATCCGAGTTTGTGAGCCTTTGGTAAGGATACTTATTTTGGCTGATAGTGATGAAAAGGAAACCATGAGTTATTTTTATGATTTCATAGAAAGGGCGAAGAAAGCAATCAAAGCAAATATGAAAAATAGGTCTTTTTTATGCATACCTTATTTTGCAATCATCAATGAGAGATAGAAAAGGCAACTTTACTCACTTTTTTTTGCAAATAAGGAATTTTTAAATCCTAGTGTCTATTTCAAATCAAGTTCTATAAAGATAGCTGAAGTTAATAGGAGAATGCTATTAACTATTACAATAGTTGTTGCCCATGAGATGATGTAAGATCTCCTAAGTTCACAAATGGAGATTTATAAGGAAGTTTCTGGTGATTTTTAGATGCTAATTGCTATTATAAGGAAGCTCACAAATGGATGACAATAAAAACTTAATACATGTATATATTTGTTCACTTTTGTTACTTTTTGAAAATTAATCATCATTTATTTTATTTATAACAATACTTCTGTTATCTTACGACTTATAGTTTCTTGGTGGGATCAATTCAGAAGTGGTGTTCCAAAATTGCAAAGGTTTGCAATTCGAATTCCAAGTCAATGTATAAGTGCAATAGACTGTGAAAAGAATTAGAGCACATTTGACTTCATCCATTCCAAAAAAAGGAATATATTGGAGCACAAAAGATTAAATGACCTAGTCTTTGTTCGATAAAATTTAAAGATTTAGGAAAGGTATGTTATTATCATTATTAAGTTAGATATAATTTTTTTATAATTTTTAGTAATTTAAATTTTGTTTACTAGGACTCTTAATAGAACAAATAGTTTAATAGATCTAATTTGCATTGATGATATCGATCTTTTGGCGGATTGAGTTTATGAGAAATCGAGTTTGATAGATAAGAGTGACTTGGAAGATTATCTTGGATGAGAAAGTATTGACATGTCATTTCGTGCAATTAATTTGAATGATGGTGATGATGAGGCTCCTCTCAATTATGAAGAATTTGTACTAAATGAGAATTGAGGTCAATGCAGATATAACAGGTATTTGATTGAATGAAGTTTTAAGTTTTTTTTCTCCTCTTCTTTTAATTTCACTTATATTTGATGTATATGTTAAAATCTATCTCTGCAATATAATTATAAATATTTTTGTTTCAAGTTTCACTTTTAGTTGATTGTTTAGCACGAACTCATATTGTAAATTGTATTAGAGAGTAATGGATATTTATTATTATTTTTATTTGATGTTTCGATGTAATTATTATTTATTGTATGATGAAATTGTACTATTTTAAATACTTTGTATTATTCTTAATTTTATATTTGTATAATGATGATTATCTTTTTTATATTAATTGTAGTTATTATTTATATTTGAAATATTTAAAAATTATTATTTTCATGTTAATTATAATTATTATTTATTATTATGATTTTTAAAAATAAGATTGATGTAAACTTAAAAAATATATACAATATATCAATAGACTATTTTGCAAATTTTAAAAATTTTAAGGACTTTTATAAATTTAAAAAATTACTCAAAATAATACCTAGTATTGACCAATACCAATACCGGTACAATACTATACCAAAACACAATCTCATACTAGAATCGCAACTTTATTCAATTTACTCGTAACTCTGAACCTGGAATAGGCAAAATAAAACTATACTGCATCTTGTTAGTGCGCTTGCAACTTTTGTTACTTTGCTCCAGTTCTTTATTACCGATGATTCGTATACCTTCTCCTGACTTGCTTAACTTAAATCTTTACCACTATTTACTGTCAACAATAAACAAAGAAGGATATGTACCATCATTATATCATTTAAATGAAGATGCCCAACTAGTTCAATAATTTCATAATGCTGTAGTTTTTATAGCCATCAGAGAAGCATATAGAAGATGCCCACGTCCTCGAGCATCAAGTAGGAGCCGTTTGCTCCATTTTCCAAGTTCATCTGAATGGCGTACATGATATGTCACCACTATCCCGTTGACTTTCTAACATAAATAGTCATGCAACTGCGAATCAGAAAAAACTTTAACCAGGTTTACCAAATCCAATGTGCCACAGTGTGTAGAAAACCAGTTCCAGTTTTCCTGTACAAGATATATAAAAGCATTTACCTGCTCCAAGAACTTCAGGTGCAAAAAGCTATTTGTAGTTGTAAGCCTTACACTGCAAGGTTAAATCGGGTCTCCACCATTGGTGGATTCCATGGGCTTCCTTAAAATGTGGAGCAGGCGACATGTTGACTACCAGATTTGCTGAAGGGATGAGGTGGAGTGGCTCTGAATCCTTACCCACTGCACTCATAAGAAGACCGCCAAGTGAATGTTGGGTTGCCAACTTCTCGATAGCTCCAATTCCAATATCATCCATTGTCTTCCTATGCTCAAAATAACCAATGTACTCTGAGCAGATATGATCACCAGGGTTGACAAATATATATGGGATCCATGCAGAAAGAGCAGCAAATGGATCTACTGATCGACTATTTTGATAGTTCTTTTTTGAAGCAAAAGCAATTCCCGCTGTGATAACACTGCTTGCAATCCTAATCCCTTTTTTGACTCGCTTGTCTTTAATTCTTTCAACGGGTGCAGAGAAGAATGGTGAATTAAACAGAAATGCTTGAAGAAAGATGCCTGTCTTAGCCATGGTCTTTCCAGCAAGCAAGGCCATTGCTGCGCCCAGCGAATGGCCAGCTAACAAGACATTGGATTCACCAACAGTAGCAACCACATTTCGAACCGCTTGGATTGCTATCTCAAAACGAGATGTCTCATGAAGTCCATTTCGGATAAGGTGAAGATCCAGTTCAAGGTCACGCGACAAAGAGTCGGGCTTAGTTATGGTGCCACGAAAGGCAATTATATAACTTGGACTTTCATCTATTGACTGGTGACAATGAGATGGTGGTGGTTTAAATTCATAAATTGCACCAAAAATGGAGGAATCAGCATCATCTACCAGCTGACGAAGCAGATGGAAATGAAAGAACTCCCACCATGGTGGACCAAGAGCTTCAGCACCTTGGCGCTTCAGTTGGCGGTCCCGTTCCAAAATGTAGACACCCTGAACCATACTGGCAGCAACAGACCTCCGATGATGTGAATTTGTCCTACATCCATAGAGCATTGAAAATCAGTCACTCTTGATTATGAAATTACTTATTGGTTAATTGAAGGGAGTAGGGGGAAGAGGAATGATAAATAAGGATCAATATGGGTGCAAAACTGGCAGTTGCATAACAATGAAAAGATATCTACTTCATCCTTTTTCAACTGTTTTCCAATGCAGGGCTATGGGGTGGTGGAAGAATGGGAAAGAAGAGGAAGGGATATCATAGGCAGTTTGTGCGAAAAGTACAAGATTCTTACCAATCAACAAAAGTTAAATGTAGGGGCCCTGAGAGGCTGAAATCTTCCCTCTCAGAAGCCATTACCACCATAAGTTACTTTCAGCCTTTGTGCTTGATGCCTTGTGAAGCCACTTGAATGCACAAAGAAAACCAGTCAGTGGTCAGCTCTCAACAACTATATTCTATAGCCATAAGAAAAGCTTTCACCATAGAGTAGGACATTAGCACAAGCAAAGGCAAGAGAAATTTTACTATGAACCAACTTTATGTAATTGACAAAGTATCAAGACCATAATTAGAAAACGTGCATTTTTCGCTCGAAGGTAGTGTTGCTTGTGTAAATATGGCAACATATGAGCATTCAGAAGCAGAAGCTTCTTTCCATATGCAACATATGGCAGTGTTGCTTGTGTAAATATGGCAACATATGAGCATTCAGAAGCAGAAGCTTCTTTCCATATGCGACATATGGCAAGAAAAAGTTCATGATTGAATTATGTCAGCATATTTATAAGAAAATATCAACTACTAACTAAAACTCAGAAATTTAGAATTTTTGACAGCTCGAACTTTGAGTTTCAGATCTGGGAATTCAGTTTCAAGTCTGAAATTTAAGCAAAAATTATTGAAACTAAAGATTTGGATTGCTAGAAACTTATACTGGAAATTGCTTGAATTTTAGTGAAGGAAACAAGCAATAGGTAGTTCTAAAAATCTTTTCTTGAATAGGAAACTAGAAACTAATCTTAACATCTAAGAATCATTCTTACAAAAAAAAATTCACAGTTTCTAATTGAAAACCCAAAAAATTTATTGGAAATATTCACGCTTTTTTTTCCAATAAAAGATTGATTACATATATAAAAATTTCTTAGAACATTAATGTTAATGGAATAAGAAACCCTACTAAACTTTCAAAATAAGAATAAAATCCTATTTTACAATAAAGTCTAACTAATAAACACAATATAAAATAAAATTATTTATTTTTAACAAAAAAAATTGAAATAATAGCTATTTTTTTAATTCTGCATCATTGAAGTAACTACATCAACCACATTGCCAAACACATATTTCAAGATCATCCAATTTGTCCAACCGAAAAGGAAATCCTGAATGACTGAAACAGATACCAAAGATCTGGTCTCGTTGTATCAGTGTATTTGCAACATATAGGCAGATTTTGATGGATAAATTAAAAATAGTAAGTTAGAAAAAAATACTCAAAATGCCTCCAGCCAATTTTCCAAGTTAAGACAATGCCCTTCTCAATACATGATTAAATCAATCTACCAGTTCCATCTAAATGACTAGTTAACAACTTTAAAATTCTATTATCAAAACTCAGGAGCCAGCCAGTGTGAACTCCTAAATATGTGATTTGACCAATTCAACCAATATTTGTTAGTATTCAAACTATACACATTGTAATTTCATAAAGCACATAATCCACAAAGTGGAAAAGGAAGTCTCTTCATCGTTTGTATCTCAACCGGAAAATGAGGCCGAAATCAAATCTGCCACAAAGGCCTTAGTTACTGAATAAACAAGCAACAACCTAGCTTAGTCTTTTGAGGACCATGTATGGTCTCTCTGATGGATTTGGTGAAGGTAGAGGAGAAAAAAGAAAAGAGAAACACAAGACAATATTAAAGTAAAATTGGAAGAACAATAAAGGAACAGAAAATTAAAAATCGAAACAAAAGGAAGTCAACCGAATGGGACAGATTATACTGCTTACGGTCTTGCTTCAACTTAATATTTATAAAATTGTTCTCTTTCACAAAAGAAAAAATAAGAACAATAACAATAACATCCCTATAAAAATCTCGCTGAAACATAAGATCTGAAGAGGTTCAGAAATACGCAATCTTATTCCTAACTGGTAGACAAACAAAGAAAAGATAAAAGACAAAAAGAAATAAGTCTTGGAGACCTGTTTGTATAAAAAAAATCAAAACTACAATAAAAATATATATAATATATAATATAATATAAAATAAAATGGAAATAAAGAATAATAATAAAATACGTATTAAATAATAAAAGTATTAATAAAAATAAAAATAAAAGATAATAGTAATGATAACAATAATAATATCATCACATATAATAAAATAATTATAAATAACAATAATAAAATAATTATAAATATCCATCTGAGGTTACCCCATATGACCATTAAAGTCTCCTCTTAAAATAGTTTTCTCGTCAAGGGAAATCTGCTAAATCACCTCATATAGCTCTTCGCAAAATTGGCACTTAAGTTGTTCGTCCGACCCTACTTGGAGTCCATAAGCACAAACCACATTGCAAACAACACCTTTCACCATAATCTTTTACCGACAAAATCTTATCACTAGTCCTCTTTACCCCCACAACATCATGGGTTCCTTATCAAATAAGATACTTACTCCATTCTGATGCCTCGAACCTTCTAAATACTAAATTTTGACTCCATCGATCTTTTTAGCTTTAGCACCTATCCACAAAGCACGCTATCTGAATCTTATATTTGTATAAAATCTCCACTAACTCCAATGGCTTCTTTGTAAATGTCTCAATGTTCCAAGAATCAGTTTGCAGTTCGTCAACATCTTCTATTCTCCTAGATCCAAGACTCATCGAAGTATTAGTCCTTATTCTATCATCAGAAGTCAATGTCACCTTTTTTATCCTAATACTCAACACCGTCTATAGAAGACAAGCACAATAAGTCCATAAACAACTCTAATATTTTTTATTAACCAAATAATACAAAAGAGATTAAAAAATGCAAAATATTGTATTATTAAGGCAAATCCCTAGGTAAGCAACTTGTTCCCACCATAGAGTAAATCAAGCAATATTCCTATAGAGCAAGTTTACAGTTTCCAAATATTAGGTGGGATTATCTAAGAGCAAGTTTACAATTTCTAAATATTAGGTGGGATTATCTAAGAGCAAGTTTACAGTTTCTAAATATTAGGTGGGATTATCTAAGTTTTATCGAAAGAAATAAATTGCCAAGTCACTAGATGTGGACTATCATTAAAATAAATCAAATGCATTAAGCAAAGAATAGAAACAAAGAGAAAGTAGACAAGCAAAGTCAAAAATGAAGATGGATGCAAAATATAAGCATATAAATTGCGACCCATTCAGAGGAAAAATAAAGTAGACAAGCAAGGCCAAAGAAAATGTACAATTTGAAGTGAAAAGACTGACTTTGGAGGTCTTCTCAAAAAGTATTATATCTAAGTTATAAAGCAAGCAAAACTGCAAGATCACTTATATAATTGTAAAACTTACTAGATCAACAATTTTTTATTATTGTAGATAGAAGAAAATACATGAATCTCAAAAGTGAGGTTTTGAAAACTTTAAATCCCTATATCCTTCCACTTAACTGTAATAAAAACAAACGATTCCACTAAAAAGCGAAACATTTAAAAGCAACAACCTATTAAGAAAGTGAAAAATCCAAATACAAACAAAGAGAGAGATGTAAAACAATAAAATGAAGTGAATATACAATAATATAAGTAAGTAGACAGAAGTGTGAAGATCTCAAAAGACTATTTTTTTACACGAATTCTGAAGACTTGGAGACTATATATATCCAATGATAAGAAAATTTTACTAAAAAACAAGAATACCTCATTATACTCAGCTTAACAGACAACACCAACTCTCTCATTAGCTAAACAATAATAACCCCATATTACTAAATAAAGCCAAAAGGTAGAAGCACCCAGTACTTCGATCTAATCTATGAAAACAAACGCTAAAAACCCATCCAAATCCCAACCAAAGAACACCCAAAACCCTAAAAATGGAGAACCACCGAGCTCATGGAAGCTAAAGCACCAAACAAACACAAATCAAACAAACAAATAATGAAACAAGCTGGAGGAGATGTAAATATAACTCAAAACCCACTCAAAGAACACCAAAAACAACCAAGAACCAACCACGACTACTGCTGGTACCGAGAGACAACAACAATGATCGCATAGCTAAAACTACAGAAAAATCGGTATAAAATTTGATGGGTATGAAAAAATAGAAGCTCACAGCTCAAAGAAAAGAGAGTGGAGAGACATTAGAAGTCCAAATCGAAGAAGAAGAAGATGTAAAAAAAAATACTGGACCTTGAAATCTCATGAACAAAAGTCGACAATTCAACCACTTCATTGTTGACACAAACTCCTTATAAATCTCAAACCCGAAAAGAGAATCAAGGACCACAAAATGAAGATCAAATTTAACGCAGACCCTGAACAAGAATTCTACAAAGCAAGCCCACCATTACAAAACTTTTACCCAATTTCAGCAGTGTTCCTCGTATAGATCTTTAAGTTCAGAACAAGGAAAATCAATCCAAAATATACAGGTTAATGTTAAACTAGAAAATCAAAGTGCAAAATTTACAGATCTATATTTGTATTTCCCTTTGAAGATAAAACAAATCGAATCTTGATAGAGAACGAAGGTACTTCTTGATCTGCCTAACCCCGTACAAGCTACTCGACTCTAGAACTGTGACTGTGAATCAACCACAAATACAAATTGCAGAGAAGGAAAGTTTGGTCTAAAAGAGGAGTAAATACAACTTGCAGAGAACAACGAAAAAAGAAGAGAATAAGTTGCAAAAGTGCTACTATAAATGGTAAGTAATGAAGCGGGAAAAGGGGATCTAGGATCTGTGAAACTGGTGGAACAAGATGCGTCATAAGTTAAAACTAAGGAACTCTTGTTTTAATTACAAAATCACATTTTACAAGGGTACTATTGAAAATTTGGCAAAATTTTTCCTATAAAATGGACATCTCCTTTTTGAAATAAGGGTCTCTCTGCAATAAAAATATACTTTTATATCAACCAGTAACCACAACGCAAATTGGGTCTCCATACTACGTATCTATTGTCAATTTAGTCAATTATTATTTATCAAATTTCTCATAATTACATTTCATAACTATGATTTTCTTCTAAATTTCTCATAAATACCTCGCACGATTTCAATTACTCTTTAAATATTATTATTATTTGTTCATACATATAATTTCTCTTGTTCTCATCGACTATATGTGCTTTTTCTTTGGATGAATCTCCTCCTATCATTTACAATAATTGTGCATAATCATTTAATCTGATAGGTCACAAAAAACTTTTATCTATCAATGAGACATTTTAAGTACCATAACTCTTATCAGCAAAACACCTTGATCAAGAAAAGAATGCTTCTTTTAACTACTTTTTGTAAAATTTACCTAATTAATTAGATTTTATTTTTAAAATATTATATTGGTAAAATTTATAACCACTGTCATTCAAATGTATACAAATAAATTGTTGGAGATTATTGCCCTTCAAATATGTAATAAATATACTATTGAGTATATCCAAAAGCTCTTGGTACTCAAAAGATGAATCTCAAGAAATAAATGCATTTGTGATGACATTAAATTTCTATAGGAATCAATTATTTGGTGCTAGTTGTTTCCTACTAATTTTTGTAAACTTACCTCAAATGGGAATAAATTCTATGCCCAATTTTCAGGACCCTAACTAATTTTGTTTCCCAGGTCATGTGTGATATACACCAAATACCTCAAATTAATGGACTTCAGTGCCAACTTACTTAACATTCAAATTGAGGTTTCAAATTCATAAATAACAGTTTGAGTTATACTTAAAAGTAAGAACTTTATTTAAGGTAAATCTTCAGGCTAATAGGTCAAAAATGTATAAAAGTTACCTATAAATTTTACCATTAGCGCATAATTAAGCATATATAGAATAAATCATATTAGGCGTCAATTTCTTAATAGATATAAGAGTTAAACAAGATTTGATCTCTCTATCTAATCTCTATATAAAGGATTTAGATCATAGATCATCATTATTATTATTATTTATCAAATTTCTCACAATTACATTTTATAACTGTAATTATCTTCTAAATTTTTCATCACTACCTCCCATGATTATAATTATTCTCTAAAAAAATATAACAATAAATAAATTAGTTAGTGAAGTAATGATTTAAGATCAATCAACAAATTAAATTTAATTGACTATTAAAAATTTTAATGTAAAATGAATATATCTTTAACACATAGTTTTTAAACATAATTATATATGTTAAGATTTTTATGATTTGATCTTTTTTATTTTTATTATCATGTTTTAAAAACTATAACTTATTCTTTTATAGTATAATTTGGCATTAACACCAAACAAAGATAGTGCACATAAATATATCTCATATAATAAATTACTAAATTAATATATACAAAAAAGCACTTTGATTTTTCTCTTCTAAACAAAAAAAAGTGTTTAACCACAGAGCAAGTTCGTAACAATAAAACTAAAAGACATATATAGAGAAATTGTCTTTTGAAAAGGTGGATGAAAAATATATAAGAAAACATTTCATCGAACACATGGTTATCAACCCTAACTAAACACAAATTGATAACATTTTCCCATTATTTACATAGAAAACCGTAAAACAATAACAATCAAACCCAATTAATTCAACAGTAAATCAACAACTCAGTCCAAAACAAGAAAATTTGAAAAAAAAGGTTGACGACTTACCTTCGAAAAAAT
>JAOQMP010000008.1:27047748-27061619 GCA_027563575.1 Erythroxylum pedicellare
GATAAATTATATGTTATAAAATCATAAAGTGTTACTTATAAAATTAAGAATCATAACATTTTAAGATATAATGTTACCATGGATAGGTATTTTATAACATATTGTCAAAAGTGTTACTGTATGTCCTTTTTGTTGTAGTGAATATTTGATGTTTTAAATACAACTCTTGGTAGATACATCAAGTTGAGGTAATTCAAGCAGTTATAAAAAGTTGAGAGAAATATTTACATTTCATAAGAATACATTAGGAGATGATATCAAATTCAAATACAAGACTGTAACGAAAGAAGCACATGAGTTTATTTTGTTTTCACCACCAAAATTGTTTGATATTACAGTGATATCTTTTAACATGCATATAAAATTAAAGCGATTTAAACAATATAAAATTCTAATAAAATTTCCTACAACTTTTTATATGACGCTTAGAGTTAATATTATCTAACAAAAGATCTACCATCGGGCTAGCTAATAATGGCGTGATTTGTTTTCGTAAACTAGTGTTTGACTGGCTAAAAAAAATGATAGGCTAGCCAAACAATATGATAGGCTAGCCAAAACTTTTGAAAATTAGAATTTTGAAAAAACATCTAAACCATTAAAAATTGGTTATTTTCAAATATAAAGCTTCAAAAAATTCAAAGGAGAGACATAAAGTAATGAGAAGGATCACTTTTAAGGGAGATACAACATTTCTATGGGATTTTCTAAGTTTTATGCATTTTGTGGAGCACTTGGGCAAAAATTTAATTGCAAAAAGAGATTTAAGGTACGTTTTATATGAAAATTTGTAATATATTTTAGTTAGGGATTTCTTGGTTAATTGCTTGATTTATTATTCACATTTGATGTTTATTTAAGTGTAATTGAAATGTTATATCTATTATTTAGCAATTTCAAATAGATTGTGGAATATCATAATTCAAGGGTTTCGAAAAATAGGTTTTTATAAAATTGATAAAATTTAAGGGTAGATTTATGTGAATTGTGTGTGATTTGCATGATTAATAGACATATAAAATTAAATAAATTTGTCTTATGATTTAAGTCATTAGTAGACACCCGCGAATAATTAAAAATTGTATTGAGGAGGCATTCATAAAGTTGGGTGCCTTATATGCATAATGAGTGTGTTGAATGATTATATTTTTTTGTTTATGTAATTTGAGGCTTTAAGAGGATAATGATTATGCATGTGAGGTGTGATAAAGAATATAGTTAGTTAGGACCTAGTAGTTAATGCAAAAGTGTGGTGCGTACAATTTCATTGCTCGTGGTGCATTGTTTAAGGTCAAGTCGGAGTGTGTATTGGTTCAATGTGGGAAATTAGTTAGTACCATAATAGGGTATGTAGCATTTTATTACTCGGGGTGTATTGTATAAAGCTAGACCTAGTTTGTATAAGTCCATTGGCCTAGGGGAATTAGCTGACATTTATCTTGAGCATGTACAAGGAATTATTTGGATAGCTAACACCGTTATATTTTGCATTAGTTATGATTATTTTGATATGATAAATTGTTAAGACTTCTTTCCTTGGCAGGTAGTTCGAAAAGTTAATATTTTCATTTAGGTATGGTGATTGAGTTCCTTGCATATAGATGGGGATATTTTTTTTCTTATTTATTTATTATAATATTTCTTATTTGATATACTTTATGTAATTTCAAGTGAGAAACCAATAGAGAAGGAGTTTGGGGATAAACTTTATATGGATCATATTGTTATAGATAGATGATTCCTTTATTTTAGTAGACATTGGAGGATTATTTTTAAGGTTAAAGACACGAGACTTCTTTGTAGTTTAACTCCTTTTAAAAGAACTCACTAAACTTTAAAATTATCAAATAAAGTTTCTAATTTTGAATTTTCTATAAAATCTTTATGAGATATTATGTTAAATGAGTTGATGACGGGGCACAACGACTACTAGGAGCATATGTAGACCAATGAGAGACTGTTAACATAGCTAGTTCATCTTACTTATAAAATATAATGATTATAGGTATTGAGAACAAATTTGCCTATAGGAGATAAAATGGTTTGAGTCCAATTTTAAAGGGGATATAGATTAGGTCATTTAGGACATATCAAGATAAACCAGACACGTGTAAATTTTTATTGAGCCATGTGCATTATGAAGGATACGAATTATGAGAAAAATTTCACTTTGTACTATTTTGTTGAGTTGTAATCATAAGTGTTTAACTTTAAATTTATTATGAGCCTCAAAATTTTGATTCTACTGTTGGGTGGCAAGTTGTTACAGGTTTGGAATTAGGAGCAAAATCCTAAAAAACTATGAGATGAGCGAAAGTAGACTTATTTGATTTATCTATGATTTTTTAGAGAATTATTTTATTTTATTGGAAGTTTACGTAGAAATTTTCTTATAAATTCCATTCTAGGTATGATTGAAATGGGGGAATAAAAAAGTTTAGTTTTATTATGGAGACTAGATATGATGGTCATGGAGTAGGATAGGAGAACATTGGGTCTTTAGTGCCTTAATTGATGTGAGTAAGTGAAGAGTTGAGTTATTCAGTATTCCTTCGGTGAAGAATTTTTCTTGATGTGTTTCTTAGAGATTTGATGGGTAAGTCGTAATGGAGATAAGCTTATGCTAGTATAAGTATCTACTTCCAACCATTCTTATGATCCTTTATAAGGAATTAGAGGGCTAATGACTAGTGAAAAGACAAAAAACATGAAAGTAACTTTGCAAAGATTAATCATGGGGATGCGGTAAAAGGAAGTTGTTTAAGATGAATCAAAGCATTTCTAAGATTGATTACTTTTCTACATAATGAATTAGAATGTGCTTTACATATGAAAGAAAAGGTTTAGAGAAGATTGGAAAATGAGGAAGCATATTGTAATCGACGCTAGTGTTATATTAGTGAACAATTTCGATTTTGTATTAAATCTAGGAGGTTTAAGAAACAAAATAAAACATGCACTGGAGTGGACTTGTAACTGGTGTCAGACTTGTCTTTACTAAGTACCCAAAAATTTTCAAAACAAAAATAGTGCCAACTTGAGCCCTGGATATGTATTTTTATTTATATTAAACTTCAAATTTATATTTAGGTAAGGATTAATTTTTCAAAGTTATTTGATTATTTCCTACTTAGATTATGATATGAATATTCTTTTTTATTAAGGACTCTAGTTCAGATATTTTATGCCTATAAAAGGAAGCTACTTGTTAAGTTAGAAAGAATCAAAATACAAATTAAATTGAAAGTTTTTTCAATTTGTGAAAATTTCCACTTTGTTTTTTTAACAAGAATTTAATATTATCTATCAAAGTAACTTATGATGATGAAAATTCTTATACCTTTGGCTATAATCAATAGGTTTTGTTAAGGTCAAGTTTTCTTACTTGATCAAAGATGATCTTAGGATTCTAATTCCTTGTTATTTGGGTTTTAGGTGGTTTCCAACCTAAGGTTTACACTATTTGGTATCAAATTTTGTTTCTTAAGGTAAAGTGCTATCTATATTTCAAGACTTTGCTTTCTTCTTTCTTCTTATTTGTGAGTTTTTTGTTCATTGTCCATCACATCCAATTCTTTCTTTCTTCATTTCTCGTTAACTCAACGTCTACTTTATGCATCCTTCTTTAATCAAAGATATCCCACTTAATTTTCTATTATATTTTTGAGTTAGTTTGCATCATGTATACATAAAAAAAAAGAGAAATGAGATAAAAGATAAAAGATAAAAGACAAAAGATAAAAGACAAAAAAATTGAAAATCAAAAGTGTGCATCAAAATCTAATGATAAGAGATTATACAACCTATTTATAAAGTTTTCTAGTATGTTATAGAGTGTTATAATCCTTTTCATAGTTTAAAAAGATTCCTAGTTTTGTTTCACCATTATTACCTTGTTAAAATTTTCTTTCTTATTTCTTTCTTTTTGATTTTGATATCCTATTCTTAGTTTCAGTTTATTGTTGTTTCCTTCTTCTTAATCCTTCTTTTTCATCTAAAACAAATTAACCATTTTTACTTGTTGGTTTTTGATAGAACCATTGATAGAGTTCTTCTTAAAAGGTTTGTAAGGGAAAGGTGAGTGGTAAAAAGAAAGAGTGGTAAGAATATCATCAAGAAAAGCCAAAAATGAGAGAATAAAAGTAATTTAATAACCTAAAATACAAGTATAAATACGTAAGAAATTATGTGAGGAAAAAATGTATTTATTGCCAAAGTTTTCTTAGCAGATTTAAACATAATTAGTGGCAAAGATAATGTAGAAATTGATCCAATTCAAGGTTCTAAACATGAGGTTAGCTTATTAGAGTCTTTATCTAGAGCTAAATTTTCTAGGAAACCAATGTTTAAGAACTAGTTCCAAAAAGGCTAAAGGCTTGTTTTTTTTCCCTACCATTTCTTATTGTGATTTTTATAAAAAAAGAAACAACCCATTAAAATATGTTTATCTGGGTATTGTTGCCATTTATTTAAAAAAATAAAAAGATCATAATAGTTTTAAAAAAACATAAATAAAATGTTTTTCTATGTTTTCATAATAGTTTTTTTTGGTCATAAAATAACAACACATCCTGTTTCATTTTCTCTCTTATTGTTTTATTTTCAATAAACATATTCTCTAGAATCTATGCCTCTCTTCTCTCTTTTATAACTATTTTGTTTTCACCCTAACTCCTCTCTTCTCTCTCTTTCACTTCTTTTTTCTCGTGACTTTTTGCCTCTAAATAGTGTAAGATATTTTTTTGGGTTTTTTATTCTTCTCAAAATCTTATTGAAAATTTTGTTAGTTTTTCTTTCACTTTTTTTGTCGATGCAGGAAGTGAAATTAATCTTAGACTTTTCACCAGGTGAGTTTTCAGAAATTGATTTGGAAATTTTCTGATTCTATTGAAAATTTGATTTCATTGCATCGTGTTATTATGATAAAACTTAATTTTAAAGGGGAAAGACCCCAAAATTTTCTTATTTTCATTTATAGGTTTCTTGTTTTTTATCATATTTTATTTTATTTATGAATTTACATTTAGGTGTTATTTTTATAGATTTAATTATATTATTGAGTTTCTTTAATTGTTAAGATTACGCAAGAAGTGATTAAATCAAACCCAAATATAAGAGTATAATAAAGAGTCTTGTTAGTCCAAAATATTGTTGAAATTTAACACTGTTTAGTATTTTAAAAAGGAAATATGAAAATGATGAATTGGAGAACGGGGCATTTCAATTACTATTTAGTGTTTTAAACATAATTTTTGACACAAATATTAGACTAATGTGATTCAAAAAGTTACAAAAAGTTAAAAGGAATATCAACATTTCATAAGAATATATTAGGAGTTAATTTCATCTCAATAGAATTTTATTTAAAGAAATATAAGGGTTTATTTTGTTGTCACCATTGAACTTATTTAATATTTTGATTATAAAATTTGAAAGGAATGTTCGATTTATGTGACTCAAGAGGATATAAAATCCCAAGAGAATTTTGTATAACTTTTAATAAGACATCTACAAATGATATTGGATGTCATGATATCTACCATTAGCTAACCAATGGTGGTGTGAATTCTTGTAAAGTATTGTTTGGCTAACCGAATAAAATAATAGACTAGTTGAACCTTAAAAAAATTCATATTTTATAAATACTTAAACTATTAAAAATCAACATTTTTCAAATAAAATGCTTTAAAGAAACCTAAAGGAGAGGCATAAAGAGATAGAAGGGACCACTTTTGAGGGAGATATAATATTACGAAGATATTTTCCTAACTTTTATATATTTTTGGGGAGTGTCTAGGTAGACACTTTTGTTTTGAAGGAGATTTTAAGTACCTTTTATATGTTAATAGTATATGCCAATTAGCATTTTTTTGTTAATTCCTTGATTGATTACATATTTTATGTTTGTTTAAGTCTTAATTAATCATTTATATATACTATTTTGTTATTTCGTGTAAATTGGTTGAATACATTAATTTTGGAGAAATAATTACGTTTTCACCAAATTGACAATTTTTGAAGGTTGAATGCGTATAAATTATGTGTAATTTTCATGATTTTAGGATATATAGAATTAAATAGCATGTTATTTATGATTTAGGATGTCGATAGCACTCGTAACTAATTTCAAGTTATATTGTGGATAGGTTGTTATAGTTGGATGGCTCATATGCAGGTTAAGTGTTGAATGCATGTATTTGGTTGTTTATATGGTTTAAGGACCTAAAAGGGTGACGATTATGCATGTGTTTGAGGTGAGGTAATGATTACAATTTGCTAGAGCTTATTAGATGGTGTAAGAATAAGGTGTATGCCTTACCATTATCAGAAGCATATTATTTTTTTGCCAAATTAGGGTGTATACAAATATGTTGGATAGGGTGAATTAGTTGGCACTATAATAGGTAATTTAACATTTAGCTACTTTAAGTGCTTTATTTGGAGCTAGATTCATGTGTGTACAGGTTTGTTGGTAGGGTCGATTTAGTCCAATCCTACCTTAGGTATATACAAAGAATCATTTAGTTAGTTAACAACATTATATGTTATATTTTTTGTTAATTTGATATGATGTGTTAGTAAGACTTCTTTCCTTCACAAGTGGTTTGAAGAAGTTGGTATTGCCATTTAAAAATAATGATGTAGTTCCTTATATATAGATGGAGATATTTTGTCTTATTTATTTATTTTCATTTTTCTTATTAGGTAATATATTAATGTACTTTGTTTAATTTCAAGTGAGGAGATGATAAAGGAGGAGCTTGGAGATATAAAAGGGAATTAAGCTATGTGGTCTACTTTAGATGGTCTTGATGTTATAGATGGATAATTCCTTTATTCTAACATACTTTAGAGGATAATTTTTTGTTAATATATGCTTTAGTATTGACTTATAAATGATTTATTTTTTTCTTTATAAAGGAGATAATTGATGAGAATTTTGATGCTTTGTATTATTTTTTTTATGATAATAGGTGTCTAACCTTAACTTGATTGTGGGTTTGAAAATATAGGTTGTTTTACTAAGTGATGATTTATTAGGATTTCAGTACGTGAAATTGGCTTTAGGACATGACAACTTACTCAATTTCATGTTTTGTTACTCATTTTCATATCTAAACCAACTACACTTTTTCATTTTGCTCATAATTTTTCTTTATCTATTTAATTTCATTTTTTGATGAAAAAATTATCTTTGAAAGGTCAATAATATTTGAGTAATGGATTCACTAAAAAGGAAATAGGCTAGTAAACTAATATTGGTGTAATACTTGTTCAGAATTTAGATGTTCTAGATGAGACCTTTGGATATATGATAAAGATTAAGGCCTGTAATGACTTTTAGTACTATGAAGTTATTTTCCTTGCTCAATTAAAATTTGGTACTTGTCGATAATTACTTGTTTGTTCTTTATAGTGGGATGAGAATTTCATTTTATATTCATTGTCTCTTTAAGTGTGGTAAAGATACTATAATTTTTTATTGGCACCATCTACTTAGGAAAATGAAGTCATACCTTCTTACTTAGTATTTCTTTTCCAATATGTTGATGTATGTTTTTGATGAAGTTTAGTATTTCTTTTCCAATATGTTGATATATGTTTTTGATGAAATTAATGTTTTTCATTTACAATTTAAACATTTTTATGATTGTGCAAGTCATAATAACTAGTGCTTCATATCACCATTCAACCAATTTATCTTTTTCATACATAATACATTGTCCCATTAGTTCCATGCTTTGCCTATAACTATTGACTTTTTTTTAAGAATGAAAATAATATATTAAGCTATAAAATGCAAACATAAAATAATAGAACCATTGACTTTCCCAATTAAACTCTTTGTGCTTCTATTTTTTAAGCCCAATTCTCAATTTATTGTGTTTTGCTATATTGTTGTGAATCTAAAATGTCTCTTAAAATGAGACTAGTTTTTAGCCAAAGGAGAAAAGACTATTGTTTGAAGGTAAAGAAAAGGAAATGATAAATTATCACATATAATAGCTGTAAAGGACATGTCAAAGGATGACACTATTGGAGTGTCATGCCCTAAATTTTCATTTAGTTTTTATCAATTACTATTTAGTCCCACTAATTTATATCTTACCCATATAGTGTGCTTTTCTGAATTATTTTTATTTTTGAGTTTAAATTTTTAAGAGTTTATTTTGGTGTTTAAAAAAGGAAAATTTGATTTTCGTTAGAATTAGTTTAATAAGGAGAGATTTTAAGAACAATTTATAGAAATTGGAAATAAATATGGTTTCCTCAAATTTTAAGAGAAATAATTAAGAATAATTGATGTTAGTGGATAAATTAAAGGAAAATGTGTTAGAGATAAGCTAAATTGCATTTATTAGAGAAAATTATTTTGAGGTCATTACTGTGTTAATTAGGTGTTAAAATAAGTGATATCTATTGAAATAAAAAATAAATAGTGAATGGACAAAAAAGGATATAGAGTGAAATAAGTGGAAGAAGGCTCATTAAAGGTATAACTGGAATTTCATATTATGGAGCATCGATGGAATTTTAAAAAAAAGTATGTTATTCAGGTTCTAATAGTTACAAACAAGAGGATTTGGGATAGAAGGGGATGACACTCTTAGAGGAGAAGAGGAAGAGAGAGTGAAGGATAAAAAAGAAGTTTAGAGAAAGAAAAAGACTTGATTTCCAACAATATGTAAGTGGGATTGCATCCCTTCCTAAACCCCTCTTGAAACAAATTTTTCTGTGATTATTTTGAACAAAATTTTTTGGGGATCCTAATCTTTCATGGCTGTTTATTTGTGTTCTAATTGGTTATAAAAGGGTTTTGAGGAAACATGATTTAGTTTGTGAGATATAGGTTAATAAGTGTAGCTATTCTATTTTGGACATAAATGACTGAGTTGTATTTCTCTAATTATTTTAGGGTCAAGAGTTGTGAATCTAATAAAGTGTAAACCATAAGAGTTTTAGATATACATGTCTAGTTTATTTCCATAAAAATAAAAGTGCCTAAATTTTACATGTTGAGATATATGGTTAAATTTCCAAAGCTAGTATATCTAGTAAGAAAGAAGTTGAGTCGTAGGATTGCATTCATCATTTAGGTGCCTAAAGAGATGATCTAGAAGTTAGTTAGAATGTGAAGGTTATTGATTTAGACTTTAGGTAATAGTTTGTAAATTGGTTTGGATAACTTCGTAATGGTTTGGGAGTTGCAACTGAAATTATTTTGGCTATTATAATATAATATGTGTTATGTTGTTAGGAGCTGGTTTTAGGTACTGTGGGAATTGAATTTGGGAAGATGTTCAACATGAAAATTGTGTGTGTGTGTGTATTCAATACAGGTGTGTGGGTGTTTGTGTGCATTGTGGGCATATGTGTGTGTGTGTGTGTGTGTGTGTGTGTGTGTGAGAGAGTGTTTGTGCCTATGTGAACAATAAATGTGAAAATTTTATAGTTAAAAACTAAATGTTTTTCAAGGTAAGCTTATTGATTGTTTGTTGCTTTATAAATAAAATTTGTGATTATGGTGGGTCATTATGAATGTCCTATAAAAAGTTAGTTTATAATTGAGAGAGTTACTTAAAATGGATGTCATAATAAATATGTAAATACTAATAAGAAATTTATTAAGTTGTTAATGCTTTTATGTATGAATATTGTCTTAATTATTAGATTGTGTTGAAATTTTCTAACAAATACCTTAAAAGTTTTGCTAGAGTGGAAATTAATTGGTCTTTTGAAAATGTGTAGTGAAGTCAAGTGCCCTCTATGAAAATTTGATAATAAATAGATTGATTAAATAAAATGAATATAAGACCTAAGTGAGGTGACTTAGGCAAATTTCTTTAAACAAAGACCTAAGCGAGGAGGCTTAGGCAAAAGATGTAAGTGCAGTAACTTAGCCAAATTTTCTTAAACAAAGACCTAAGTGATGTAACTTAGCAAAATTTCCTTGAACAATGATCTAAATGAGGTGGCTTAGGAGAAAATACTGAAGTGAGGTGCCTTATGCAACAAAATAAGGATCCTTAACTCAAAGAGTTAATGAAAGTGAATAAAAACTTGATGAAGGGAATGTGTAATGAAATTGAGCTATATGGGTACTTCATGTTTGATAAGGTGTTGCTTGTTTAAGGAAATGATATACTATTAATTGGGTGATGATTGTGGTGATTGATGAACTTATGTTTTAATAACTATGAAGATGCTTGATTCAAGAATAAATGTATTGCTTAAACCTTAATGTGAAATGTGAGAATCAACCTTATGCATTAATATGGTTGATGCTTATGTTAGAGTCTTATTAATATATCAGTAGGTATGGTTGTGTGTGACCATAGGTAGTGAACTTACTACTTGTTTTTATAAATGAAAATAGTTTTTGAAATAAAAATAAACTTTTTAATGGATGACCACTCTTGGTAAAAATGTTTTAAACACTAAGTGTATTACTCCTATTTTCATTATTTTTCCCTTTCACTAAGAAAACTAGCCAGCAACAACAACAGTGAACATGAGTAAGGTCTTAACAAGGTCAGCCAAGGTTATCTAATTGATCTATCTCATTTTTTTCTCATGTATTTGGAACATTATGTCTTTGGACATTAATATAAACATTGGGGGCATTAAAGTGGTAGTGAACTTATAAACTAAAATTATTATTATATTGTTACTAAGTAGGATTTGAACTTATGTAGTGAATAATCATGAGATTACACTTAGACTATTATAATGAATGAATGAATGCATTATGCCTATTTGACTTAAAACATCTTGTTAATTAAATAGGGAACAAATTGATGTAATGTATAAATAGAGTAAGTCATGTATATTTGTAGGGTTATCTTAGCACCCCAGTGTCGAGTTAATACTACACATTCCAACCCAGGCCTTGTTAACATTAGGGTGTGACAAGTTGGTATTAGAACCTAGGTTAGAATGATTTGTTTATAAAATGGCTTCAAAGTGTCTTGATTGACCTTATACGATAAGCGAGAGTAATCTAATTAAAAGATTTAGGTAGGTAAGAATAGGAGTCTTAAGGATATGAAAATTAAGTGGGGAATTTTTTTTAATACTAAGCTATTTAGAATATATTCTTAAGTATAAAAATTTGGCATAACAAATGTTACACCAACTATTGAATTATATGTGTGAATAATTACAAATATTTAGTTAAAGAAGATGCCCTAATTAAAGGAAGACCAAATATTAGGGTATTAGATAAATATGTGGTGGTGGATGTGTTTGGAATAAGTTGGAGTTTAAATTAATTAATTTCAATGATTATTTGCTTAATGAATGGTCAAGGTCACAGTGATGTGTAATGGGGATGTGAGATGTGACATTACATTTAAAATGTGACATTTACATCAAGATTATAGAAAGTAGCTGAGGTATGGATTAGTTTAAATGTTAGTTGGTTATGTTATTAGTTTAAATGTTAGTTGGCTATGTTAATCAAAAAGCTTCAAGTTATGTTATTAATGTTTATTGTTTGATGTTGATTTTGGATATTAAGGATATGTTGGAAAGATGTAAGTGGTTAATAATGGCTAACTGGAATAAGGAGAAGTTAAGGATGATCAATTAACGTGAAGTGATATTGTGAAGGGTTGTGAAAGTGATTTATAGGGAAAAGATTAATATAAAAAAAAGGTGAGGTAATAAATAAGAAGAGAAGATGATTGGTTATAAGGAAGAAAAAAGTTTCAAGAAAAAATGACATTGGCAATGAATTTTATGGCATAGTCAAAGGAAGAATGCAATTTAGATTGCAATTGGTAAATAAAATCTAAGTGTGGATAATGGAAGTGATAAGGTATAATGGAAGTATGATTAGGTGGAGGTTAGAGGTATGAATCAAAATATTAGGATCAAATTATGGTGGTGTACTAGGATCAATTATAATGAATGTTGGTCATCCTTAAATCAATATTTAGTAGATGCTAACAAGGATACTCAAAAAGTAGTTTGTCATGTGTACCTCCTAAATTGTAAGAGAAACTTTGTGAAAGTTCTGACATAACTAAACAATTTGTGATTTTGGCAAAATATTTAGTTCCTTCGTAATAAACATATATATCATATTAGAGAGACTGTACATAAAGTATTTGACAAAAAATCTCACTAAATTATATGCAAGGTGTTTGTTAGATTTTTTAAAATAAAATTTAAATAAATAGAACATAATAGAATTGATTATTGTTAGAAATTGATGGCCAAATTACAAACTTTATGAAATTGATTGCCAAAAATCTAAGATTTATCCTCAATAGTAGGTATAAAGGACTCACTAGTAAGACTAGTTTAAAGCATAATGAATATATTGATTGAAGATAATAAACAACTAGGATAAAAAAGATGGATAAAAGTGTTTTAATAGAGCAATGTTACTGCTATTGTAAGAGTCTTTTTTTTTTATTACCTTAAGTTGTGTTTTTCTTCACATATTTTTCATTGATACATTAAGCCTATTTATGAAGGATAAATGAAACTCTTAGAGAAGGTATATTAAGTCTTAGGCATACAAAATTTTTTCCTAGAAAATATCAGATGTAACACACCACTACCATAGAGCATATACCCAAACATTCAGAGGATATCCGAGAACGTACCCTATGAGAATGACATGTTAGAGCAATCATATTCAATTATTATGGAATCATAGAAACACAAGTATTCAAAAGACTAAATTTCCTCATTTCATTCACAAACATAAGCTTACATTGTTATTACATTCCATAATCGATAGATTTACATTACAAAAAGAACCAAGAGTTTACTGTTCTATACAAAATGTTCTACATGAAATGAGAAACTAAGCAAACACATTTTATCTAAACTCCTCAGACATTAGCTGATCAGACCTTTGAGCCATTTCTTATTTCCAAAATTGACAATACTAGACTGCTACTAGATTACCTTAGAATCTAGGTCTCCTCAGTATTTGAAAATTAACATTTGTAATTTTAATGAGTTTTGTGAACTCAGTGAGTAAACCATCATCGATTTGGTCACTCAAAACAGAACATAAACATCAAAAGTGTTCAGAATCAAATCCCATATATCACCTGATCACAGTATAAATCATATTTCAACAAGCCCATTATGAAGACAATCATTTCATATAGTTATTTTATAATAATCCAATCATTCGTTTCAATCATTCATATCATCCACATGTACACAAACATAGCATATCATTAAATCAACTTAATTTAGTCATTATTTGCAATTATTCATATGATACATGTAAAGATATATATGCAATGCACATGAGACTCCACTTTTATTTTTATTTTGTTGTGACCAAGTGCCTATTGATTTCGTATCCCTTTATGGATACTGGACTCATTTTAGATACTGTCTCATACCCCTTAGTGGATACCGAGCTCATTAACCACTGTGCCTGTGGCCCTTTGTGCACATTTATGAGCTTTAAGCTCTTTTCAGACTAGTCACTCCAGTCACAAATCCTTTATCTAATCATGCATATGAATTCCATGAAATGCATCTAGTCACATACTATAAGTTCAATCGCTTTCATTCAATGTGCACAATTGTTTATCATATCCATCGGATCTGAGTTTGGCATTTAACACACAGTTGAGAACACATTTCATATTGCATATTCAAATTGTAAACACTTCCAATATAGTCCCAAATATCAAACTTCTCAGACCATCAATGTCTAGAATTATCATAATCATGTTAGTAACAGTTCAATATTTGACGGTTAATAAAAAATAAAATATAGTGAGAAAACATCTAGGTTAACTCACAGTATGCTCCAGAATAGCTATTGCCTTGATGATCCGGCAATGTCTGGATGCCGTCGGTCTATTTATGCTTATATATCATACAATGCA
>JAOQMP010000008.1:27077388-27094081 GCA_027563575.1 Erythroxylum pedicellare
AGATAATACCTTTCCATGGTGATATTTGAAGGAAAACTATGTCACTAACTAGAAACTCTAACAGTCGTCACCTCTTATCTGCGTAACTCTTTTGATGATCTTGGGTAACTTTCATCTTCTCTCGAATGACTTTTATCTTCTGAGTGGTGACTTCTATCAATTCAACTCCTTCAATTTTTGCTATGCCAACCTCATCCCAACACAGAGGTGTCTTGCACTTCCTCCTATAAAGTGCTTCATATGGTGGCATATCAATACTTGTCTGATAACTATTGTTATAAGCGAACTCTATCAAAGGCAAGTGCTAGTCTTAACTCCTTTAAAATTCCATCACACATGCTCTCAACATGTTCTCTAGTGTATGAATGGTCCTCTCTGACTGACTATCGATCTGGGGGTGGAAGGCAGTACTAAACTTTAGTTTAGTCCCTAAAGATTCCTCGAATTTGGGTCAAAATTGTAAGGTTAATCTTGGATCCCTATTTGATATTATAAAAACCAACACCCTATGCAGCTTCACAATCTCATCAGTTTACATCTTTGCCAATCTCTCCAATGAGTGGGTTATGTGGACAGGTAGAAAATGAGCAGACTTCGTCAATCTATCCATTATAACCCAAATAGCCTCATGACCTTTCGATGTACAAGGTAGTCTAACTACAAAATCCATTGTCACATACTCCCATTTCCATTCTGGAATAGGCAAAGACTGTAATATACATGCAGGTTTCTGATGCTTTGCCTTAATCTGTTGATAGGGAAGGCACCTGGCCATAAATTTTGCTATCTCTCTCTTCATCTCTAGCCACCAGTAAGTCTCTCTAAGAGTTCGATACATCTTGGAGCTACCAGGATGCATAGCATAAGCCAAACTGTGAGCTTCTTCTAAGAGAGCTCGCTTAAGACCATGGTCATTCGGCACATAGATTTTGTCTCTGAAGACCAACAATTTGTCTTCTCACAGTCTGAACCCCTCACTCTCTTCAGATGGAAATTTCTCCTGAATGAATTTTAATTTGAGATCGTTGACATGTGATCTCCTGATCTCATCAAATAATGTCAGTTGAACTTCAAACTGTGCTAGAAATGTTTCGTCATCCTCTACCACTAAGAGTCTAACCCTAAGGCTCCGCACACTCATCAAATGTGTCATATAAGAATTTTACTTAACATTTACTACCGAATAAGACTTACGACTCAGTGCATTGACTACAACATTTGCTTTTTCCAGGTGGTAGTTGATTATTAAGTCATAATCCTTAATCAATTCCTGCCATCTTCTTTTTTTGAGGTTTAGCTCCTTCTGTGTCATTAGGTACTTCATACTCTTGTGGTTGGTGTATATATGACAAGTAGTTAATCTTAGAGACTAAATTATAGAGATACCTAAATAAACATGTGGGTGTTTATTAGAGAAAAAATTCACTAAATTAACCCTATATGACAATTCCATTTGAAACATTACTTGTATGTCTAAAAATTGTCACTGTGATGATTATATAAGTGATCCTTTAACTTAAGATCTCCAAATTTATCTTACATACGGATTGTTATGTTTTGATACTATTTATGACCTATTCTAGTCAAGGATAACCCAGTTAGTAGTGACTAAATACAACATAAACCATGTGGAGATAAGTGAGTGATCAATATATGATTCCCTTAAAGTGATTAGGGAGAATGTTTTATTGTTCTCGATTAGTGCTAATTTGGAAATTCCTTGGCTAAGGTGGAATGACACATTATAAAATATTTTACAAATGTCATTACTTGAATCGATTGCTAATGGTGGAGAACTAACATGTTTGTACTCAGATGGAGTATGGATTAATTTTATTCTCTATTTATAATGCATTGTGAGATATTCAATAAATAAGGATCAATATGATATATTGGATCATATTTTTGCATAATCTAATTTCAATTAAATTACTAAAATATCCAAAACCTATTATAAATAAGCTTAAGCTCTAAGGGAACTAGCACTTCTTGTCTAACCCTCATTGTAATAGTTGTGGAGTTCTCTCAACATGTTATTTAGATACCATTTTAGGTTGGATACTTATGCAGTTATGGTGATTGAGATAAGTCCATTTTGAAAATAGTTTGAGGGAAACAATAAGAAAATGATCAAGCTTCGAAATAAGGTACGAATTACGATTCATGCTTTATTGTGATTTATGTGTTAATTATCTTATAGAATTTAAGTGATCTTTCCTTTTAGGAATTTAAACAAAAATATTAGTTATTATTCTACTACTCAAGGCATCAGATCCTATCCTAGTTTTTCTATTAAATTTTTTTATTGTTATGGATCATAATTTGAGTATTTAAATCAAAATCCTAATTATTAAACAATAGATTTGCTAGAATTTGAAACGTTCAAATTAAAAATTTAGGAACCTTAAATTCAACTTGAAATTGAAGTGCTAATAAGATTAACAAGAATTGTTTAAATGTTAAACAATAATTTTTTTAAAATTAGAATCATTAAAATTTCGAAAACCTAGAATATTAAACTTCGAAAACAAAAACCACATCCCTCAGTTTTGAAAACAATCAAACCCCAAGCAACAGGAAATTTGGATTGATGACGGATTGAGTGTTTTAACTTAATGTTAAGCTATTGTAGGTTAGTTAGTTTGTGTATGTTTTCCATTGGCATGGTTTAATACATGTTTTGTGAGCTACTAATGGTTGAATAAGCATAAAGGAGTGGCTAAGTGTCGATGTAGCTCTATGAGATGGATAGTGATGTGTTGCTAGGAGACATACGGTTACATATGCTAGCTGGCCACTGTAAAAAAAAAAAATGTTATGGTTAATTTTCATTAAAGAGAGAAATGAAGAACAAAGAAGAGAGGGAGAGGGAAGAATCTAAAAGGAGGAGAGAGAAGGCAGAGAAATTTATCTAGAGAGAGATACATAACTAATTCATATTCTTTTATTATTCCCCAAAACCATTACTGCATATTGACATTTTATATGTAACAATTCCTCCTACTTCAAAAAACCTTGTCTATAAGATTTAATAGGGACAGTATTAAGGAGGTTTACAGAATGGACTAAAAAGAAATAATCATATTTTCGTTTTAATGAAATTGAAATTCTTTTCATCACTTATCTCCTTAATGACATCACTGATAGTAGCTTCTTTAACATCGTTAAGGAAGGAAACAAGGTTATTAGTAGGATGAAAAACAATGGCACAAAAAAACTCCAACAATGTAACCACCTACAAAGCTCACACCCTGCTCAGTTAGCAGAACTCCAAAACCAAATGAAATGCTTCTATACTCTGCAGGGTCAATTTGCATGTTACTCTTGACGAGATTAAAAGAAGTAACGACCATGTTAGTTAGACTACAACTGAGAATACCATTGACCATAAAAGTAACATAGAAAGTAGGAGAGTACATCTCGATCTTACTAGGCTCATTGGGAGAGGGGACGATGAAGGAATTCGGAAATGACATCTCTATTAGTCATGAGAGAGGTGTACTTCGAGGGTAAAGTATAAGTAGATGAGTGGTTAAGGATTTCAGAGAGATATGCCTTTATATAGTCCCTCTCTTACATGGTTTGCTCGTTTCGATTCATAGGTTCAAAAGTAACTAAAATAGTCACTCCTTGTAGCTACATCAATTGTGTGAACATAGCTTTAAGTTCTAGCATATCATTCTCCATCCTTTTTACACTATTTTGTGCTTCTAGGAATAGTTTCTAGTTCTTGATTTGTTCATTTATCAAAATTTTCATGTTTTCTTCGATTCTACGTAGCTCAATCATTTTTGTCGAGGAATGTATTCTTTGATACCAAGTGTTATGGTTAATATTTAGTAAAGAGAGATGAAGAACAGAGAAGAGAGGGAAGAATACAGAAAGAGGAAAGAGTAGGTATAGAAATTTAGGGAGAGAGAAAGAGATACACAACTAATTCATATTTTTCTATTATTCCCCAAAATGGTTACTGCGTATTAAAATTTTATACGCAATATAAAGACAAAGGTGAATTGACAGTAACATGTTGACGGTTGAAACTTTACATGAAGATGGGGGCATGTCTGGATAACTGTTGGTCAAAAGAAAGGATGACAACGTAATTAGAGTCGACAATGGGAAGAGAAACACAACGACGACAAAACAAGTTTAACAACAATAAGTTTAAAAATGAAAAGTAGGGTTTCATTCTTTTGGAATTAGGGTTTTCAAGAAGAAGATATGAGGTGTTTGGAAATATAGACAAACTTATTCTCAGGCTATAATAAGGTTATTTGGTAATTAGGATAGTGTATCCTAGGGCTAGAACAAAACTTGTTTAGTTACAAGGATATATAGTATTTGGATAAGGTTTTTTTGGCTATTAGATTAAAGTAATCCAATCCTTAGTTTGGAATAGAGTATTCTAGGACATATTTTCAAATGAAATTTAACAAGATTTCATGATTTATCAGAAAAGGTATTTTTCTTGAATAAATTTTGGAAAATTTTCATTTATTAATTAAGAAAAATGAGAATTCTTAAATAATTTTGAAAATTAGTTTTCTAATTTATTAAGGAAGCATTTTCTAATTAATTAAGAATTTAAATCTCTAAATAAATAATGTAAAGGACCTTTTTAATTAAATTAAAAGTGTATATTTAATTTTAAAAGTAGTTTCCTTTTATTATCATAAAATTATGTTCTAATTAAGGGAATTTTTTATTTAATTATATTGGAGATAATTTTCTAATTGGAATGGAATTTCCTACTTTTTAAATTGTCAAAAGGAGTTCCTCTAAATTACCAAAAGTAAAAAGTATAATTCATTGAAAATTATTTTCAATTAAAATTTTAAACGAGTTAAGATAATTAAAAAGAGGTTTTTAACTGAATTTGAAAAATTTTCAAATCAAGTTAAATTTCTATTTGGAATATGAATTTAATTTATTTAGGAATCAATGAGTTTAATCTGATTTAGTTATTCAATTAGTTTAAAATATTATTTTAGATTATGAAGATCCATAACTAGAATCAAGAAGCTTAATATTTTATGCATATAATTTGATTATGAGTTCATAAGTTGTATACTTGGTTTATATTATATTCATATATATATATATGTAAACTCATTGGACATATTTGATATGCATGTTAAATTGCATGTTTTATGTATGTGATATTAGATGTGTAATTTTATGTTTGATGATAATACTTGAAATTAAATCCCTCGTTATAAATATAAAGTACATGTTAAGAACATGGATTTTGCCTTTTATTTCGTAAGATTAATCCAAAGTTCTATTTATTGTTAGACTTTTGTTGAGAAAACTCAAGGTCTACTTTAACTCGAATATATTTAGTCTTCTAATAGTGGGTCTTACTTAACTAAATTTGTGTGAATTAGATGAGCAAACTCTTGATCACATGAATTTAGAGGTAGCATTAAGAATATTATAAAAGATATGTTTTAGCAAGAATTGTCACCTAACAAATTTAGGAGTCACATCAGATATGATTAATGAAGTTTTTATCCACCTAATTTAAGTTTAGTTGATTTGTTGAGCAAAATCAATATTAACAAAATTTGAATAGGATTTAGGCCCACTAAAAAGATTAGGGTAATCTTTCCAAATAGTATTTAAGACTATTATTTTTGAACAAAATAACGAGATTCACCAAATATATGATTAATGACCTAATCTTATTTGGTAGTCGTAACATATAGACTATTACTTACTTTTCTTGTATTTATAGTTTGTTCTGAGTAGAATTTATTTTGTTTAGTATAGTTGGTACTAAGTGAAATTAATTTCTTGTGCATATGTTAAATTTGAGAAGAGTTATCAAAGTTTGATAGAAAAGTTACATATCTATTATATAATTTTGTTATTAATCCATGTTGAGGATATAACATTAATGTTTTAGAGATATTTCAAAATAATATAGATGACAAAATATAATGAAATTTTTAGTTATTAATGTATCATAAATTTTAATGACATCATATAAGATGTATGTCAATACCATAATAGCATGATGTAAGAAGTTGCACAAAGTACAGATTAAAAGATATAGTACCTTGATGAAATTATTTCATTCAATTTAGTGTACCTAAAGCATAATTATGGACTATAGTTGAAGACATTTTATATATTATGATAATAGCTTTCATTAGAAGAAAAATGATTGTCTGAGTTTTCTTACTTATATGTGATATGATAGAGATCATATATATTTTTAGTTTATTCTTACAAGTATTTGATACTGAATTCATATTGAACATTACAATAATTTTAAAAGCAAGATAAAAAATAGAATGTTAAGTGAAGGTAGTTAATCCAAGTTTATACAACTAGTTTATGTGTGTTAGATCAAAAGATATTACACTTAAAAAACAGGGAAAGGATAAAATGTTAGATAATTGAGACTATCCTTTTATGGCAAGTTGGTTAAATCAATAAAATGAGAATCACAAAGTTACATACTAGGGTCTATGTAGCCTTTTGATTATGAATCATATGCAGCTTGTGAAACTTGTTGAGTTAAACAATAACCAAATCAACTTATGGTGAAAGGATGATAATGATATTAAAATATTAAATTATATATATGTGATATGTAAGATATGAAAACAATTCAAAGAAAAGGATGTTAATTTTATTTCATCATATTACTAATGATTTTATATGACATAGTTATCTATATTAAATGAAATCTTGATTTAAAATTTTTGAAGAGTTTAAAATATTTAAATCTAAATCGAATTTTTGCATTGAGAATGTTAAAGCACTTTGATGAGATTGATGTGGTGAGTTATAATTTTTTTATTATCTAAAGAGAAGAGATTCTCTAGTGAATACCTTAATAACTGAATTCCATAATAGTATGAATTCATGTAAGCAGGAAAATATAATATGAGATATAGTATGATGCAATTTTATTTCTTTTATAGTTGTGCCTAGTACTACAACTTACCTTTGATAGTTCCAATCAAGTCAATTAGTAATATTTCATATTAGATATGAAATGATGAGACTTTAAAGAGCTAAAGTTAATGATTTTGGGATATGATGCTTAGTTTAATTATATATTATCCAATAAGTTTAGAATTAAATTAGAAATAAAAGGTTATGAGATATGATCTAAAAGGTTGAATGTAATCTTACTGACCTATTAAAAAGATTGTTTATTTTAATGAATACTTATAAGAGAATGGTTCTCATGATAAGTAGTAGGATTAACATGAAGTTTGAAAAGTTTAAATCTTACGACAATATGTCCAATTAGAACTAATTCCTTTCTTGGTACATTTGAAGTATAGTTGAAAGGTTAAGAGACGTTGACAGATTCATTTTCATAATGAATTTAAAGAGTTTGTTTTGGAGTTGATTATGACTTTTGTCATATTTGTAAGAAGGTTTGTGGGACTCTAGTTGTCCTCTATAGTGGGTGTTTGTGAACTACAAATGCACGGGTGTCAAAGTGAGTAATAAATCGGTAAGAGCCAAGTCGTGTCCACAGGGTTTATGAGAAAGTTCAACTCTATGCTAGCTAACGATGTTTGAAATCAAGTTGGGTGAAATTATAGAAAATTAAAATGTAAAGAATAATTAAAAGCTCAAATAAACAACTACATAATTTAATGCGATCAAAATAACTATGAATATCACAAATTTGTGCAGTAACAAATTAAGAAAAGAGTGCAATAATTAACTAACCAAAAATATTCACCTCAATAGGGAATGACTTTCTCTTAGGGAATGATATTTTTTTGCCAACCTTAAAACTGAATTAGCTATCCTACATAAATGAATAATCCTAAACTTGCATTTAAATTTTAAGAGTAATTAATCCCCTTCTCCCAAAGGTGAATTAACCTATTCACTCTAGATATTACTTAGCAATCCCTTACTCATGTTTTTCTAGAGTTTCTTAAGTTCCAAAACCAACCTTCTATTTTCACGTCTTAGGTTTCTTGGGTCTCCTAACTTATAAGGAAATCCTTGTTGAAATTCCTTCATTCTTTTAAGAAAAACCCCTTTTTTTCAAAGGTGAATTTATACCAAGCCAATTTCTAATAATCCAAAGTAAGAACAATTAAACGAAAGGAAAATCAATAAGCATATGAATATTGAGTCATGGATTCTAGTAATATTTAATATTAAAGCATCATCGAAACATCAAATTCCTAAGAGAAATTAAGGGTTCAGCCACAAATCATCATAGCAAATAATCTAAAATCATAAACCCTAGACAAACTCATAAAGAAAACATCAATAAATGAAGAACACGGCTCCTAATAGCTACATAAATCAATCGGTTATTTAATCTCCTTACATGGCTACGTTGTTAAGTGTTGAGCTGTTGCTTCATTCCGTGAGTGAAAGCAAGCTACTTCTTTGGAAATGAAATGAGATTGCGTTGGTGAGAAGTGAGTGGAGGCTATTTGTATGTTTATTGGTGAATGGAGGCTATGTGGAAGTGTGGCTTGCATTGGTGAGTGGGGTGAATGGAGACTTGTTGCATTATAGAGGGCTCTTGCTTCAATGGGTGGAGTGGCGGTTGTGATTGCTGGAAAAGGAAGCCGCGTGCGTTAATGAAGTATGAAGGTTGTGTGTCTTGTTGGAGTTGCGTGCGTGGCTGTTTGCTTCTAGTGGATGCCATGTGCATTGATGGAAGTAAATAGAGGCTGGAGCTTGGAGTTTCGTAGCATGAATGGGAGTAGCTGCTGGAAGAGATGGCTAGGTGTATGATGTGTGGATGCTGCTGAGTGCCGTGGAGTGACGGAGTGAAAAGCAAGCCTCTCATTGGAGCTGCGTTGGTGAGGGATTTGTTGGTTTTAATGACTGGAGGCTACATATTGATAAATAGTGGAAGTTGCATTAATGGAGGGTTGCTTTTTCAGTGTAGGGGCTAGTCAATAAATGCTGCATGTGTGTGAGTGCAATGGAGACACCCTGTATGTGGAGTGGAGTTGTGCTGTTAGAGTGGGAGCTTCATATGTGGAGGGACCGTAAGTTTATGGGAGCTGTGTTTTAAAGCTAAGGAGGACCTATAAAGATGTTGTCGTTTGGTGTGTAAGGAAGGCTCCAAGGGTTGCCATTTTAGACAGGTTTTTTTTTTGCTGTCCATTAAACACATTTGGCTATCAATTTAGGAAGCCTCTCTGACGCTTCTATAAGTCATTTCCTTTTTTTTTTTTTCCCTTTTTGGCTGCATTATGGATAGCCTTCCTAGCTCCTAATGGCTTCAAAACTTCATGCTTTAATCTTGTATTTGTATTCCATCATTAAATCTATGTGCAAAATCAATAAGAACTCAAAATGAGCAATTAAACACAAAAAAGGAATGAAGTCAAATGAAATAACATATAAAAATATAACAAAATCTATTTATGTCAATTACCCCTACACTTGAACTATTGATTGTCCTCAAGTAATTTTAAAAAAATACCCAAATTATTCTATCAATTTATTTTCAGAGAAAATCGAGTGTATGCTTTCATTCAAAATTCAACAAACTCAAGCTTTGAGTGACTACACTTATCATAATTTTTTCATTAATGCACATAAACAATGTCAAAAGCAGACACTATTGATCAAAGACACATATAAAATCCAAATGGATTTTTCTCACGTTTTCACTCAAATCACTTAAGTATTTAGGGTCAGTATTTCACTGAAGACTCCCTCTAAAAGACTACACTACCATTGGCTTGCATATTCACCAATTCTCTACCACATAAAATACACACCAACATAAATCAAAAGGACTTTTATTTAGGGTTGTAATGGAGTTTGAGTTAAGGCAGGATAAAAAGGTCATAGGTTGATTCACAAGCATTAACAAATCACTAAGTGAAAGGGACAACTAAATAGAAAGTCTGAGATATGCAAATGAATACATGGGACTACTACTACTTGTCACTAACCAATGCTACTGTGTTTACTTCTTTTTCTGTCTTTCTTTTTTTATTTCTCATTATTTACTTTTTTTTACAAAAAATGAAACAAGTAGCATAAATCAATAAAATATGAGTAGGAGTACCTCTATAAACATCTCAGAAAAACAAGTAAGCTCAAAAGTCCCAAACTATAGACCAAATGACCACTTAGCACTTCATTATACTTGTGATCGGGCAAGGCTAATGGAGTTTTGGATTGTTAAGTGTTCATTTTGCAATCAAAGGGTTCAGAAAGGGTTGCAAGGGATAATGAATAAGGTGGGTCATTTAAGCTAATGGATTTAAAGCAAAGAATGCCTTCATCATTTCCATAAAGCATGCTTCTCGTAATTTCAAACTAGTTCAATGCAAGTTCTAGAGGTAATCTTCATAGAGGAGTATCACACATTAAAAAAAAGAAATGAATATAAAATGCATTCAAGTAGGCTCAAAACCTCATAAGTGTTGATGTGAAAATCCATCAAAATTTTATATATTACCTAATCACTCAAGCATCGAATTTTTGTCTAAGTTTATGCAACTAACTACTTCAATCAATCCATATGATTCACCTCCCACTCAAGTTGCCTAAGTCAAATTCAACCACACAACTCAATCCTCAGTCTAATTATTATGTCAGGATGACATGGTTCAACCTTCATCACAATCCAAGTGTAAAATTGCAAAAATTTTAAAAGTGGTCCCACCCCCCACACTTATAGGAGACATAATAATAATAAGAAAATGAGAACATAAGGACTCCCTGGAGTATAGAAGGCTCAATAACTTCAAATCAGAATTCATAGCTCCAATCTTGCATTCCTAAAAAAGATAAAACAAAACAAATGAAGAAAACACAAATGAGTTACTCAAATGAAGGCAATAAAAAGAAACTGAAACAAAAAAAATAAAATGAAAGGATAAGATTGGGGTGCCACCCAACAAGTGCTATGTTTAACGTCAATAGCTCGACGTAGCCATTTGATCATGGGTCCTTAAGTGAAATTCTTGCAATGTTTCTCAGCTCTTGACCATAATAATGCTTCAATCTTTGCCTTTCACTTTGAAAGTTCTTCCATCACTTCCCTCAACTTCAATTGCTCTATAGGAGGTAACATTCTTCACAATAAAGGGCCCCAACCATCTAGAGCGTAATTTACCTGGAAAAAGCTTCAATCTTGACTTGAAAAGTAAAACTTTCTCTCCTGGAGCAAATTCTTTCCTCATGATGTGTTGTTTATGCCATTTCTTAGTTTTCTCCTTATATATTTTGGAGTTCTCGTATTCTTAATTTCAAAATTCTTCTAATTCACACAACTAAAGAGACTACTTTTCAACCAGTTTTTTCCAATCAAGATTTAACTTACTAACTGCCCAATAAGCCTTGTGTTCCAACTCTACCGGAAGCTGACAAGCTTTTCCAAAAGCCAAACGATATGGAGAGATGCCAATTGGAGTCTTAAAAGAGGTCCTATATGCCCAAAGGACATCATCAAGTTTGAGAGCCCAGCCTTTCTGGTTAGGGTTCATTGTCTTCTTAAGAATGTCCTTGATCTCTTCATTTGATATTTCAACTTGGCCATTTGACTGTGGGTGGTAGGGTAAAGCAACCTTGTGTTGAAATCCATATTTGGTTAAAAGATTACCTAGAAGCTTATTGCAAAAGTGGGTACTTTCATCACTAATAATGGCCCTTAGATTGCCGAATCTTATAAAAATATTTTTCTTGAGAAATTTGAGAACAACCTTGGTGTCATTTGTTGGTGAAGCTATGGCTTGAACCCATTTTGATACATAGTCCACTGCCAAAATGATATAAGATTATCCACAAGACTTAAGGAATGGTCTTATGAAGTCAATATCCCACAAATCGAAGAGTTCTACCTTAAAAATGTTGGTCAAAGGAAGCTCATAACGTTGTGAGATATTACCAATTTGTTGACATCGGTCACACGTCTTTATGAAAGCATAGCTGTCCTTATGAAGCGTAGGCCAATAGAAACTAGATTGGTGAACTTTTGCTGTTGTTCTTATTGGCCCAAAGTGACCTCCATATGGTGATGAATGATAATGCTCCAAAATTGCTAGGACTTCATTTTCTGGGATACATCTTTAAATCACTTGATCGGGATCTCTCTTGAACAGTAAAGGCTCATCCCATAGATAACTTTTCATATCAAATAGGAACTTTTTCTTTTAAGATGGACATAAATCTGGAGGAATTAAACCTGTTGCTAAATAATTCACCATATCAACAAACCATGGAAGCTTTTCATTAACTTTGAATAACTGCTCATCCGCGAAAGTCTCTTGAATAGGTATTGGTGGCTTTGATTCCTCAAGCTCTAATCGATATATATAGTCGACAACTGCATTTTTTATCCCTTTTTTGTCCTTGATGTCCACATCAAACTCTTGTAAAAGCAACACCCATCGAATGAGTCGCAACTTGCGATCTTTCTTTGCAAACAAATATCAGATTGCCGCATGATCTATGAAAACCACAACTTTGAACCCAATGATATACAACTGAAATTTGTCTAAAGCAAACACAACTACTAGCATTTCCTTTTCTGTAGTAGTGTAATTTTGATGGGCACCATCCAAAGTTCGGCTAGAGTAGTAGATAACCCTGAACACTTTCTCTCGCCTTTAGCCTAAAGCTGATCCCACTACGAATTCACTCGCATCACACATAATTTCAAAAGGTTATTGCCAATCAGGTGTGATCATTACAGGTGCTGAAATCAACTTTTTCTTGATCAACTCAAAAGCCTTCAAGCAATTCTTATTGAATTCAAATTTCAAATCCTTTTCCAAGAGATTGTAAAGGGGCTTGGTGATCTTAGAGAAGTCTTTAATGAATCTTCGGTAAAACCCTACATGTCCAAGGAAACTATGGATACCCTTTACATTTGTCAGTGGAGGAAGGTTTTCAATGGTTGCTGTTTTGGCTCGATCCACTTCAATGTCATGGGCAGATACTTTGTGACCCAACACAATTCCTTCCCTCACCATAAAATGATATTTCTCCCAATTGAGCACCAAGTTGGTATCCTGACATCTTTTCAACACTAGAGACAAATTATGTAACCACTTACAAAAAGAATCGCTGAAAATAGAAAAATCTTACATAAAGATCTCCATGAAATTCTCAACCATATCATAAAAGAAAGCCATCATGCAACAGTGAAATGTGGCAGGAGCATTGCAAAGACTAAAAGGCATGCGCCTAAATGCAAATGTGCCAAAAGAACAAGTGAATGTGGTCTTTTCTTGATCTTCAGGTGCTATGACTGTTTGGTTATATCCCAAGTACCCATCTAGAAAATAGTAAAATCCATGTTCAGCAAGTCTATCCATCATCTGATCTATAAATGGCAAAGGAAAATGGTCCTTCCTAGTGGCTTTGTTCAACTTCCTATAATTCATACAAACCCTCCATCCAGTGATTATCCTAGTGGAAATAGTCTCATTGTTCTCATCTTTAACTGCATTGATTCCACCTTTTTTAGGAACAACTTGAGTAGGACTAACCCATAAACTATAATAAATTAGGTAAATGATTCCAACCTTAAGCCACTTCTGAATTTCATTCCTAACCACTTCCTTCATTGCTGGGTTCAATCTTCTTTGGAGTTCATTGCTAGGGGTGAATGACTCCTCCATCAGAATTTTATGCATTACAATAGATGGACTAATTGCCTTAATGTCTAAAATTGACCAACCCAATGCATTTTTTAACTCTCTTAACACCCTAAGCAATTTTCTTCTTCTAAATAAGTCAATGAAGATGAAATAATGACAGGAAAAGTTTGATTAGCAACTAAGAATGCCTATTTCAAATTTTCAGGAAAGGGTTTTAAATTAATCGATGGGAACACATCTTTCATATCACCAACAACATCAACATTAGTCATAAAAATTGAGGGCTCAGTTTGATCAAAATTTTTCAAGCATTCAAAAAAGTCAAATACCATCATAAAACAAGCATCATCATTAGTCATAGCATCTTTTCTAAACATACCTTCAAAACATGTCAATAATGGATCTTTAGATATAAAGGAAGGAAAAGATGTTACCACACAAGAAGATATGACATCCACTTAGTTGCAAGTCGGTGTATCACTTGGATGTTTGAGCTATCTGTAGATGATGAACCTTACCTTCTCACCATACATGTAAGGTTAGTTCCCCTTGTTACACATCAGTCACTGTGCCTCTGGTAGCTAAGAATGGTCGCCCAAGTATAATCGGGATCTCCTTATCTTCTTCCATGTTAAGTACCATAAAGTCTACAGGGAGAATAAATTTCTCAACATGAACAAGAACATCTTTTACAATACCTCGAGGATAAGTGAGAGAATGGTTGGCTAGTTGGAGGCAAATTATCGATGGCTTGACTTTTCCTAATCCTAACTTTTGGAAGATAGAAAGAGGCATGAGATTTATGCTTGCCCCTAAATCGCAAAGTAGTTTACCAAAATATGTGTTGCCAATCTCAAACGAAATTGTGAAGCTTCCTGGATCTTTCAATTTCTATAGTAACATTCTTTGCAAGACTTCACTACACTCCTTAGTCCTTAATACTGTTTCATAGTCTCCAAATCTCCTCTTTTTGGTAACAATGTCCTTAATGAATTTTGCATAATTCAGTACTTGCTCAAAAGCTTCAATTAATGGAATGTTGATCTCAAGTTTCTTAAAGACTTCAAGGAATTTTACATTAGGGATGATTTTTGTTTGTAGTTCTCCTTGTAGTTTCTTCTCCAAGTTAACTTCCTTCTCAACTTGTGTAAGTGCACTTGCTTCTTCACAAGTATTATTTCCTTCATTCTGGTTGGATTTAGTGGAGCTCTGTTCTTTAGGCTTCACTTCTTCCAATTTTTTTCCACTTTGAAGAATGATGGCCTTGCACTGCTCTCTTGGGTTAGTTTCAGTATTACTTGGATGTCATCTGACTTAAATTCCCAATAGCATTTGCAAGTTGTCCCAATTGAACTTCCAAACCATTGACTGAAGTCCCAATACTGGTTACTTGCATCTTTAGCTCATCCATCTCCTTTTCATTCTTGTGAAAATGGTTTCTTGTCTCAGTTACAAAAGTGTTAATCATTTCTTCCAAGGAATGTCTTTGTTCTGCCAATAGTGGTCGATATCTAGGTGGATGGGGCATGTTCCTTTAAATACCATAGTTATATTGTCCTTAGAGTTATAGCCTTGACCATATAGATTTCCCATTAGTTGTGACTTAATTCCCAAGTTCCTTTGATTAACAAACTGAGCTTGTTCCACCCCCTCATCATTAGTGTGGAATGATTGACTAGTATCTACCACTTGGTCATTCTGTTTTTCCTTTGACATGAATTTTGAAAATTGATTGGATATGGCTACCAATTGAGCAGATAACTGAGTCACTTGGTCCACTTCTAAAATTCCCCTCTTTCCATTAGTTCTCTCAGAGGGCTACTAGTAACTGTTTGAAGTCATATCTTCCAGCAATGCAAATGCTTGCTAAGATTTTTTTCTCATCAGAGTACCACCTGTTGTTGCTTCTACAATGGTTCGAGTCTAGCCATTCAACGCATTTTAGAACATTTCCACTTGTACTCATTCTTGATATTTGTGATGTGGAAACTTTCTCAAAAGATCTTTGTACCTCTCTCAAGCTGTTCCAAGTTATGTTGTCTAAATGTACTGATCTCAGCTCTTAACTTCGTAGCTTTACCAGGTGGAAAAAAATTTAATCAAGAGCTGCTGTGCGACCTCTTGCCAAGTTCACATTCTATCAGCAGAAATTGAATGAAGCCAATTCTTTGCTTTGTCCCAAAAAGAAAATGGGAATAAAGTGAGCCAATTGTCATCTGGATTTGCCCCTTCAGTCTTGATAGTGTCACATAATTCCTAGAAGCTTGCAAGATGATCATTTGGATCCTCCATTGGTGCTCCTCCAAACTGATTTGTCTGAACCAAATTGATGAGTCCAAGTGAAATATGAAAATTCTGAGCATGAACATTAGGTCTTTGGATACTGTGATAATTGTCTACCACTGTTGGTTGGAAGTATTCCCTGATAAGACGTTGTTATAACTGTTCCTGTTCATTTTTGTTATCTCCTCTTCCATTTCCTCCGGTCAAATTAGATACACCAAGTCTAGCCTCTAACTGAGCTAATCTTTGAGCCATTTTATCCCTCTATCTTTGAAGTTCTTCTGCTTGATGTTTCATTTTTTTTGGCAACAAATTGACTTATTGTTCTTTCCAATTCTGGGTCAAATTGTCTTTCTTGTCCTCTAGTGGTTCGAGGCATACAATTCTTTTACACATAAGCTACGCAAGAAAATAAAAATGCAAAAAAAAAAGAAAGAAAAAAGTTACTCTACGGATAAAACGAAAACCAACAAGTAAATATCAAACTAGCTATAGAAACAAAAAAAAAGTCAAACATTAATTCCCGGCAACGACGCCAAAAACTTGTTCGTGAACCGCAAGTCCGCGGTTGTCGAAGTGAGTAATAAATTGGTAAGAGCCGAGTCGTGTCTATAGGATTATGAGAAAATTCAATTCTACGCTAACTAACGGTATTTGAAATTGGGTTGAATGAAATTTTAGAAAATTAAAATTAATGTAAAGAAAAAAATCTTTTTTAAAAAACAAAATTAACTTAAATAAATTTCTAAACAACTACCTAATTCAATGCGACCAAAATAACTATGAATATGACAAATTTGTGCAGTAATTAATTAAGAAAAGATTGCAACAATTTA
>JAOQMP010000008.1:27152653-27164806 GCA_027563575.1 Erythroxylum pedicellare
GAAATTGGCACTTCGAATAGGTGAGGATAAGATCGAATTCAATATGAATAAGGCCTTAAAGAATCCAATAACGAGCACTGCATGCATGAAGGTTGAAATTATGGATATAAATGTGCAGGAACAAGTTGAGAGGTACATTGCAGAAGTACAATCAATGGAAGTGGAGATAGAAATTGGGTATCAAAAATTTGAATCAAAAGGAAACGATGAGATGGAGGAGTCAGATGTTCAAATGCATCAGGATAAATTGGTTCGAATGGAAGCACCCATACCACCATCTACAGAAAAACCACCAACAATAGAGCTTAAACCTTTACCTACACATCTTGGATGTACCTTTTTAGGTAAAGGCCAAACATTGCCAGTAATAATCTCCAATCAATTAGATGAGAAACAAGAAAGTAAGGTGCTAGAAGTTGTTCGAAAGTGAATGAAAGCCATTGGATGGCAGGTTGCTAATATTTGAGGCATAAGCCTAAGTATTTGCATGCACTGTATAAACCTAGAAGAAGGATGTAGAACCACAAGGGAGTGTCAACGAAGGCTGAATCCTAACATGAAGGAGGTGGTCAAGAAAGAGATAATCAAACTCTTAGACAAAGGAATAATCTATCCCATCTCTGATAGTGAATGGGTCAACCCAGTGCAATGTGTACCTAAGAAGGGTGGAATGAAAGTAATAGAGAGTGATAGTGGAGAAATAATTTCAACAAGAACGGTCACGAGAAGAAGAGTATGCATAGATTATCACAAACTCAACTTAAGGATTAAGAAGGATCACTTTCCTCTTCCATTCATAGATTAAATGATAGAAAGAGTAACTGGTCATTCGTTTTATTACTTCTTAGATGGATATTTGGGATATAATCAAATTTTCATCTATCCTGATAATTAGGAAAAGACTACATTCACTTGCCCTTATGGTACCTTAACGTATAGACTAATGCCTTTCGGACTTTGCAATGCTTTGACTACATTCCAAATATGTATGATGTCTATCTTTGCCGACATGATAGAAGATATAATGGAGGTATTTATGGACGCTTTTTTGGTTTTTGAAGATTTTTTTTAGATGTGTATAACTAATTTAGATAGAGTTCTTCAAAGATTTGAAGAGCAATACTTGGTGTTGAATTGGGAGAAATACGATTTTATGGTGCAAGAAGGGATAGAGCTAGGGCGTAAAATCTCACGCTAAAGATTTGAAGTCAACAGAACAAAAACAGAAGTGATAGAGAAACTTCCACCACCAAGAAATGTAAAAGGTGTGCGAAGATTTTTATCCTATGTAAGATTTTACCGTCAATTCATCAAAGACTTTTCACAAATTGCAAGACCTTTGACAAATCTTTTAGTTAAGGATGTAACCTTCTTGTTTGATGACAAGTGTATGTCTACATTCAACAAACTAAAGGAAGCATTAATATCAGCACCAATTCTATCATCACCAGACTGGACACTTCCATTCTAAGTTATGTATGATGCAAGTGATCAAGCCATAGGTTGTGTATTGGGACAAAGGAAAGATAAGAGGTTGCACGCGATTTACTATGCCAGTTGCAGAACGTCAGCTGAATTACGCCACTATAGAGAAGGAACTACTCGCAATAGTGTACATGTGTGATAAGTTTTGATAATATCTTTTGGGTTCAAAGGTAATCGTATTCACTGATCGTGCAACGTTAAAATACATTTTCAATAAAAAGAATGCAAAACCAAGGCTTATTCGATGGGTACTACTTTTACAAGAGTTTGATATAGAGGTCAGAGATAAGAAGAGAACAGAAAATGTGGTTGCAAACCACTTATCTAGACTGGAAGGAGGGGAATGCAAGCCATGTGACAATATTAGCGAAAACTTCCCCGACGAAACCCTTATGCTCCTCGAAAGTTTGACTACACCATGGTTTACCGATATCGCAAATTATATCACCAGTGGTAAACTTCCTTCAAATCTAACTTATCAATAAGGGAAGAAATTCTTGCATGAATGTAACCGATATATATGGGATGAGTTGATTTTATATAAGTCATACACTGATGGATTAATGAGATGATGTGTTCAGAGGAAGAAATGTTGGATATCTTAAAGCAATGTCATGAAGGTCAGTATGCTAGATATTATGGAGCCAACAAAACGACAGCTCAGATACTCAAGAGTTGATTTTATTTGCCAAAAATGTTTAAAGATGCCCAGACCTTCATAGCGCAATGTGATCGATGCTAGAGAATAGGTAACATCTCTAAAAGAGATGAAATGCCTTTATCCAACATTTTAGAAGTGGAAGTTTTTGATTTATGGGGTATCAATTTTCTAAGACCTTTCACATATTTAATGGAAAACATGTACATTCTAGTGGGAGTGGACTATGTTTTGCGTTGGGCTGAAGCAATGGTATCTCTAACTATTGATGGAAAGACAATATAAAAGTTCATCAAACAGCTATTCAATAGGTTTGAAATGCCACGTACAATAATAAATAATGGAGATACACATTTTTGCAATAGATCTCTTGACGCTCTCTTAAAAAGATATGGAGTGCACCACTGTGTTGTTACACCTTACCATTTGCAAACTAATGGCCAAGTGGAAGTTGTCAATAGGGAGTTGAAACAAATTTTAAAAAAGACAATAAACAACTCCTGAAAGGATTGGACAACAAAGTTAGACGATGCCCTTTGGGCTTATGGGACTATTTTCAAAACACTCATTGGAACAACTCCCTATAGGCTTGTGTATAGAAAAGCTTGTCACTTTTCCAATCGAATTAGAACATTGAGCATACTGGGAGATTAAAGTGTTAAATTTTTATTGGAAGCAAGCAAGCAAAAAGAGACCTCTATAACTAGATGAACTTAAAGAGTTTCATTACAATGCATACGAAAACGCTAAACTCTATAAGGAAAAGGTAAAGAAATGGCATGACTCTCTTCTTAAACAAAAGAAATTTAAAGTGGGAGACATGGTTCTACTATACAATTCAAGGTTGAGACTATTTCTAGGGAAGTTAAAATCTCGATGGAATGGACCTTTCACGATCATTCAAGTTTTTGATTATACAACTCTCAAATTGGAAAATTCTAATAAGGAAACTTTTAAGGTCAATAGGCATCGTTGCAAGCTATATCTTGGAGGAGCGATCTCCAAGGACAAGGAAGTGATTTCCTTTTGTTCAAACAATTAAGATGCCTCCAGGGTTGCAATGTCAAGCTAAGGATGATACATTAGCACGTTTAGTAATCTCATTGAAACCGCTAAGTTTAGTTAGAGTTGTTTGTGAATTCTAATAAAACTTTAGTAAATTTAATTGATCTGGAATCATAATTCACTCACTCTTTTCAAGCAATTCTTTGGTAATACAACAATCTCAGGGTGTTCAACTGCCACCTCCAACACTGTCACCACCTACATCACCATGAAACTTGTTTTAAGCCCCTTTCTTTTTAAATTTAGTCTTTATTTTATTTTTATTTTTATCTTTATTGTTATTGTTATTGTTATTGTTGTTTTTTGTTTTATTTTAATTCATGTTTTTCTGTCTTTACGTGTTTATTGTCCCTTTCTCACATTAAGGACAATATGTTGCTCAAGTGTTGGGAGGGTTATATCTTTTATTTGAATGAGAATTTTGCTTAGTAAATGATAGTTTATTAGGTTGCATTCTATGAATCGTGTCAATGTGTCAATGGCTTAGATGGATCGAAATTGATTTAATTTTAAACATGGACTATTACGTTGTAGAAAATTATTAACTGGCATAATTAGTGAACTGGGGGTTCTTTGATTAAATATGCTAATTAATTAGGATTTAATGTTTAAATGCAGCCCTCTAAATTGTCACATTCATTTATAATTTGAGGCCTTTTAACCTAAGTAGCTTTGCTAATATTTTTTCATGAAAACGAGTAGCTAAAGCAATAAAGTAGGCAATAAAAAATTGGTATTTTATTAAAATAAGTAACTATTATGCTGGCCTTCAAGTTATGAATAGAGCTAGTAGCTAGTTGAGAACGTGATATAGCTAAGTAACCAGATTGACACACATCATAAATGTGTGCATTCACATAAAAAGGCTAGAATGATGTTCCAACTAAGCAGCTTAAGAAAAAACATGATTTAGTTTAGTAACTGGATTGACATTCACTACCAATGTTTGCCTCCGCATAAAAAGACTAAGTATATGTTCATAAAAATTAAATTAAAAAAATGTGTTTCCGAATTAAACCTATCAAACTTGTAATAGTTTGACTTTTTATGAAAACGTACTTATGATTAGTTACATAGCTGAACGATTAAAGAATTATTGATGAATGTGTGCAATTGACAAGGGTAAACTATTTAACAATTGAGTCTGAATTAATATGTATATTTAGTTCAGAGCCCCAAAACACAAATTTTGTATGTTAATGATTTGAAATGACTTGAATGATTGTGTTTTAAATAAAATTTATTTCATGAAGTTGAAGCTATTATCTCATTACTGCATTGTGTGTTGTGTGAATTTTTATTTGTTTGTTGTTTTGTTTGCTTGTGGACAAGCAAACATTTAAGTGTTGGGATGTGATAAGTGTGAAATGCATCCTGTTTTAGGGTACAGTTTGATATGCGTTTATCTGTTTATTCGATTGTTTAGTATGTATTTTCGGTAGAATTGTATTAGTTTGTGAATTATTTGTATTTAAGGTTTTTATGAGTTAGTACAAGCATCTGAGCTTAATTATTATATCGTTGAGGTACCTTGATGTATTTGTTAGTATTTCAGGGTCAACAGCAAAGAACAAAGAAGTTTCAGAGAGACGTGGACTGAAACAACGACCCATGATTGTGGCCTATATGCCACGATAGTGACGGAAGCAAGGGAAATAGCCCACGATCATGACAGAAGCATAAGACTTGGCCCACGATCGTGGTCTTCCTACCATGATCGTGATAGAGAGCTTACATTTGGCCCACGATCGTGGCCTGCATCAAATAGATGCACAAATGCATAGAAAAGTCAAATTTTTGTCACAAACACATCAAGTATAAAAAGAACAAGTTAAGAAATGTAGAAAAGCTTCATGCATTAGCCACCATCCAGAAACCCTAGAGAGAGTTGATTTAGAGATTGAGAAAGAGACAAAGGAAGAGAGACGTAGAGAAGAAGCCGATGTGAAGTTCTTCCCAGAATAGGAGGTTTCTCAACATTGCTGCCTCTGTCATTCGTTCAGATCTGGTTTCTAATGTATTTTAATTTTATTTATGTATAGAATTGGGATAACTATTGAGATATGATTTTATGAATGTTTAGGAATATCGAAACTCACCTTTGGGTTGTTTTTATCTTTAAATCAATAAAAATATGATTGTTTATGTTATTTAGATTCATTATGATTTTTTTCTGCAGTTGTATAATTCGGTGATAGACTGAGAGGGTGAATCGAATGAAAAAATAATTAAATTGGTCTAATTAGAGTTAGGTGATTTAATAAGAACAAGGAATCAATCAAATCGTAATTGTGTGAAGAGAGATCTCACAGAGGTTTCTAGTAGTCTACTAGAAAACTTCAGATCTAATTAGGGTTTGGACAAATTGTGAATTAAGAAATTACAATTTTTCATTATTTAATTAGGGTTTATAATTTAGGGCTATTAGTTATAACTCGAGAGAGAGTAATCAACCCTAGGATCATCTAAGACTAATAATCCGACAATTCATAATTAATTAGACTTGTGTTGGAGATAAGTGAAATTTTCCCTTTCTCTCAATTGGTGGTTCCTTAGGTTGATTCTTGAAGTGTGTCTTGCAATTTGCTGATTTGTTAACATTTCATGATTAATTCTTGAATTGAGTTGTTTGATTGAATCGATTGATTGAATTACATCATTGTTTTAGTTTAGTTAAATATGAATTGCTGAGATTAGTTTTATCCTTAGATTTTAGGATTATATTAACCCTCCTCGTGGGATTGACACCTTAAGTACTACGCGGACAACCTGTACGCTTGCAGAATATCGAGGTTGAAATATTAAAACTACACATATCAAAAAACTTTGATCAGTAAGTTCTGGTTTTGCATCCTAACTTTTGTTATTTTTATTGTCAGGTTGTTGAACAAGGATTCAATTGAGGTGTAAGATGGTAGTGTTTTTTCTAGATAGTCTTCATGGTTTTTGAGTGGCCTAAATTCCTTGTCTAGGTCAGTTTACTAAAACCAAAGAGCATGTTTTGATACCATGTCAGGGAACAATCTTTTTTTTCACTCACACTAAGAGAGATTTTAGAAAGCTATATGTAGAGAAACTATATCTAAGGTTAAACTTAAGGTTGTTCCTTAAGTCAATGAATTTATGCAGTTACTTTTTTTCCTAAATGACAAACTTGAATAGATAGTGTCTAAAACTATAATGGAATGTTGTGCTTTTTCATTTAGATGGGAATTCGTTTTCATCTAAGGTCTGAAAGTTTGATTCCTAGTTTCCATAAATGAAGTAGAATTGGCTTTATAGTTGAAGTGCTAGGGAGAGTTCTCCATGAGCATATGAGCTAGTTTTGAGGAAGAAAAAATGAACAAGAATAGGTTATCATGACTAAGGAGCACCTATTGCAACCTCATATTCTTCTATTAAGAGTGTGGTCCATGCATTTATGGTTGGATACGAGGTCATGTAATCCTAAAAGAAGCCAATAAGTGAATTCTCTCAATTTGCTACACCTTCTTTTAATATACTTGCATTTGGAGCTACGATGGTTTTGCCCTCTACAGAGGTTACGAGCGGACAATAGTAAAGCTTGGTTGCACAAGCACTATGATGGAAACCCAGCTAAAGATATGCAAAGGATGGTGCAACCTAGTTCAACATATTTTGATGGTCCATTACACATTGGTGTAGGTCCAATAACTCAGGCTAAAGCTAAAAGGATGAAGGAAGCTCTCAATAGACTGATTAAAGATGTTGGGGGATAAACAAGCAACAATACAATCTAACTTGGGCTTGAGAGATCAATCAACCTTATCACCTTAACTTAAGCATTAAATAGGCCTAATTAGTTATTTATTTGGCCTAATTAGAAGACTGGGTCTTTTTACGATTTCAAGGAGATTTCTAACTGATTTAGGCTGCCTAAAAGTCTACTTTCTATATTTAACTTTAAGAATAAGATTTGAAAAGGTTTCCTATATCTTAGGATTTCCTTTTTTTTAGAAATAAATCATTGCTAGAAGATTTATTAGGGTTTTCTTTAGCCTATATAATCGTTATCTTTGTACAGGAAGTCAAATGAGAATTGGTTCTACATTTTTTTGGTGAGGTCATTCACTTTGTTGGTTCTCCATTGAACTTAAAACTTATCAAGGTTATTCTTTGTTACGTTAATCTGACTTATCACTCTCAATCTCGTCTTTCCTAGAGTGTGGCTTCAATATCCTTCTTTTTAATTTTGGTTAGTGTCTCTTTTATATTATTCAAGGTTTTTCTTGAAAACAAAACTAATGTAGCTTTTTTGGAAATTCCTTTTAACAACTTATTCATGGGTTCCTAGATCTCGATTTACAGGGTTCACATCAGTTAGTATCAGAGCTTGGGTTATTCTAAATCAGCCTGGTGCGTATAACTTTTTTTCAAGTTTCTTATTACTTTTTTTGGTTTCTTCCATACACGTTTCTTGCAAATCTTGCAAATCTGGTTATTTTTCTTGTTGCAATATTTTATTTTACATCCTTCTAAAACTTTGCAAATCTAGTCATCTTGTTAATTTTCTAAATTGATTTTATTTCATATATGTTCCTTCTTACTTCTTTTGATTGCCTCAATTGTGATTTGTTAAAAAATAAAAGAAAGGAAAATAAGACAAAAAAAAGAAAATAAGACAAAAAATGAAATAGAAGAAAAGAAAAAAGAAGAAAATAGTGGAGGCTTAGTTTTGCAAAAAAGAGAAATTTTGAGTTAAGAAAAAGGGAAGTACTTGATTTGCTTATTCCTATCTAAAATTTGAAATTAGTTTTTATTTCATGATTCATCTTCTTTTCTTTGCTATCTTATCTAGTTTCATTGTTTAAGCTCTTACCCTTATCCTAATTTCTTTGTCCCTTAATCTAGTTAAGTTCTTTGGATAAGTTGAGTGTGCATTGCAAGGTAATCGCTTTTTATTAAAGTTTCTTTAGTTCCTTTAGGAACTAATTTAAGTAAATTAAGTGGCTACTCTGAAGTCAAAAAGATAAAACTTATTGCTATTGAGTTTACTGACCATGTTGTTGTTTGGTGGGATCACCTTGTTTTAACTAGGAGACGAAATTGCGAGAGGCCAATTGAAACTTGGGAGAAGATGAAGGTTATTATGGGGAGAAGATTCATTCCATCTTATTATTATAGGGACTTGTACTAACAATTGCAAGACCTAACCTAGATTTAAGAGTGTAGAGGAGTACCACAAGGAGATGGAGATAGGAATTATTAAGGCTAATGTAGAGAAGGACTGAGAGGTGACCACGGCACAATTTGTGCATAACTTTAATTGAGAAATTGCAAATGTAGTAGAGTTGCAGCATTATATGGAGCTGGAGGATATGGTACATATGGCTATAAAGATTGAGAGGCAACTCAAAGAAAAACGATCATTACGGTTTGAACAGAAATTGAGTTCTTCCTCTTGGAAACCGAATTAGAGTAAGAAGGATGATAAAGTTGATCTTAAAAGCAAGTTTGAATCATCTAAAAGTAAGGATGATGGTTCTAGCCTAGATAAAGGTAAGTCTAACTCCCAAACCTCTAGAAATATAGATATTAAATGTTTTAAGTGTTTGGGACGAGGATACATTGCATCCCAGAGCCCAAATAAGTGAGTGATGATTTTGAGGGGAGATGGTGATGTTAAGACCGAAGGTTAATCTAATGATGATTGCATACCAAAATCGGAGGGGAGTGATGATGAAGTGTATGCAGTTGCTAGTGAAATCTTTGTCACAAGGATAACTTTAAATATGCAAGTGGTGAAGGAGGATGAAGCATAACGAGACAAAATCTTCCACAGAATTGTCACACCAAGGATAAGGTAAGTACCATGATTATAGATAGGCGAAGTTGTGCTAATATAGCAAGCAATCTTTTGGTTGAAAAATTAGACCTACCTACTACTAAGTATCCTAGACCTTATAAACTTCAATGGTTGAATGAGTGTAGGGAAATCAAGGTTAATAAATAAGTGTTGGTGTCGTTTTTCATTGGTAGGTATTATGATGAGATGCTTTGTGATGTTATACTGATGCATAGTAGTCATTTGCTTTTAAGTTGACCATAACAATTTGATAGGAGGGTTATGCATGATGGATTCAAGAATACATACTCTTTTTTAATGCATAGAAAACCTATAACTTTTCTACCATTAACACCTCGACAAGTATATGAAGATCAAGTGAGAATAAAAAATGAGTGTGATAAAAGAAAGAATGAGGCTGAATGTGAAAAAAGAAAGAGTGAGATTAAATATGAAAAAGAGGAAATAATCAGAAAAAAGAAGAAAAGGAAAAGCCTCAAGAGTAAGAAAGGAAAAAAGCAAGTTTTTATGCAAAAGAAAGTGAGGCTAAGAGAGCTTTTTGTTCAAAATAGCCAATGATTGTACTTCTTTACAAATAGGCTTATTTTAATACTAATGACCTTAACCCATCTTTGCCTAGTGCTATTATGTCTCTTTTGCAGGAAATTGCTGATGTCTTTCCTTATGAAGTTCCCAATGGTTTATCACCACTTAAAGGAATAGAACATCAAATTGATTTGATTCCCAGTACATCAATTCCTACCAACCGGCCTATAAGAGCAATCTTGAGGAGATAAAGGAACTTCAAAGGTAAGTTAAGGAGTTACTAACTAAAAGGTGTGTGAGAGAAAGTTTAAGTCCATATGCAGTTCTTATTCTACTTGTGCCTAAGAAGGATGGAACATGGAGAATGTGTGTTGACTATAAAGCTATTAACAAAATTGCAGTAAAGTATAGCCACCTTGTTCCTAGGTTGGATGATATGCTTAATGAATTACATGGTTCTTGTATTTTCTCTAAGATTGATTTGAAGTCTAGTTATCATCAAATTCGCATGTGAGAGGGTGATGAATGAAAAAGTACCTTTAAGACTAAGTATGGTTTATATAAGTGGCTAGTTATGCCTTTTGGGTTAACTAATGCCCTAGTACTTTTAAGAGATTGATGAACCATGTATTGCATGCTTTTATTGATAAGTTTGTTGTTGTGTACTTTGATGATATTCTGATTTATAGCAAGAAATTAGATGAACATTTTGAACATTTATAGAAAGTTATAACCATTTTGTGTGATGAGAAGTTGTATGCAAGCCTCTTAAAATGTTCTTTTGCACTAATTAGATTATGTTCCTTAGATATGTTATTCGTGTTAAGGGAATAGAGGTTGGTGAAGAAAAGGTTAAGGCTATTTGTGAGTGGTCTACACCTGAATCAATAACTGAGGTGCAAAGCTTTCTTAGGTTGGCTAGCTTTTATAAGAGGTTTGTTAAAGATTTTAGCACCATTGTTGCACCAGTAACTGAACTTATTAAAAAGAATGTTGAATTTAAGTAGGGTAGTGAACAAGAATCGTCATTTAATTTGATTAAAGACAAGCTAAGTTCAGCACCATTACTTGCTCTACCTAACTTTGCTAAAACTTTCGAAGTTGAGTGTGATGCTTCAGGTATAGGTATTGGGGCTATTTTGATGAAAGAAAACTGACTCCTTTCTTATTTTATTGGAAATCTAAATGGGGTAGCCTTGAACTACCTAACTTACGATAAGGAGATGTATGCTTTAGTGAGGACCTTGGAGACATGGAAACATTACTTATGGCCCAAGGAGTTTGTTATTCATACTGATTATGAATCTTTGAAGCATTTTGAAGGGCCAAGGTAAGTTGAACAAACATCATGCAAAATGGGTGGAGTTCATTAAATCTTTTCCTTATGTGATCAAGTACAAACAAGGTAAGAAAAATGTGGTTGTAGATGCTTTGTCTCACAGATATACCTTAATCTGTATGTAGGATACTAAATTGTTAAGCTTTGAGTATATTAAGGGTTTATATTTTTGATTTTGGTAATGTGTTTGAAGCTTATGAACATGCTGCTGTTGGCAAATTTTATAAGCAAAAAGGTTTTTATTCGTGAAAATAGATTTTATATGCCTATTTGTTCTCTAAGGGAGTTACTGGTTCCTGAGTCTCATTGAGGTGGCCTAATAGGACATTTTGGTGTTCGAAAAATGTTAGATATACTTGTTGATCATTTCTTTTGGCCACATATGAAATGTAATTTGGAAAGAATTTGTGAGAAATGTATAACTTACAAACAGGCCAAATCTAGATCTTTATGTCATCTATTATTTAATCCTTTGCCAATACCAAGTACACTATGGGTAGATATTTCCGTAGATTTTGTCTTAGGTTTACTTAGATCAAAAAGAGGTAATGATTCAGTTTTGTTATTGCGGACATGTTTTCTAAGATGACTCATTTCATTTCATGCCATAAAATAGATGATGCTAGTCACATTGCAGACTTATTCTTTCATGAGGTATTATGACTTCTGTTGGGGTTATGTAAATATAGTGCCTTCGAAAGCAAATGTATTTACACATAACTTAATCTTCTTCCAGCTATTTTTGTAATGAAAATATTTATTCTTAATAAAACAAAAGAGTTTAGTTTTATTTGTATGATCATTTTATAAATAGTCACAAAGTGCCAAGATTCTTTTATAAGCAATATACATGTATATGGAGATGTATAGGAAACATGCATATTATTAGAATCTAAATTAGTTGATTCACAGTTGAATAATCAAGTTGGCAGCCTAATTATGGTTTAGACTGTAGTATCACGATTTATCTTCGTGTAAGTAAAGTAGTTTACTTCAAGTGAATGATGAGTTTTATATCATAATAGTAGTTGACTATCGATAATGACACTATTAATGAATTTGGAATCATGTATTTTTTAAAAGATTAAAGTAGGTCGTTTCTTTAATCTTAAGACATTCACTTTAGCATTCTTTTATTACGAACCGCAATCTTGATGAGTGGTGAACTCATATGATCAGAATGGATTTTTACAAAGTATCAATCTAGTGTCTACATATTGGAATTATTAATTGAAACATGTATCAAGGAACATT
>JAOQMP010000008.1:27170774-27192078 GCA_027563575.1 Erythroxylum pedicellare
TCTTAATACTTATGATCTCTCTCTCTCTCTCTCTCTCTCTCTCTCTCTCTATATATATATATATATATATATGTTGTGTTGAAACTATTTTATAAGGAAATAAACCCTTATATGGTTGTTCAATTGTGTAATCAATTATAGTTATTCATATAGTTAAAATTTGATAAAAATTTTAGTTTTTAAAAATTTGGGTTAATTTAATTCTTGCTACATTTGCATTGATTTATTTGATTCCCTTACTTCTTACTTAACTAGTAACTTAATTTCATTTCTTAACTATTATTTTTTTGGTTTTTGGACATTTAAAAGGTTGAAATTGCTAATTTAGTTTATTTAGTCCTTTAAAGTGCTTGAAAACAAAGTGAAGAATGATAAAAAGTAAAAGCTTGTGAAATTGGCATCAACAAAAGCCAAATAAAGAGTAAAAAACTAGTTATTTTATATTTTTTAAGAGTATATATCTAAAAAAGAGTGCGAGGATTTTTTTATTTACTTTTTCTTGAATTTTTAAATATTTATTTTAAAAATGATTTAACACTAAAGCAAAAGACAACGCATACTTAATGTAGGTTACGTAACAAAAATTTGAGAGAATAATTATAATGTATGATGAGTTGAAAGACACGTTAAAGAAGTTATCCCGTCAAATTCTTAAATTTCATGGGAAACAACAACTTAATTTTTAAAAGGGAAGAGATATTAGGTGTAATAAGACATGTGTAATGGAAGTTAACAAATAGAATGATGATTTAAGGGTTGATGAAGTTGATCTAGCGTTTGAGGTTAAAAGGAGCATATTTAAGTTTAGAAGAGAAGTTACGCATGAATGACAACCTATGAGGGAGCTTAATAAACTAGAAGTTATGGATATGAATCTCAGAGGTATAATGATAAAACCACTCTACTTTAAAGGTAGACATGATATAGATGCTTATTTAGATTGAGAGAAATTGATGTAATTGCTTTTTGACTACCATAATTATTTTGAGGAGAAATTAAAGCTAGTTATGATAGAGTTCTGTAATGATCCAAATGTTTGTTCAATTACTCATAATGGACAAATAAAAAGAAAAGCCTATAAAAGTATAAGTTAAGCTTAAGAAAGCTTAAGTTCATTTCTCTCTTAAACTTTTTTCCTATAGGTTACTATTCACTCCCAACTTTTGACACTCATAACTTCACCGTCCAACCACCATTTTTGACCACCTAGGGCTCTACAAAAAGCTCTTGGGACATTTTACAAAACTTACAAACTTGTTTCTCCAAAAATGACAATTTGGAGGAATCATGACTGAAATTTTGGTTCATTTAGTTAAGTTATCAATCTCCTCATGACTGAAATTTTGGTTCATTTAGTTAAGTTATCAATCTCCTATTTTATTCATTTTGGTGAAACTAACACTGCCATCATGTCTAACGACTCTAAAAACATAGGAAAAGATGAAAACTTGACACCAATAGCACCATTTTGCTAGTAAACGAAAATGAGTCACCTTTAAGCTTTAAACTTTCGATTCTCACAAATCGAGAGGAGTTTCGATACGAGACTATTGCCATTGAATTCCTAGAGGTAAGCTCGTCATTTCTAGGTAGGTGGTGAAGATTACCACCCTTCCAATGCTGGCGCGTGTATCCCTTACTCCGATAATGTGGTGATTTTTTGACCAGCCCAGAAATGGTCAAAAATAATTTTAAATTTTCCAAAATATTATGTAAATCAAATTTCATAAAAGCAACGTATTGAAATTCTTCATAATTTTTGAGATAAATTTTAAAAAGGTTAAGTTCCTATAGAAATGCATGAAATGGATTAAATTGAGTTGTTTTTTATTAGAATTGAGAATATATTGATGTATGGAGTAAAAATCAGGGTGTATAGGTTAGAAATTGGTATACTTGAATTATAATTGGATTTATTATTAATTTTTACGATGTAAACGTGGACTTAATTGGATATGGACATGTAGTTTGCAAGGTCAAATTGAGCTATGATTACTGGTGGTCATAGAAGTGTTTTTTCATTGTAGGAATTACCCTTCTTTTGGACGGGGGATGTCTATTTCATAGGGAAAACTCTGTCAAAATTTTCAGTAGACTCCTCGTAAAATATGACATCATCGTTTTTAAATAAAAAATGGAGCTCTTTAATATTGTGTCATGGTCTTATTCTCAAAGTGTCTAAAATAGGTTTAGGTTTTAAATACTAATAGTCATTCTGACTTTTCTTTTTATAGATCAATCAAGAGCAAAACCCTCCACGTCAAGACATTAGGTTCGACACGAAGGAGTGCATTCTACCTGTGAGTTAATATTCATGGTTATGAACATGCATTAGAATTTCATATTCATCATGGAAATCACCATCATTTTCATATACACGCATGACATTCATACATATGGATTGACACATGTATACATATTTTTGTTCTGCAATGCTGTGCTTGTTTTGCTATATGATAACATGGGGGATTGTTATAGTATGAGTTACCTGGTGGGTGTCCCTAAGTTGTGTGCACAGTGAGTCATTAGTAGGGTATAGATTTGGGTTATTATTGGGTTTATTGACTTAGAAATGACTCGGTTGGGGTGGTTCAGTCGAGCTTGCTCTTGGACACCAATTAATATATGGTACATTAGAGGTAGCATGATTGTGGCAGTTCAGTTGAGCTTGCTCTCAAACGACAATCATGTCATAGTGAGATTGTGGCAGTTTGGTCGAGTGTGGCTCTTGTACGACAATCCACTACATCGGACTAAGTGACCCATGTGGAACAAGAGAACTCGTATGCCTATAGTCTATGGGTAAGGGGTTTGTTATAAGGTCGTTCGTCAGTCCTCCACTATTATTTGTGATTGTGATGATTGTGTAACATGATATCTTTATAGGAAATGCATGCATATTTATGAAAAACAACCATTATGTTATGAAATTGCATTACAGATGTAAAACATTATAAATATATACATATACATGTATCATTTGAAATCCTTAGGAGAGCATAACATATCCATGGTATTAATTCACTCAGTGAGGGTTGACTACCCTCAACTATTTTTTTAGGATCTTCTTTTCAGATCTCTTTTAACAGGGTATTTTGTCAGTCTTCTTCCTCTTTGGTGATTTAATGTATATTTGTTAGTGATCTTTGACTCTAGAGCCGCAGTAGTCTTGTATATATTAGATTTCCCTTATATTAACTATCTTAATATTGTAACACATTGAGTATTGTATATTGTTAGAACTATTTGATTATTATCAGCATGATTTTAATCATTCTGAAATCTCATCTTTACTATAGATATAGAGATTTGATGGCATTTTTGGTTTGCTAAGGATCCAGTAAACCTTAAGTTTACTGTTCCTTAGCGCCGACCATAATCCAAGGTTAGGTTATGACAAGTTCACTAATTATGTCATTATCTAGTGGGATTAATCGGGAATAATAGGAGAAAGAAGTATGAGAATCTTACATAGTTTTGGAGTGAAGTGAAGGCTTGAATAAGGAGAAGATTGTGCTTAGTTATTATTATAACAACTTGTATTAGAAATTGCATAACCTTTCTTAAGGTTTGAAAAGTGTGAAAGATTATCATAAGGAGATAGAAGTGGCCACGATTCTTGCCAATGTCTGTTAGGATAAAGAAGTGGCTGAAAAGGTTCTTGAATGGTTTAAATTGAGATATAACTATCATGGTAGAGCAATAACACTATGTTCAGTTAGAAGATACGGTGCATATGGCTATGAAAGCAGAGAGATAGTTAAAAGGGATATTTGTGTTAAAGTACTCAATTGATAAAGATCTACTTATAAAAAGGATTATAGGAATTATTTTAAAGAAAAATTCAAGTCGTCCAAAGCTAAAAGGACGTCCATAATAAGTAAAAAATAAAAGTGATTCTCAGACCTCTCGAAGTAGAGACATTAAATATTTTTTTTATTTGAGAATAGTGCATATTGCATCTAAATGTCCAAATAAGAGATATATGATCACAAAAAAAATTTGAAAGGTTGAAAGTGAAATTTGTTCAGATGAAAAGGAAGTTACATCACCATTTGATAATGTCATTGATGATGGTGTTAAGTATGTTGTTGAAGGTGAGACACTTGATAATAAGAGATAACTAAATGTTAAAATTAAGTAAAATGAGTTAGAGCAACAAAGGGATAATATATTACACATTCATAGTAAGTTATATAATAATTATTGATGGAGGAAGTTACAGTAATGTAGCTAGCACTACTTTTGTAGAGAAGTTAAGTTTAGATACTGTGAAACATCCAAAATTATATAACCATTAGTGGCTTAATGAATGTGTTCAGATTAAGGCAAACAAAAAAATTGGGGTTTTTTCTCTATTCCTAGGTATAAAAATAAAGTACTATATGACGTAGTACCTATCCAAGTTAGATAGGATCTACTAGTAAGGATGTGACGATATGATAAAAAATTTATGCATGATGACTTAAAGAATCTATACACCTTTACGAAGGATAACAAGTAGGTTATCCTTATATCTTTAACATCTAAATAGGTCTAAGAGGCCTAATTAAAGTTAAAAAGAGAGAACGAAGAAAATGATAGTGTGAGAGAAGAAAAATAGACAGTGAGTAAAAGATGAAAAGAAAGAATTAATTATGAAAAAGGAGAGAGTAAGAGCTAAAAAGAAAGAATTAAGTAAGAGAAAAAAAACAAGTGATTTATTATGTAAATCTTAAATTTTCTTTTTATATTAATTCACTTATGATTATACTTTTATACAAAAAGGCTCATTTTAGTGTTAAAGAACTCAACAAATGTCTTTCTAGTGTTATTGTTTCTTTGTTTAAAGGAGTATGAAGATGTGTAACTAATGATATTTTAATGGACTACTACCCATTACAAAGATTGAGCATCAAAACAATTTCATACTAGAGTATGTAAGCCCTAACAAACAAACTTATAGGAGCAATCTTAAGTAGACAAAGGAGCTTTAAAGGTAAGTGGAGGATTTGATGGCTAAAGGGTATATAAGGAAAAGTATAAGTCCTTTTATATAGTTCCAATGCTTATGCCTAAGAAGGATGATACTTAGCAAATATGTGTTGGTTGTTGAGCTATCAATAATATAATGGTAAAGTATAAACATCATATTCCTCAGTTAGATGATGTACTAGATGAATTGCATAGTTCCTGAATATTTTATAAAATTGATTTGATGATTGGATATCACCATGTACGATAAGATAAAGTGATGAATTTAAAAGTATTTTTAAGACTAAATATAAGTTGTATGAGTGGTTAGTTTTGTTATTTGGTCTTACTAATGTTCCTAGTATTTTTGTAAGATTAATGAACCATATATTGCATGCATGCATAGGTAGATTTATAGTTATCTATTTTAATAACATTCTAGTGTATAGTAAAAATTTAGAGGAATATATTTATCACTTGAAATGTTTGTATGAAGTGTTGAGAAAGATACAAATGTTTGCTAATGTTAAAAATTCTACCTTTTATATAGAAACAATTATGATTTTTAGTTTCTACCTTTTATATTGAAATGATTATGATTTTTAGTTATGTTGTTAGTGAAAAATATATTAAAATAGACGAGGAAAAGTTAGAAGCAATTAAGAAATAACTAAAATCTAAATCAATAACTAAGGTTTTCATAGTTTGGCTAGTTTTTATTGAAAGTTTCTTAAGAATTTTAATATAATTATTGCACCACTTACTAAAATTGTCAAAAAGTTCTTTAGATTTTATTAGGATAATAAACCAAAAAAACATTCAATATTATTAAAGAAGGGTTTTGTTTATCACCTCTTTTAGCATTACTTAATTTACTAAAAATTTTAGATTGAGTGTAATGTTTTAGGAATAAGTATTAGATATTTTTTTTGATGCAATACTAAAATTTTTAGATTGAGTGTGATGTTTTAGGAATAAGTATTAGATATTTTTTTTGATGCAATACAAGATGCCAATAGCCTACTTTAGTGGCAAACTCAACAGGGAAACCTTAAACTACCCAAGTTATAGTAACTATCTCTAAGCATTAATGAGGGCACAGGAGACATGGTAACGTTTACCATTGACTTAAGGAGTTTGTTATACATACTAACTATAAGTCATTAAAGCATTTAAAGGGACACAATAAGTTGAAAAAATGCCATATTAGCATGATGCAATTCATTGAGTCCTTTTCGTATGTTATTAAATATAAATAAGGTTAGAAGAATATGATTGTTGATGCATAATCGCAAAGGTATGTTCTTCTTTTCTAAATGCAAAATTTTTCGGATTTGAATATGTAAATAAATGGTGTGATAATGAAAATAACTTTAGTAATGTATATGTAAAGACTTTGTATTAGGGCTAAATAGGTCGAATAAGGTAATGACTCTATATTTGTAGTAATTGATAGGTTCGTTAAGATGACATATTTTATTCTTTATAATAAACCTAATAATGCAACCAATCTTGATGATTTATTCTTTAGGAAAGTCATGCGACTACTTAAGAGCATGGTGAGTGGTCAATGCACTAAGTTTTTTAGTTGCGGAAAATTTTATACGGTAAGTTGAAAACAAAGTTACTATTTTATACTACTAATTATCCTCAATCCGATGGTCAAACTAAAGTAATAAATAAGACTTTATCCACTTTAATTCATGTTCCTTTTTATTCGTTGAGTTTACATATAATAAGAGTGTACATTCATCTACTAATCCTTTACTGTTTGAGATTGCTTAAGGTTTTAATTCATTAATCCTTTGAATTTATTACCTTTACTATTTATGAAGGATTTAGTTTAGATGGGAAAAAAAGTTTACATGATGAAACAATTTTATAAACACGTCAAGGTGCATATAAGGAAATTTTATTTTTATTTCAAACGCAGTCGAAGTTACATTTAAGAGGATATGGTCCACTTTAAATTATTAAGAGAATCAATGATAATTTTTATAAGCTAGAGCTTCCTGGTGATTATAAAATTATTGCTACTTTTAGTATTATTGAACTTACTCCTTTGGAAGTAGGTCATGATTTAAAGTTCAATCCTTCGAATGAGAGAGCAATAATGCGAGCATGGCTAACCAAACAAAGGATCCAACGTATACACCTGATGAACTAGTGACAAGAGTTAGGAGTAGAAAGCTAAAGTGACTTTGAATGAGCTAATTCAAAAAAAAATGCAAATCACACCTTTAAGAGTACTTCAAAAGTTATTTTTAGGAGGCTTCTTAGATATAAATGAAAGCCAAGTTAATATGATTCAAGCTAAGGTTAGAGAAGATCTGGAGTAGATAGCGAGCAGCTTGAACACAGCCTTACACATGACCGTGTTTCTTTTGGGAATTAGTTAAAGAGACAGTCACGCATAAAGTACATATCATTGACATTAAATTTCAATGTGGTCACATCTTAACATGTATTCACCATTGAAATATTGTTTCTAAATTATTTAAACAGTATGCATTCTTAGCTAAGATAATTATTAGATTTGTTATTTGAGTTGTAATTGCTTTTACGCTTTTTCTTTATTGAAATTTCTAATTTATTAAGCTTTCTAATTTATTAAAATGTTTAATATTTAAATTACTTAATAAATTTGGCTATTAATTTTCCATAAATTTGTTAATTATTTTAGAAATATTTGGATCATTATTTATGAGTTCTTTAGGATTTAACCATAGATGGGTTTGCATCCCTACTATTCTAAAAAAGCACAAAATACCAATTCGGTAAGAATATTTCTTGAAGTTCCATCGGAGTTGAATCGTTTGAGATCTTTTTGGAGCTTTGAAAATTAAGCAAATATATGGTATCTATGAAAACCTCACGGATGTCTCCAACAGCAGCACCAATCCCGTCAACCCCAACTATGTCTCCAACAACTAATGACCAACAGGGGTTTCTTCTCGTACATGACGTGGTTTACATGGCCAGAACCTGATGTTTATTCTTGTTAGCTCATCTGTATCTTGCTAGTCTCCGTAGCTGTAATTGTTCATTTATAATTGTTCATTTATATCCTTCGTTCAATCACTTTAGTTGTAATTTAGTGACATATTATTTAAAGGTATTCTTTGTCTTGTACATATTTAGATATATATAATAAAGTTCATGGGATAATTATCCATTGTAAATGTAATTATAATGAGATTATAATTATAAGATTCATATTGCATTTATATATTATCTCTAAATGTTCATAATCATTGTTATACTAAGATTGAACATTAATAGAACGTAAAAAGACTAGCACACGTTTTGTTTTTCCTTATGAAGAAATTAGCCGATCTCATAAGTTAAAGTATAGAAATACTTAAACAAACATGTGGATGCTTGCTAGAGAGTAAGTTCACTGAACAGACCCGATATGAGAAATCCATTTGAAACATTACTTGTATATCTATAGAATTCTCATTGTGATGATTGTATAGGTGATCCTTTGACTTGAGATCATCAAAGTTAACTTATATAGGAATTGCTATGTTTTGATGTTACTTATGATCTATTTAATCATAGGTCATTTAATCGATAGTTATTAGATGTAACATGAACTATGTGAAAATAGTTGAGTGATCAAAATCGGAATCATCACCCTAAAGTAATTTGGGAGAATGTTTCGTTATTCTCGAATAGTATTAATTCAAGAAATCCTTGGCCAAGGTAAAATGATGTTTTGTAAATAGTTTACAAATATCATTAATTAAATTGATAGCTAATGGTGAAGAACTAATATGATTATACTCAAAATAGAACATACGTTAATTTCATGCTCTATGTCTAATTGTAATACTGTATGATGAAAGGATTAAATTATACGGAAAAATTATATAAGGAAAGATTAGTCAAAATCACTTTTACATTCTTAAATATTTGAGTAGTCATGATCGTCGCTAGACGCCAATCTTCATCTATGATTATAAATTATTTAATTGTAATTAAAATTATATTTTATAATCATTGCCAATATATTTGGAAACCTAATGGGTATCACATATAAAATGAGTTGAAAAGAGTAAAGTTAATTTAATCAACTTGGACTTGAATGTAACGTTTGAGAAACTTTATGATTAAATATGAGATATTTAAGAAATATGGATCAATATGAGATATTAAATCTTATATGGGTATAATTGGTATTTAATTAGAATTAATTTTAATTCTAATTAAAGTTTAATTAAATTACTAAAATATCCAAAGCTTATTATAAATAAGCTTAAGTTTTATGGAGCTAACACTTCTGGCTTAACTCTTTATGTAAGAGTTACAGAGTTCTCTCAACCTGCTCTATGGATACCATTAGAGGTTGGATACTTGTGCGACTATAGTGGTTAAGACGGATTAGTTTTGTAAACAATTCGAGGGATACGACAAGACAAAGATTAAACTTCGAAATAAGGTATGAACTAAGTTTTCACTTTATTATGATTTGAGTTGATCGTTTTATAGAATTAAATAAATCTTGTTTTTTAGAAAATCAAAAGTCACGAAAAAGTTTCGTGATTATTGCACTGTGGTCGAGATCGGATCCTAACCTGGTTTCCCAACAGTACTTCCTTGCCTTAAGCTTGGTAGAGATCAGGAACCACAGTACAATGTCTCTACTTGGTGACAAAGTTGTTCTTTTCATTTGCTAGGGAAGCCGCGAAAAGTTAAAGTTGATGCACAACTAGACTCAGTTCAGCACCGTATCTTAAAGATTGAGAAGCTTTCCTTATGAGAAGCAATAGATTGCCATTTGTGTTAAAGGAAGTTTTCTTTGTTCAGTTGCTGATAAATAGGTGAAACTACCAATATGCTTGAAAAATTGAGAATTCATCCCAATGTTATGTTTATTCTTGAGTGATATGGCTAACGCTTGGTGTGAATTTACCTCTAGTTGGTTAGTAAGGGATCAAACCGATAACTTGGGTACTTAATTCGATTGTTGGTTTTTGTTGTGACAGCACTTTGTATTTTGAAGGAAATAGAACATGCTCCATAGGTAACTCGGAATCTCCATGTCCTTAAAACCAACTTACTACATCATCAAGGGCAAACTAATTTCAGTAAAATACACATTTTATATGTATCTGAAAACCAATAAGGCAACAAATTTCTCGAATTGCTAAATCAAGCCCTTCTCTAATTTTTCAGTACCATTATTGACTCTCAAAATTGGAATTCCATGCAAAATGAGACGTGTAGTGTAGGAACCATCTTTTACAATGTTTTTTATGGGATTAAGGCTAGAAATCTGAATGCAATGTTGCTGAAAAATGTGTGGAAAATTGAAGAACAGAGGAAACCTAGAAGACAAAACATGAAGGGTTACGATGAGTCATTTGGTTTCGGATTTCGAGCTTAAGACAATAACTCTGGACTAATAGTCCAATCCATTTACCTTAGTCCAATCCCATTATTTTTTATCCATTTACTTTTTTATTTCATTTTATATTTTCAGTAGCAAATCTTTTGTGTTACATATTACATATTTTGTTACAATAGATTGTGCACAAAATCCCATATATAAAGGATGGAATTCATGTAATAAATTTTTGAGCCTGTTTTATCTTTTATTGCATCTTCTGTCATGGTATTAGAGAATTAAGTAGCTTGATACTCTTCTTACTCTGTTGGCTCTACTTTTTTTTCTTCTCTTCTCTACTGTTTTTTTGTTCTCTTCATCTTCCTCATGTCAGGAGCTCCTAGTCCCTCATATGCCAGTGTTGCCACCAACCAAACACATCATCATACACACCCTTAAAATGTCATTCGACCAGAAGATCATTCAGCTAGCCCCTTTTATATTCATCCCAATGAAAATCCATCCTTAGTCCTTGTTTCTTCACTTTTGACAGGCACTAATTATCATTCATGGGCTAGATCCATTTGGATGGCTCTGTTATCAAAAAACAAACACAGATTTATTGACAGATCTATCACAGCAGCATAGAAAGAAGATCCTTTGTTCATGTACTGGGAAAGATGCAATACAATGGTCTTATCTTGGTTATTAAGATCTGTGGTAGATTCAATTGTGCAAAGTGTGATCTGGTTTGACTCTGCAATTGAAGTCTGGACAAATTTGGAAGGAAGGTTTTCACAAACAAATTCTTTTAAAATATCTGATCTCCAAGAAGAAATATATGGTCACAAACAAGGTATTCTTTCAGTATCTGACTACTACACACATCTTACAATGCTATGGGATGAATTGTTTAACTTAAGACCTTTGCCTAAATGTAAGTGTGAGTCTCAGTGCAACTGTGATGTTTTGGCTACATTAAAAAATTACCAAGAAGGGGACTGTGTTATTAGATTTCTAAAGGGGTTAAATGATTCTTACACTATTGTCAAGTCACAAATTATGCTTATGGATCCTTTGCCTGACATTAAAAGAGTTTTTTCTATGGTAGGACAACATGAAAGACAATTAAATGCCCAACAGATTCTATCTTCACCAATCATTGAACCACAAGCATTCTTTAGCAAAGCTGACACCAACAAAAACTATCAACATAACAGAAAACCAATTTGTACATTCTATGAAAACATCGGACATGGTGAAAATAAATGTTATAAGAAACATGGTTTTCCTCCAAAATTTTCAAATGTCAGATCATTTCATTTAAGCAGAGACAATAATCAAAACAAATTCAAGGCAATCAATCAAGTTGAGACTTACCAGGACTGCCTCTCTTCAGACATTAAAAGTTCTTCACTCTCCAAAGAATCCTGACAAAACAATACAAACTTCAATCTTACTTCAGAGCAGTACATACAACTGATGGAATTCTGCACAAACAAGGAGACACAAGAGGGAAAATATCAGTAAGCACACCCTAGATCAATACACTTTTGGTTGATCAAAAAGGTACATCTAAACCTTAAGTACTTTCTGATTTATGGTCATCCATATGGATCCTTGATTCTGGTGCCACTGACCACATCATTTGCTCCTTAGATTTCTTCTTAGCCTACAAAACAGTTGATTCCTTGACTGTCCGATTGCCAGATGGCCATTTTTTCCCTATCACGCATATTGGAACAGTCAATATTTCTTCAATTACTCTTACCAATGTTCTTTTTGTGCCTATTTTTTCATTTAACTTAATCTCAATCAGCAAGCTTACTAATTCTTATCCATGTCAACTAATTTTTACACCTCATTCATGTGAAATTTTCGACAACAAATGTAACATCCCGCCCCCATGTTAAAGGTTAGAACCTCGATTTCAATAATGGAAAGAGTAGCATTGTGAGAGTTAGAAGAAAGTGTTGCATTTCATGCTCAACAGAATGTCAGCATGCATGCATATGAATTTGAATCTTTGCATACATGAAAATAATTGTACATACACTCATTGACATTTCGGGTATATTGAATAGTAATGGGATAGATCGAAGATAGTGGTTATAGTGAATGAGTAGAATGAAATGGAGTAGAAAGATTATAAAAAAAAATTAAGTGTTAGATTTAGCGAAGGAAAATATGTTGGAGAAGTTTACTGAGAATATTTAGTATGGGAGTTTTAGATGGTGGAGTAGAAAGTTATGTTCCTTATGAGTGAAGATGTTCAGGAGTATAGACGTATCGTCTGTGATGATGTCATATCATCTGTGATGATGTCATTCATCTTAAGAGATGCATCGCCTGTAAAAATGCATCGTCTGTAAAGAAGTATCATCTGTGATGACGTCATTCGTCTAAGAGATGCATCGTCTATAAAGACGTATCGTCTGTGATGACGTCATATCGTTTTAAGAGTTACATCGTCTTAAGTTAACTTTGCTTCGTCTTAAGTTGACTCCGCTTCGTCTTAAGAGTTGCATCATCTTAAGTTGACTTTATATCATCTTATGTTGACTTTTGTTTCGTTTGCCCTTTTCGCTTCGTCTGCTTATTGCTTCGCCTACTTTTTAGCATTCGTCTGCTTTTCCATTCGCCTGCTTTTTGGCATTCGTCTGTTTGTCCATTCGTCTGCTTTCTGCTTATATGACCGAAACTCCTTCTATGTACTGTTCATTTTGTATCATCTGGTCCAAATTTGACTCTTTAGATGATAGAACCTTCCTTCAAGGTCTTCATGAAAGTTATAGACCTATTAGTCCTCTTTCAAACCATCCTACAAGGATCTTGATCCGATACCTATAGCGAAAGTTATGCTAGTCACCACAAAAGAAAAAGATTCACTATGATTGAGGACAGAACCAAATTGAATGAGATGTGGTGTCAATGGAGACATAAGATATAGGGGAATATGTTTCTAGAAGAAAGTGATGCAAAATGACTTCAGTGTCAAGGCCAGAAAGAACATGTAAAGTTGACCCGAAATGATATGTTATGGGAAAAATCTGAAAGTAAGTAAGGGGTTATGATTTGTGATTAAAATGGTTTTGTCAAGTCATAAACTTAAGTATAATTATACTTAAGTGAGTTCTAATTAAGGGAAGTAGATAAGTGGATAAAAATGGACAGGTGTCCTAGCCAAAGATAAGATTTTTATTACCTTAAAAAGCTAGTTGTTGTCCTTATCCTTATCATTCTTGAAACTTCTTTCTTTAAAGCTCCCCCAACCGAGAGCTTTCTTCAAATATTCACCGAAGTTAAACCTTGCTTTTCTCTGTTTGTCTCCACTTCCACTTTGATATTTCTTCCTTCTATTCTAAGAAAAATCGAACCTCCCTGTCAACCTTCCAAATGAGGTACGTGAGTTGCATGAAGGATTAGGGTTACGTGATTTTGCAGAGATTGGAGTTTCAAATAAGTAAGCTTGATATGCTTACGTAGTTTTTTCATGAAATGAAGCATGTATCATTAGTTCACTGCTAAATGGTTAAGAATAGTAATATTCTTATTTGCTGGAAAATGAGCGAGAAGATTTGGTGTGTAGTACATGGCGATTTTCTTTGGATTGATGATTGAAATATTATGAGATAGTGGTAAAAACAGTTTTGAGAGTTGAAAGATCAATGAAAGTATGTAAGAATGTGAAAGAACGATTAAAGTGATAGTTAGAGGAATAAATGAAGAAAACACAAAAGTTATGAAATGAGAATAAGCATAAGATGTGAAGTTTGTTACAGTACCTGAGATTGTCATTGAGCATGCATTATACATAGTTCATTTATATACTTGTGCATAAATAAATGTTTATACGTGTGCAATTATTAATGAGTGTGCAATGTGTGTCTTGCATTAATGGGTTGTGCAGGTCAAGTGTCAGCATTCAGGCGTTCCCAGAATTTGGAAGCAAATGCTAATCTGGAGTGTACTGTGAGTAGACCGAGATGGTCTCATTTTATTGTTTGTTTGTGTAAATTTTGGTATTGATTGACTATTGGATGTTTATATGAATGTGTTGGTTTCCGGATAGGAGGTCCGATGATTGTAGTATTTGATTTGTATATTGAAGTACTACTTGAATGTGAATGAGATGAACTAAGTGTACATATTATGATTGATAAACGTGTTTTGAATGAGCATTTGCATGTAAGTGAAAATGTGATTCTCAACTTAATGTTGAATGTCGGACTAAGGTCCGATAATATTGAAATGTGAGTGAATGGGATCGTGCAAATGTGATTGATGCATTCTATCTCATGAATACATGAAATATAATGGCAATTGTGACCGGAGTAGCCACTGAAAGTGAAAAAGAGCTTAAAGCTCAGAAAATGAAAATGAGCCTCGAGCTCAAAAGTGATTAAGAGCCTAAGGCTCACTATATATAATGAGCCCTGTATCTCCCAAGTAGATAAGGGATAGTTATTAATGAGCTTGGTATCCAATGGATACGGGATAGTTTAGGCACTCGGTCATAACAAATTAACAAACAGAAAGTGAGTCCGATGCACATAGCATATGCATAATATGAATGATTAAGTGTATTGAATGTGAAGTGCGGAATTGAATGTGAAGTGTCAAATTGAATGTGAATTATGTGTTATGTGACTGGGTGAGCCATCAATGATGGTCAATCATTGAGTTCACAAGATTCACCTAAAATTTGCAAATATTTTTCAGGATCAGAAGAATACCCCATGAGGCCAACGGGAGTATACCTACAGCATCAAGTGAAGGATAAAGGTAGGGATCAATTCACATCTGCATTACATTTCATTATTTTGTATCGAATTGTTCATGCCTCAACTTTTGTATAAATTTGTAGTTCAAAACAACTAAAGTGTTTTGTAATTGTGAAAGGGCCCAAATGACCATTGAAAATATTATTGACTGTATTGTGTGATTGTAAAAATGGCTATGAAATAAAGTGGGGCCCGATTTGATTATAGATTTTCGCATATCATGTTGTGGTTTAAACAAAAGAAAAGTTTATTTTGAGTTTTTAAATGATTGAGTGTTCTAGCACGCCACCCTCGCGGGGCACGAGCTCGGAAATCACCCATCGATGTCAGGTTCGGGTCTTGCGGGAGTGGGGTGCTACATTTATGATCTGAATGAGTGTCTGTAAAATATGTATTATGTGTATGTGATCTGATGAAATCATCAATGATGGTTCACTCATTGAGTTCGCAAAACTCGTAAAAATTGCAATGTGGTTTTTTAGGTACGAGACAAGAGACCTAGTTCTTTAGACAGAACTAAAGGACCCTTTGGATTTTGTTATGGCTCAGAGGTTTGTCAGCTGGTTCCAGGAGTGTTGTGTCTTGTATTTTGTTGTTCTTGTTAGAACTTGTATGAGGTTATGTAAATATTTATCTAAAGAAAATAGTTTAAATTTTGGTGGATTAATGCAATGAATGGTTTTAAAATTGCTGACTTTTAAATGTTGTTAGATGATGTCATGTGTAAGTTGGAATTGTTTTGCTCTAACATACCATTATCATAGGTTATGTTCCTGAAAGTTTGGGTATGTACCCTATGGTAGTGGGATGTTGTAGGTATGGCTCCATATGAGGCATTATATGGCAGAAGGTGTCGAGCACCTTTATACTGGGATGAAGAAGGTTTAAGGATTGTTGAAGGCCCAAAGTTTATTCAAGATACCATTGAAAAGGTAAAATTGATCCGCAGTAGGATTAAGGCGGCTCAAGATAGGCAAAAGAGTTATACATATTAGCACTAGAGGGATATGGAGTACCAAGTAGGAGACAAGGTATTTTTGAAAGTGTCACCTTGGTGAGGAGTGCTAAGGTTTGGTAAAAAGGGAAAGTTAAGCCGTAGGTATATCGGTCCCTATGAGATTACTGAGAAAGTAGGTCCATTGGCTTACAAATTAGCATTACCACCAGAAATGGCTCAGATTCATAATGTATTTCATTTTAGTATGCTTAGGAGATATCAATCAGATCCAACACAAGTATTACTAGCACAAGAGGTTAAGATTGCAAATAATTTGAGTTATGTAGAGGAACTAATTAAAATAGTTAGATATCAATCTAAACAATTAAGAAACTGTATAATTCCTTTGGTTAAAGTTCTTTGTAGAAATCATTTGAGAGAAAAAAGCTACATAAGAGATTGAGGAGAACATGATAAAACATTCCCCTATTTTTTTGATCAATCAGGTAAGAATTTCGAGGACGAAATTTGTTAAGGAGGGGAGAACTGTAATAGTCGGTTTCAAAAATTGCTGAGGGTAAGAGTGTTAGAATACTGAGTCACACGAGTTACATCATTATAGAATTAATTTGGTGCATTTAAGAGATAATTTTATGAATTCATTCACATGCATAATATTAGCATACAAACATAAATTATGATTTTAAAAAAATTAAAGGTTTTATATGCACTCAATTGATATGTTCTGGGGTATGAAAGTTTCAAATTGATTGTGACATGATTGTGCATTTCTAATGTCTTGTATTTTAGTTTACCAATAAAAATAATTGATGGATTACGAATAGAAATTTGGAGCTTATTTTCCACAATTGGAAGATTGATGAATTAATATGTACATTTAGCCTAGGAAAAATTTCACGTAGCAAGACAAGCTGACATGTGGAAAGTTAGGATGACTAAGCCTATAAAATGAGTGACAGATGGCTTGGAGAATTATGTGACAAATGGCTTAGGAATTAAGTGACATTTGGCGACCAAAAAGGAAGATATGTATCTTTCTTAATTACATGACAAGTGTCCTTAAAGAAAGAACACTCATCTTACACCATATAACTTAAAACATTACATGGTCATCTTCTTTGCTATTTTTACCGTATACTCTCTCCTTCTCCTCCCTCTCACTACCGAAACCCACCCATAACCCACATCTTTGATTTTCTACCTTATTTTTGTACATCACCACCCAAAACTTATGCAAAATCCTTCACAAAGATAGTTATAGAAGTAGAACATTGTGACATATACTACTATCTTCATTTTCTAGTCATGGTCGAACCATTAACCCCCCTCAATGTTCTTGAAATGTTCTTGCATGTGAGGCTAAGCAAGCTTGACATTTACGGTGACATTCAAGCTAATCAAGTAAGTGAAATACTGACCTATTGTGGTATATGTTAGCAAAATTTTTATTATGGCTAATTAGGGATGGATTGAATGTGGCGGTGTTGTTAAAGATGTGCTGAAAAATGAAGAATGAACCTGTACTTTTCTGTTCTATTTTTGCATGTATGAAAAAAGTAGTTTATGGGCTATTGTATGGATGATTTAAGTTAGGATATGAAGTATAATTAATGAGGAATTTATGCTAAAGATAGGTGTTATTAAAGTTTTTTCGAATATGGAAAATTATAATTGTAGGTGTGTTTGTAAAAAGGGATTGTTAATGACATAAGTGAGCAAAATTTTGTAAGCCTTAGTGTAACCAATATGGAAGTTAAATTAACCTGAAATAAAGTAACCTTAAAATTCATGAAATCTAGAAAATTTCAATTGTTATTAATGTCTCTAAACTTGTAAAATTCGTGAAGTATTATAGGTAGTAAAGTTACACAGATTAGTAATGTTAACAAAGTTATGAATACCGTATCGGACTTGGTACCGGATTGAATTCTGGTACGATACTATACCAGTACTAGTCAGTACAGGGTACCTTTTCGGGTACTTTTTTAAATTTATGAAATAGTTCGTAAAATTTTTAAAATTTGCAAAATAAGTCCATTGGTATATTATACAGTGGTACTGTATACTTTACTAGTTTACTGTTTACATCAACCCTGTCTTCAAAAATCATAATAATAAATAATGATAACAATTAATATGAAATAACAATAATTTTTAAATATTTCATATATAAATAATAACTACAATTAATATTAAAAAAAGACAATCGTCATCATACAAATATAAAATTAAGAATAATACAAAGTATTTAAAATATTACAATAATACAATTTCATCATTTTAATAAATAATAACTACATCAAAACATCCAATAAAAAGAACAATAAATATCCTTAAAAAATTTACAAAAAGAGTTCATGACGAAGAAACAATCAAGTAGAAGTTAAAGTTGAAATAAAAACATTTACGATTACATTACATATATAGAATTTAACATAAACATCAAACATAAGTAAAATTAAGAAAAGAGGAAAAATAAAAACCTCGAATGAAATTCAATCGTCAATACCCGCTACAACTACGCTGACCCTAGTAATCATTGGTACAAAATCCTCATTATTAAGAGGAGCTTGACCATCATTATGATTCAAATTTAATGCACCAAATGGCATGTCAATGCTTTCCCATCCAACATTATCTTCCAAATTATTCACTTATACTAAATTCGGTTCTTCAGAAACCCAATATGCCAAAAGATCAATATTATCAATGGAAATTGGATCAGTTGAACTACTTGTGTTATTAAGACTCTTAGTAAATAATTAAATTTAATTATTATAAAATTATATCAAAATTAATAATAATAATAATAAAAATAACATACCTTTTCCTGAAGCTTTAAATTGTAACGAAAAAAACTAAGTCATTCAACCTCTTATACTCTAATCTATTCCTTTTCTTTGAGTGGATAAATTCAAATGCGCTCCAGTTTCGTTCACAGCCTTTTGTACTCACACATTAACTTAAAATCTAAATTGCAAACCTTTTCAATTCTATAACACCATTTCCGAATTGATCCCACCAAGAAATTGTAAGTTATAAGATAATAAATTTAGTGTTATAAGCAAAATAAAGTAATAATTAATTTTCAACAAATAAGAAAAAGGAAATAACTAATACCTGAAGAAAGTTTTTCTCTTTGTCGAATAGCAATCGGAGTTCTAAAATCCTCATAAGACAACTTGTAAAGCTCCATTTGTGAGCTTAAAAGATCTTGCATCACGTCAATGTTAACAATTGTTGTAATAGTTAAAAGCATTCCTTTATTAACTTTAGCTTACTTAGTAAGATCCAGTCTAAAATAGACACTAGGATTCAAAAATTTCTCAGCAGCAAACCATGGAGAAGAAAGTTGTCTTTTCCTTCTCTTATTAATGATTAAAAGATATGGTGTGTATAAAGAAGGCTTATGTTTCAGATTGACCTTGATTGCTTCCGTCGCTTTCTCTATGGCATAAAAAATATAACCCATTGTTGACTTTTCTTCACTATCAGCCAAGTGAAGCACCCTCACCGAAGGCTCACAAACTCGGATAACAAATTGATATTGAGACCAAAATTCTCTATCTTCTAGTCTAATATTACAAGCCTCCATTCTAGCATTAGACCTAGCTTGCTAAGATGCAATCCACTTATCACTCGTAAACATTTTTCTTAACTCTTTCTTCATCAAAACAAAAGACTGAAATGATAAGAAATTTGTGGCAAATCTTGTCACAGCAGGATGAAACAAATTCCTACCATTGGTAAATTCCTTTCTCATCAAATTCAATACCTATGCACGATTATAAATGAACTTCGCCACCTTTTTTGCTTTCTGCATAGTCTCATTTATAACAAGAAAATACCTAGGATTCCCTATATTCTCCAGTATTAGGTCAATGCAATGTATAACATAAAGACTCCAAACAATTGAATTATACGTATTCTGCAACCTTTTTCCTGCCGCTTTATAAGCGGAATCATTGTCAGTTATAAACTAAAAAATGTTTTTCGGCCCTACTTCATTCACAACTTCATCAAATATTGCAAACAAAGTCTCAGTATTTCTAATAAGGTCAGATGCATCAATGGATTTCAAAAACATAGAACCATTTGTAGAATAAACTAAAAAATTTATAATAGGCTCTTGTCTCCTATTTGTTCAACCATTATACATGATTGAACATCCATAAGTACCCTAATTCACTCTTCTTTCAGCCAAATAACTTATAATTTCAGAAATAACACAACTCAAAAGTTTACCTCTTAAGTTATCAATCAAAGGACCTTTATATCCTGGACTATAAAAGGCTATTGCATCCATCATGATTTGATAATAATAAGATTAAGAAGCATTGAATCATGAACCTGTATCATAACATCATCTAGCTATTGCTATATCGACATTGTGAGCTACATCTTTTGATTGCATTGCAATACGAATTGAAGGTTAGGCTCCATGAGTTGTTAGTGATGTAAAGAAACTAGTCACCTGCCTTCTTCTTTTCCTCATATAAGATTTAGGTACTTCTTCTTGAGCCTGAGATGGAACACTGCCAGTACCAGTACCACTACCACTTCTAGAAAATGAACTTCCACTACCAATTTCAAAATTCAACCTTTTCCTTCTATCTCTCAAAGATTAATATTCATTAAGTAATGATTTCATTTGCTACTTTACATCATGGCTTACTTTTTTAAAGGATTCCACATCTCCTTTAACCCCAGCTAAATGTTTTTTTAATCAGGTGATTCCTGCCCCTTTTAAATGTTTTTTACAAAGCAAGCAAATAGTATGGTTCCTCATACCGGGAGCTAATACAGTATGAGCCTAAGCTGGATCATTGTATCTTCCAGAAGTGGATTGATCAGGAGTACTTGAGCATTCTTCCATTTATCTGTACACATAAAAATAAATAACACACAATTTCAGTACATAATTTGCGTATCTATCTTATATAAAATAACTAATTCGGTATGATTACATTATATACAATTCAATTTCATGGAATACAATTCACTATAAGTTAAAAGATAACAATATAAAACGTTTAACATATATAATAACACAAAACATACATCAAAAATTTCCATTTTCAACAATTTCCAACAATTTCTATTTCCATCAATCACAAAACATTCATAATTTCATTTCCATTTCCAATAATTATCAACAATTTCCAATTCCATTTCCAAAAATTTTCAACAATTTCCAATCATAACAATTACACAACAATCATAATTCCATTCCATTTCTAACAATTTCTAATCCTAACATTTACACAACAATCATAT
>JAOQMP010000008.1:27192178-27203138 GCA_027563575.1 Erythroxylum pedicellare
TAAAATTACAAATTGGTCCTCAAAGAATTGAAAAATTACAATTAAGTCCTTTAACTTTTACAAATTTTGCAATTAAGTCCATGTGTATATCAACTTTTCCAATTTAGCTTTCTAAGTGTCCAATGAGTCTATAAATCATGTCTAATCACCTCTAAGGCATTAGAACTCATTTAATTTAACCACCATGGTCATATCCATCCAATGGACTCGGTTTTACACACTTAAAAGCTTATATGTCAAAAATTTCCAAGATTTCGCATACCGATGAACTCTAAGTTCAGGTAAGGGCACATAATATTATATATCACTAGCATAAAGAATTCAATTACATCTTTGAACTCATATACAATCATGTGTATATTAATATACAGTAGTATCTCCTAATACAGAACAACCCAAAAGGGCTCAGAAAGTTCGGTGTTACATCAGGCCTACTTTCTCCTATATTACCCATCCATTCAACTTCAACCACTGATGATTTCATTCCATCAATTTCAACAAACCAGCAACCTTTCCCTACACAACCTATCACATCACCTACTTCTCCAACTCAACCCGACACAAATCCATTGCTGCGCTGCTCCACAAGGCAATCCAAACCTCCATCACATCTTAAAGATTACCACTGTCCCACCATTTCACATACTTCTCCTCACACCCTCTCCTCTATTCTATCTTATGACAACCTATCTTCTCAACATCGTTTTTTTTCAAATAACTTTCCTCACTCAAAGAGCCCACTACCTGCAAGCAGGCAGTCCAATATCCATAATGGAGAAATGGAATGCAAGCAGAATTAAAAGCCTTACAAGATAATATCACTTAGGAACTTAAGCCCTTACCTCTAGGGAAAGTAGCAATTGACTGCAAATGGGTCAACAGATTCAAATTCAATGCAAATGGGATTCTCCAAAAATGCAAAAGTCGTGTAATAGCTAAGGGCTTCACTCAACAAAAAGGCTTAGATTATACATAAATGTTCTCTCCTGTGATAAAAACAACAACAATCAGAATTCTGTTAGCATTAGTAGCAAAAAAGGAATGATTACTACATCAACTAGACATAAACAATGCATTTCTACACGGTGACTTACATGAAGAAGTGTACATGAAAGCTCCCTAGGATTAGCTCTTCCACATCCAAACCTAGTTTGCCATCTCAAAAGGAGCATCTATGTTCTGAAACAAACAAGCCGCCAATGGCACTCCAAGCTAACTTCTGCTCTCCTTTCTACTGGCTTTGTTCAATCACAATCAGATCACTCCATGTTTAAAAGGTCAGTACATGAAACCTTCATCATCTTGCTTGTTTATGTTGACGATGTGCTACTTGCCAGTAATGATTTGCAGCTCATACAAACCGCCAAAAAATTCGTTAATGATAACTTCAAAATCAAGGATCTCGGCTCTGCAAAATATTTTTTAGGACTTGAATTCGCAAGATCCTCTACTAACATAAATTTGAGTCAGCATAAATATACAATGGACTTACTTCAAAACACCGAATTTCTTCTTTCAAAACCATCCCCTACTCCTATGGCTTTAGATCTCCGATTATATTCATTTAGGGATTACATCATTGACCCATCTTCCTTCCGCTGCTTGATTGGAAAGCTCCTTTACCTGACCACCACAAGACCGGATATATCCTTTGTCGTTCAACAACTTTCACAATTCATGAATGCACCAACAAATTCTCACCTTCAAGCATCGCATTGCATCCTTCGATATTTGAAGAAATCTTCAGGTTAAAGGCTCTTATTTTGACGAGACTCACCACTCAAACTTGATGCATTCTTTAATTCTGACTGGGCAAATTGTCCCGACTCACGGAAATCGGTCACTGGGTACTGTGTATTTCTCAAATCTTCCTTCATCTCGTCGAAATCGAAGCAACAACCGACCATCTCCAAAAGTTCATCTGAAGCAGAGTATAGAGCCCTCGCCACCACAACGTGCGAACTTCAATGGCTATTCTATCTTCTTAAAGACATTAGAGTCGACCATCTCCAGCTGGCATATCTCTACTGCGACAATCTTTCAACCATACACATAGCAGAAAATCCGATCTTTCACGAACGAACAAAGCACATCGAGATCGATTGCCATGTTGTTCGTGAAAAGTTGCAAAAAGACATCATCCATCTTCTTCCTATCTCCACCAACGCGCAATTAACTGATGTTTTCACCAAAGCTCTACCAAAATCCTCCTTTCAAGATCTGATACTCAAGCTCGGCGTCATCCACGACATCTACCGCCCAGCTTACGACCGCGTGTCAACAGACCTTGAGCTTGCGGCTGTGCGTGAGGAAAATTGAAGAATAGAGGAAACCTAGAAGACAAAACATGATGGGCTACGATGGGTCATTTAGTTTCGAGTTGCGGGCTTAAGACAATAACTCTGGACTAGAAGTCCAGTCCATTTACCTTAGTTCAATCCCATTATTTTTGACCCACTTCCTTTTTTATTTCATTTTATATTTCAGTAGCAAATTTTTTCTGATACAGATTATATATTCTTTTATTACAGATTGTGCACAGAACCCCTATATAAAGGTTGGAATTCATGTAATAAAATTTTGAGCGTATTTTATCTTTTATTGCATCTTCTGTCAAAACATATTAACACTTTGCTAACTATTAATTTCCAGTTCGTTTCCACTAATTTTATATATTCTTAGCATTCAATTTCATAAATTCAAACGATACCAAGCATCTATTACAGTTAGTCAAGATCAAAAGCTTCAATTTGATGCAAAGCTTGCGTGAGAGCAGCTTCATTTGACCGTATAATATGATGTAAAAGGCAATTAATGTCTTTCTTCACCCAAATGCCAAGATTTTTTTTAAACATGAATCTTTTTGCGCAATGGAACTGTTTCCAAGCAAGGTATAAGGTCACGAGAATCTAATATAACGTAGCAGCAAAAGAATTGTTCATGATCACAATCTACATTTCACATCTACTTCGAGAGTTGAGAAATGTTGGAAAAAACGAATAGAAGCCCGTGACCAACGTCGCAATTTATCACATTAGCATCTAGCAAGACTTGCACTTGGCAAAAGTAAAAGTTAACAAACAAGACCAATCTGTCGCCTTCATAGTGAAAATGTTAGATGACAATATTTTGAAGATAAGTACCTTGGATTCATACGACAGTCATTGAATATTTGGCACTCTAATTGGGAAAATTTTGATTGATATAGAATTGAAAAGAACAGTTACAATGAAGTACCAAAATTATTTACATATCAGCACACAACTAACACCAGCCTTGACCCTGCTCATCTGAATGCGAGAACACAACTAACACCAGCCTTGACCCTGCTCATCTGAATGCGAGAAGAGTTCCCATCTCATTGTTTCAAGTGATGCATAATTTTAAATATCATAGAAGATGGGCAGCTAAAGATAAATAGACCCTGTATTCTAATGGCCTGTGTTATCAATTTGCGAAGCAGGACAATTGTCTCAGGTGGTCGGCTGCTTTCATGATGGAGAAAAGATCAAAAATAATAAAAAAAAGGAAAATATTAGCTAGCTCTTGTATTAGGGTATACCTGAGGGATCTGTCATCACAGCAGGTAGTCACGGAAAAATCTATGAAGAAACGGGCATGACAATTCCACAGCATTGAAGAACTTAAGTAAAGCACCATTCAAAATATTTCCCAGGTTCAAGGAATTCCGGCAATTACAGAATAAGAATAGGTATTCAATACCAGTGCAATTGTTGTGGAAGAGAAACAACTGTTAAAAGATACATAGACCATCCAAGTTTTATACCAAATATACAAAGAACAGAGCATCTACGGGGAGGAAATGCACATTGCAAATTCGCAAAACTACTTGATATCAGAATAAAAAACTCCCCAGCAGTATAGATGTAAGAGTTACAGTAAGATTGTCATCAAGCTCAGTACTAATGGGGAGTGATTCAACAAAGGTTGAGGCAACAGAAAGGACAAGAAAACCTAGTGCCATATTGACGCTTTCTTGGACGTACCCAAATGAGGCAAAGTAAAACATGAACCTGCACCACTGAACATCATCAGTTGCAAATCTAACTGCAATATCTAAAACAGCAATTAGTATCAATATGCAGCCAAAGAATATGTGAGGAAATATATACCCTAGGGATGCCAAAAAACCAGCCAGTGCCATTGCGACACTACCAGCTATAGACTTATTTCTGTTATAAGGAATTTTCTTGAAGCCAAACCTCCTTCCAACAATATCAGCGATTCCTGGAATAGAGCAGAAAGTTAAGGAATTTTAGCCATATTGCAAGTATCTTTAAGTTTCTTGCTTAAAATAAAACTTAAAATACAATTGAAAAAAATTCAATTAACCAGCAAAGCAGAGCTATGAAAGTCTCAAATGAAAGTACCATCTCCTGCGCACAGGTTGCAAACTGCTGCAATTGCAACAGGGGAAGTCCTCCAATAGATCGCACAAGCAACTGTAATTGTTGTGGCGTAGTAGAGAGGTCCTTTAAGAAGTTCCCTGGTGCATGGAGGGAAAGAAAGAACAATTGAGAAATACAGAAAGAATTTAACATTTGTCACACACACAGAAGATGAAAGAATAAAGTTAACTTGTTCTCTCTCTTTTAGGACAACTAAATGTCACCCTGTCTCACATTCAATTAACAAGTTCCCCACATAGAAGAAATCTTATACCCATGAGACAAATATATAAATTAAAAAAAAAATACAAGAAAGCCAAGAAGATCATATGCAAGCTGGCCAATTTGGTATACCCCATTCAACTGGTTCAGTTTAATGCAGCTGGGGTTTCTCTGGGTGGGCTGGACTGAAGGGAGGCAATACAAAGCCTCAGGAATGATATCTCTACATTATCGTGAACAAATTCTAATCTAAAGCAGTAACCTGTGGTTTCCATATCTGCTCATTGATTTCACGATGTCTTCATCTTTCCATAATCCAGTTCCCACAAGAAGCATCCGTATTATGTTAACACCAGGAGTAAGGGCAGCCAACCATGCTCCACGATGCCCGGAACTATAAGTGTTAGAATTCCCTATATTGTTAAAAGAAGATACTCAAAGACTACTTAGAAGTCAAATGGTCAAGAAATTACCTGAATAGGGGCCAGCAAAGCATAAAAACTAGCCCGATGCTTATATGCACAATCTTCCTGTTGAGCTTCTGAAAAATAACGGATGAAGGAAAGCAAAATCTAGCCAAGTAAATATGAAACTTTCCAAAACTATTAATGCGGAGTAGATAAAACAATTGGCCCATTTAATAGTTGATTTCGCTAATGAACTGAAAATTTTTAGATGAATTAATCCGCAAATCTCAACTCTCAATGCATCCCTTGAGCATATCAATTGCCTCTTCTTCTACTCCGCATGAAACCATAAACTGAAAGTTACACTCATTCACACCATATCTCCGCCCAGATTCAATGCTTAAGAACATTGTAAACAACAAAGTAAGTTCAGTTCGGTTGCATCATTCGAACTCCAAGAACTCAACCTTACTTGTCTGTTTCTTCGTTCTCATTGTTTTTTGTTTTCAGAGTTCAAGACAGAGTATAGATCCAATAATTTGGAATATTTGAATTTATAGTAAAAGAAAATGCATTTGCTATCACTTACCAAAAGGCCCAAAGCAGACTATGAACAACGGGAACGGCACTATGCAGCAACTCACAGTTTGTGTCAATTCTTTTAAAACTGAGGTTAATTAAGCAATGGGGGAACACAAAAAGATAAACCTTACGAGTAATGAGTCCTTAAATCACAAAGGGTCACTTAGTAGAAGTGGAATTCTTCAGACAGAGGATAATATTAACAGTAACAAACAGACAACCAAGTCAACAAGCCTCCTTTTTTAGAAAAGCTTACACTGGGACCTGGGTATTGAACTGGTAGCAATACTTTTCTTTTCCTTAAAGAGAGTGCGTAAGTGAGACAGAGAGAGAGAGAGAGAGTTGACCTGATCGAAAATACCACGCTTGGCGGTCTCTTTCCAGAGACGAATAAGAGAGACAGCAATAGCGGCAGTGACACCAGTAGCGTAAAGATCGGAGACTAGAGGATCTTGCTGAAGCATGGTGACCGACACCGCCGTCAACGCGGACTTCGGTTGACGAGATTTTAATCCAAATCCAAGTCTAGCAATGTCAATGCCACAAATACTACGAGGAAAAGAAGAACGCGAATTTAAGGCTGTCTTAACTCTATGTATGAGATTGTGTGGGTGAAGACGAAATGAACAAAGCGGAGAGTAGCGGTGGAAATGTCCAAGACAGAACTCACTTAGGCGCCATTTTCTTGGGTTACGACGACAGGTTTTAAATTCCCACGATTTTGGGCTTAGCCTAAGCAACAAAATTTGGGTGCACGTGCCAGCATTCTCACTTTTCGGTATCCTTTGGTTCTCGTCTTCTTCTCTTGAGACAAGGTAGAACAAAAAGGAGCCATACGATTAAAACTTCCTTTAAAGAACTATAGATTTTGATTCTTTTTTTCTGTCAGTTCGAGAGAGACAAAAATTGTTAGACTCTAACATGCAGAGGTGAAAGATGCATGCAAATCTTATATCCCTATTAATAAATAACTAAAATATAAAAAAAGTGACAAGAAAAATACACTTATTGACCAAACACAAATGAAATATGCATTTTGATTGTTTTCACTTGGGACAAGGTATAACAAAAATCAACTATTCAATTAAAACTTTCTTAAAAGAACTATACATTTAGATTTTTTTTCTGTCAGTTCGAGAGACAAAAATATTAAACGCACTTTGTGTAATAAGAATCTATATATTACAAGAAGAGTGCAGATGATCAATTTAGTGGTAAATAATCCCATGTTTATTGGTCTTCCTACTTCCTATAACATTGTGAATACAATAAAACAATTAATGATGAAATTCCTCTAGTTTGGAGACAATACAAGAAATGCTCTGGCAAAGTATAATGGAGTGATCATTGCTTTTCAAAGGAAGAGGGAGGGTTTAGAATAATTTACATTAGAGTTACAAATAACTATGTTCTTATGATCAAAAGGATTTAGAGAATTCATACTTACCAACAAGCTCTATATGTTAAGTGGATTCATTTACCCTACTTAAGCAATGCAAATATCTAGTGCATTCAGCTTAGGTATCTCATAGACTATGGTTCATATTCTAAAGTTAAGGGGAATAGTTAGATTTGAATTTAAGAGCAAGATAGGCATTGGTAACTCAACAACATTCTGACATGATAATTAGACAAGTTTGGTGCCTTTAAGCAGATTAGCAGAGCTCAATCCCATTAGAAATGTTGTCCTAGATAATGCTTTAATAGGTTCTGAACAATACCTAAACCCACTTAGGATAGTTATAAAAAAACATATATCATTATTCATATCCAAAATTTCAATCACTCACAAAATGGGGTACACCTTACAATGGTGTAGACATCCATCACTTAACTTCAATGATACATCATATAGGGATCTGCTAAGAAATCATTTCCTTTGGATGTCTTGACACAACCTCGTGTGGATGAAACAGACCAACTCTCGAGCCTCTTCTATTCTATAGTTGGTAATAAGAACAAGATTGATCACAATATATAGGTTAAGAAGTTTTCTAAATCTCCCAACTAACTTATGTTGTTTGTTACGAAGAACTTGAGTGAATTGCTCATCTTTTCTTTAAGTGTAAGTTTTTGTCCTACAATTAGGGCCAAATTCTACTACGTTGTAATATGTCTTCTCTAGCCTCTAGCTAACAAGATTTGATTAATTGGTTTTCTCAAAATCGTAATGTGAGGAAAGGTGACTTGTTGATGCTTAAGGCTGCTTTTGGTAACTTAGTCTACGCCTTTTAGAAAAAAAGAAATTAGACAACTTTCAAGAGATAAGTAGTCGAGAAAAGTATGTTAGATTATTTTATGTCCCATATGACTCATAGTTTGAGTACCATGAAAAGCACTCAAGACAATGGTTATTGGATATTACATAATGGATCTCAAATGAGTCACAAATCCTTTCCCTCTCTTTTTCAACATTAAATCATCGTACTGGTTGGTGAACCATCATGATGGTTTGTAAACCAACATAATGGTTCGTGAAGCGACACGATGATTGGAACAATTCGTATGTAAGTTTTAGAAAAACTTATGAATAGTGACTGAATGATTATCTTAACCATTGAAGAAACATAAACGAAAGAAAGAAGCGAGAGAATAAAGGTTTTCCGAAAAGAACACGAAATCATAGATACAGGTATGCACAAAATCATTCGATTCGATAAATGTCTAACAATTGGTATCAGAGCCATGAGTGTTGCATTATTGTTATCTGTCGTACACCATGATTGTTTGTTCTATTTTTGATGATAATGTTGCATGATTTATTTTCTACTGTGTATCATTTTGATATAATTATGTTTCTATTTGTTTTTTCTACGAATGGAGTGTTTCATGATCATGTATTTTTCCATTGTTTGCTTCGTATTCAATACAAATACAAGAACGTAAAAATGAAACAAACTTTCAGTGTTGATAAAGAGTATGGGTTCTGTATATGCGTATGGTTTTGTATTTGCGAAAAAGTTACTGTTTCTATAAAGATGTGTTTACGTTGTATTCTGTTTCTTCAAAGATATGCATTTATGGTTGCGGGCGGAGTTGTAACATCAAATTAAATGCTTTAGAGGGTTTACTTAGCAACGATTTTTAATGGTGTTAATACAGAACATAAACACGATTACTTTCGGTGATATGTAATGCTTATGGGTTCTGTGTTTGCTTATGATATATATGGATTGATTAAAAGAAATGAAACTTATGGGTTAGAGTGAGAAACTCTATGAGTTTGAGTCATATATCATCCATCGAAAAATATAATGGTAGATGATGTTAATGTTGACTAAAGGCAAGAGTGGAAAAAATCCATGTAAAGAATCGTTATAATAGAGTTTAAAAACAAAACAAAACTAGAAGCCCGAAGGAAGATGACTGCATGCGCCAAACGCTGCGTCCTTCAGCAACGTCTGGCTCATACAGAGCACGCTCCAGACATAGCTTCACCAGACATAGACTGCACGTGCCAGATGCAGCGTCTGCGTCACCAGATGCTGGCGCTTTTAGGCGAGCTTCCAGGCCCAAAAATCAGCTTCTGGACTAATTTTTGTTGAATTTTGGGCCATTAAGGGTTATATTGAGTTAATAAATGATTATGGCCCAATTATAATAGATTATTTAATTCATAATTGATTTATACATAATATAAAATTTGAAAATTAGTGCCATATTATATATTTCTTTGGTACTTTGAATATTTTATATTATGTAATAGTTAGAATTAAATTTTTTTAGTATATGTTGAATGTAATACTTGACATTATGAATATTTAGAATAGTTTGTTAGTCACCAAAGTGACTAAACAAATTAAATTAAATTTTTTCATGTATGATAATTGTCCAATTAAACGTTTATTGCATGGACAACTTATTAGTAACCAAAGTGGCCTAACTTGAAAAAAAATATTAAACATTTAATTGTGATTTGTTTAATTGTTCAATATGATATGATGCTAAAATGAAATAAAGGTTGAATTGAACAATTGAGATTATTAATTATAACACTAGGAGGCCAACCAAAGGTGGACTATTGCTTATAATTAATGACATTAAAGAGATTTTATCAACATATTTGGTTAATATGATTCTATATCCAAAGATAACATACATGTTGATTAGAATATGCTTGATTGTCCATTATAGTATTATATATGCATCATAATAGGTTACTTCTATGTATTTAAATTTCACCTAAAGGAGAATTTAAATGCATAATTAAAGTTCATTAGTTAGTTTGAATCCATTTAGGTTTACTCAAAGCATTAATGTGTGGACTATATGTTGTATGTGCATCATCTACTAGTTTGTTCACCTTAGGAAATAGCTTAATAAAGTTCAATGGTCTGAACTATGGGGACTGGTCTGAATAAATCCAATTCCAACTGGGTGTAATGGATTTATACTTAGCCATAGTTTCAGACGTAAGGCTCGCAGCCATAACTGAGACTAGTTCTGAAGCTGACAAGTCTTATTATGAGGCTTGGGAACGGTCTAACACGTTAAATTTGAATTTGATGCGAATGACAATCGCAGAAAATGTGAAGCCATCAATGCCTAAGATTGATAATGTAAAGGAGTTCATGTTAAAGCTTAAGGAATACTCCTAATCAGATATAGCTGACAAGTCCATAGTAGGGACTTTAATGAGTGAGCTAACGATTAAGAAGTTTGAATGGTCATAGCCTATTCATGATCATATAACTCATATGTCAAACCTAGTTGCAAAGTTGAAATCTATAGGTATGGATGTGAGTGAGTCCTCTCTGGTATAGTTTATAATCAACTCACTTCCTCTAGAGTTTGACCAGTTCCAAGTGAATTATAACATTATTAAAGAAAAATGGAACCTTCATGAAATTAAGGCCATGTTAGTTCAGGAGGAAGGGAGCTTGAAGAAAATAAAGGACCACTCCGTTCATCTCATGTTTCATCAAGGTGCTAGTATCAGCAAGAATAAATCACGACAGAAAGGCAAAAATAAGGAAAAAGCTCTTAACAAAGTTAATGAGGGCCAAATCAAGAAAGATATGAGATGCCACTTTTGTAAGAAGCCTGGTCACTTTCAGAAAGATTGTCCTAAAAGAAAGGCTTGGTGCGAAAAGAAAGCTACATACTATGTCTTAGTATGTTTTGAATCAAATTTTATTGACGTGCCTAAAAATACTTGGTGGTTAGATTCTGGTGTAACTACTCATGTGTCACATGTTAAATAGGGATTCCTTTCAATACAGACCATAAACAGAACTGAAAAGTTCTTGTATATGGGGAACAGAATGAAGGCACGGATAGAGGGCATTGGGACGTACAGATTGATCTTGGACACTGGATGTTACCTAGATCTAGAAAAGT
>JAOQMP010000008.1:27204002-27217296 GCA_027563575.1 Erythroxylum pedicellare
GGTTATAACATTTGAAATTGAATGAAAAGAAGAAAAAGTGTGAAAGTATAAGAATATGATGAAATGAAAGAAGCATGGAAGTGTAAATGGTGATTGACTAAATTGAGCATAAATTTGATTGTGTTTGGGTGAGAGAGGAACTGCTTCGTAGTCATGTGCATGTCGACGTAAAGCCTTCTTCCGGCTGCCCACTTGTGGCACATAAAATCTGAAAAGTGGATTCGTTTTGTTTACGGAGTAAACTTCGCTTTCTCTATTTTGTTCACAGAACCCTCGAGCCAATTGGTGTGCGTTGCATCTTTAGATGTTCAAGTATGGTGCATAGTAAAGTGTTATGTTTCATGGTTGAAGTTCATGCTGTGTATTAAGTTTGAGTTGTGTTGATCGATGTTAAATTGCTTGAATAAAATAAGAATGCTAGTACTGCTAAATATACATATACATATGCTTGAATATGTGACCAATTGCCAATGGCTATATATATATTAGCCATTGAGCCGTGTAGCTCATCCCATTATTCCCTCCTCAGGTGCGGATCGAGAAGATAATTAATCCTTGCAAGGTATTTGGAAACTTCCAAGATAGTAGCTTTTTTTAGTAAGTTAGTTTGCTCACTTTTGGGATCACTTCATAAGCATGTAAACATAGAGCATTCAGTATATGTTGTATTTTGGGGGTTAAGCCTTTGTTCAAGAGTATTGTCGTAATTAAGTGATGTATGAATTTCTGTTGCTTGGGCAAATCAGTTAAAAAGGAATAGAGGTGTTGGTAGACAATTGATGGTGTAGATGGTAGTTTGAAAGACTTCGACCCACAGAGACAACAAAGCACACGAATGGTGAAGCATGGTTCTACCCATTTCAGAGATATGGTCATATTTGTGTTCAACAACACCATTATGCTATAGTGTATGGGAGCACAAAGATTGAAAGAAAATTCCACAGGAAGTAAGATATTGTTGAAAATGGTGTCTGACAAATTCCCCACCATTATATGAGCAAAAAACACTTAATAGTAGTGGAGCATAAGCGTTTGACATGTTGTTTAAAGTAAAAAAGCACTACAGTGAATCAAATATGTATCTCATCAGATAAAGCCAGGTGAAATAAGAGTAATCATCTACAAACAAAATATAATATTTATAGCCAGTGATATAAGAAAGTGATGATGTCCACACATCACAATGAATTAATTCCAGAAAAGTCATACTTAAAGTGATTTGATAAAAAAATGGTAAATGACAAGCCTTAGACTCGAGATAAGTGGAGTGGTGGGAGCATCAGTTTCATATATTAAGTGAGAAACCTAACTGAGGAAGTAAGACTCGACCTAGATGAGTATGCCAAATGTCAGATGATGAAGACTGCAAGGCATGATGTCCATTTGATCTTGGTGAGGATGGAAACCAAGGGTAGAGTGGGCTATCGCTGGGGCAACAAAGATGATCCTTCCCTATCTTTGCACACTAGATAACAAAACCTCAAGCATAAAATTCAAAGAAACAATCATTGTCAGATGCAAATTGTCTAATGGATATTAAATTCTTGGCTAAATGGAGAACATGCAGAGTGTGAGGTAAGTAGAAAGTATGATTAGAGCAATGAAGTTGTCTATCACCAATGGATTTGATAGAAAGAATCGAACCATCACCCATTGCTACACATTTAGACTTGTAGTAAGGAGAGAAAGATGAGTCTGTACCAGAGTCATTGACCATATGAGTGGTTGCCCTTGTGTCCATGTAGTGAGAGGATCAAAAGAATCATAGACCGATAAGCTTGCAGACGAAACAAATAGGACCAGATAAGATAGTCATATCAATCTTTTCGGGAACAAAATCAGTGATATTGACATTGAAGGAAGAGGAGTAAGAGATAAGAGTGGTGGTCGAAGAAGTTGGAGTTGAGAGGGTCATTGTATAGAAGCAGAATGTCAAGGGAAGAGAGAAAGAATAGTAAAAAAAAAAAAAAAAGATAAGGATGATCAAAGAATCTACTCTGATACCATAAGAGTGAGTGAATGTGCCTCCTTACCCTTGTTGTGGGTGGAGGTTGTATATATATATAATTCTGTTAGTTATGTTACAACAATAATGAGAAATTTATTATAATAATGATAACGACAGATAATGATACATCTATATCTAACTCTTATCGCATCACAACTTCTTATTAATATTGTCGCATGTGTAATAAATAGATCTTCCTCTAAATTAATCTAAATAGAATTTGTAGACTATACAGTTACTTTCTATAGATATTTTACTAAGTTAGGCAAATTCATTTTTATGTTGGAATTATGTAAATACGTTGCCTTATACATTAACAAGACATAAATTTTTATGAATGATAACTCTTAGTCATAATCATGACATGAATTTATTGATCTCAACACACGAAAGAGCCAAAGCTATATAAATCGTAATTTAACCTTATTCTTTTTACTCTATTATTCTATATATGGTAGATTGTATCTAAAAAGAGCTACATTCGTTGTTTCTACCATAAGGAAATTTCCCCTGCTGTCTCTTTAATTCAATCCCTTTACTTTCCTACCATGGTCATTTTAGTTACGAGCACCTTACCTACTCTCTAAACCATAATCAGGAAATAACTTAACTAAATTGGCTATCATGGAACTACCAAATAATGTCCAATTAAACATTTCTTCCTCAATTAAGTTCTTTGGAAGGCTTCAACATATATAGACATCTATACAAAAATAGGAAGTTGTAGGAAAAGTTTTGTTGTTAAATAGCCAAACAATTGGTGATAGTCCTCTATGGAGAGGCAAGCATCACATTTCCTTTCAACCTAATTATTTCTAGAACTACTGAGTTTCTTAAAACACCTTTGGTTTCCCAAGGTTCCTTTTTCTTTTTCACGTCTGCTAATATAACCTCAAGTTGTTTCTTTACAGGGAGTTCAGCCACCTAACAATGCGGAGCATGAACCAGATCGACAAAGAGCTTCCATATCCTGCGATCAACTTCACCGCAGATGCAACTCCTGCTCCAGATCAGGGCCTCGAACCACTAGGCCACAACAGTGAGTGCGCCAAGAAGCTTAAAAGGTGAGCAATATACTTGTATTCCTGAATATCAGTGGCAAACATGTCTATGACCTAGACAATTTAAGTGTTCTGCTGCTTACCACTTCTTGTCTCTTGGTATTGTTATTTATGTCCTGAAGCCTATAAAAGGCGGCACAAAAATATGGTTCTAGCAAGAAATGTTTACCCCTTTTGTGCCAACAATTTTCCAAAGGAACATACAAGTCCAATTATAGATTGGTTTGTGGCTTTATTGCATGAAAATTCTTAATTGACTTTGGTATTTACAAACGGCAACTTTTTTTTCTTAATACAGGAATTCGAAACCTAATTGAAATATTTAGTCTATAAAATTTACTAACCAAATCTACCTCTATTGAAAATGAAAGCACCTCCATATTAAGATTAAAGAGGCCTTAGTGTTATAATGAATTGAGATTAGATATATCACTTCTTATTTACTTGTTTGTTTGAGTGTGGCTATAACTAAGTGATTTTAGGTTTTATTTGGAAGTATTATAATTAAAATGTTCTAAATAAAAGTACATATGAATAAAAATAGTAAAGTGTAAATGTTGAGAACAAAATAAATGTTTGTAGTAAAAACAATTATTTTTGAGACTTTGAATTAATATATATTATAAAAATAATTTAAAATAGTTATGAGAGATATTTTCAACCATATCTAGTTCTTTAAAGTTGAAGAAAATTTAATTGTTTGAGGAAGAATAAAGATCATATGTTATTTCTTATTTATCTCTATAATTAGGATTATAAAAATTAAGTGAATTTAAGTTTTCTTTGTATGTTTTCTTGAAATTATATTGTAATTAAAAGGTGTTGTAACCAAAAAATACTTATGATTAACAAAATAATAACATTATAATTTTAGTAAAAGCAAGTTTTGTCAGATGATTTGAAACAAATCTTGTATAAAATATTTTTTTAAAGATTGTTTAATCATAGTTTTAAAACATAACTAAACATCTAGAATTTCCTTATACTGCCTCCTTCATGAAACATATCTTGATTATTTCTGTTTGCAGAATTTTGGCCAATAGAGAATACTCTCAGAGATATCGAACCAAGCAATTACAGTACATTACTAGCCTTGAATCAGAACTGAAATCCCTCCAAGTAAGCTAAACTAGATTTGTATATATAATTAAATATATATAAGAGGACACCGGAAGTGTATATTTCCATTTCACTAGTCAGTAGGTTCTAGTTTCTATAACCAACTGTACAGCAGAACCCTATGTTGAAATGATCAGCACGACGTGTTTCTTGATTATTATGCTGATTAATACTTTTATAGGCCAAGGTCTCAATCATCATTTCCAGGATCAATCATGTTTGTCAACAGAACTCGGTATTAAGAGCTGAAATCCTTTCAGTAAAGCCGAAACTTTTTGCCACCTGTAACGAACTCATACTCAAACAAGGTTCTCTCCCTCTCTTAACTTTTTCTCTGAGAGGACGAATATAATAAAGTTTTTATGCAACATGCAGTTGAGTTTGAGGAACTGAAGAAGGAAAGGGAAATAATGAAGCAGTATTTTATGACTCTAAAACAACGGGTGCAAGGGTTCGAAAGAGAACCAACAGACAAGAACAATGAAGTTCAGAATTTAGACAGGAATCACTATGCTACTGACTCCATTCTCAATATCTTCAATGAAACAGTTGTTCAGGAACCTCAAACTTGGATGAATCTTCAGAACCCTAATCACTTTGGAGATGAAGAGACGAAGAACTTATTGAGCTCTCTCACGAGGGACGAGCAGTCTTCAACTTATTTCTGATTTTGTCTTTTACTGTTCCGGTTCGTGGAATAATCCTATTCTCAGTTGCCTTTTGTTTTCATGTTTGTTCTTCTTTCAAACCTAAATCTGATGATCTATCCAACTGGACCTGGAATAATGACTCAGAAGCTTAGCCATCCTTCATTTTCAATGCTATTCAGTCTTCATAGCTAACTGATTATATTCTGCATATCATGCATAATTCATACCGGCTAAAATTCGAAGAACATAGTGAGCTTTAATTTTGTTTTTCTTTGTGAAGGTAAACAGTTTCATTAACTCCACCCGTAACCGAAAAATTGACAAAGTTACACATATACTAGATAACAAAAACTTGCTAGCTATCTTAACACTCCAAAAAGAAAATTAATAAGAAACTACTTGGGAATTAGTGGCAAGACCAGTAAACTTCCATTAAAATTGATAAAATATATAATGATTCAATCAAAAACATTATCAAGTATTAGGTAACCTCCTATTTCTTTTGAACCGTGAGCTATAGGTGATATGATCTTAATAAGTTAAAAGAAGCAACTTGATCTTTCCAAGAAGTTCCTCTAGTAAGCATTCCATTGATATATATGGTCCGGTTTTGAAATATCCTATACTTGTGTTCCACCCATATGCTATAAACTAGATAGCTTAGGGAAATTTTAAAGACCAGCTTGTCTCTTGAGGTATTAGTTAAGCTTTTGTCGTACCACTCCTTTACCATTTTTTAGTTTCCTTGAAGGGGATTGAGAAAGTATAATTGAAGTATAAAGGTTCATAGATTTTTTGTATATCGATATTCAAAGATTAATCATAAAACGAAAGTAGCCTAAGGGTGAGTCTGTTTGGACCATTATAATTTGAACTAAGGGATCTTAGGAGCTTGAGCGTTTAGTAGTTTTTTGTGAGAGGCATTATTGTAAATGCCTGAATTTTTTTTCTTCTAATGAATGATATCCTCTTTATTAGATATTAGCCTTATTCCTAAGATTTGGTTAAGAAGTAGTGAGCTTGGTAGTGACTCTAAGTGTTGATGGTAATGTTTTAAAGTGTCTTTTATAATATTATTGATAGTTGTAGGTTGCATAATATTTTAGTTAGTAGTTTAGTCTGTTTTTAGTTGTTAAATTGAATGATTAGTGCATGTCTAAGTTAGGATATGATATTTAGTTATATATTTGTGTTTTGAGTGTTTTATGGGTAGAGCATGTAATTGAACTTAAATTTGTGTATTTAAGGTGCCATGATGTATTTTTTAGTATTTCAAATCAAATATCAAAGAACAGAGAGAACTCAGAGGAAGCTCAGAATAAGGACCAAGGGCACGATCGAGACAAAAACTTGGTGGGTCTGCCACGATCATGATAGAGATCAAAATTAAGGGCCACGATCGTGGCCCATGCAACAAAAGACGTGGACTAGCTCCTAAAACGTGACTTTTCAATGGATATTTGGACTTTTGGGCCCAGGTAAACCCTAATGTTTGCTTTAAATAGAAAAGATATATAAAGAAAAGAAAGAAGACCTAAAGGAGAGCTCCATTTCTAGCCACTTTGAGAAAGATCAAAAGGAGAAGAAGAAGGAGAGAGAAGGAGGACAAGAGAGAAGGAGAAGAAGGGCTACATGTTGCTATCTTCCTGATCTATTTCGACCCTTCCAAGTGACATTTCAATTCATCTTTATTATTCTTTCTTTTGAATGTATGAGATGGATTTGATAGTGATGGATTTAGGTTTGATGATGATGTTCTAAACTCCTTTATAGAGTTGTTCTTGAATCAATGTTAATGTGATTTTTTTAATGTTAATACATTAGGTATTGTGATTATTTGTTACATTTGCATGCTTCAGTAACAAATCTTAAGAGTGAACCAATAGAAAAACAATTAGATTAGGTAATGAGAGTTGAAAAATCTAATAGATCATGCAAATAATCAAATCAGTAATTTATATGAAGAGAGATCTTGTGTGAAGATTTGATAGTCTATTAGAGAGCTTAAGATCTAATTAGATGTATGGGTTTTTTGCTAAGAGCGCTTGCAAATTCTATAATTCAGTTGGGATTTTTTTAATAGCGCTTGCAAATTCTATGATTTAGGGTTTAATGATTATAAATCGAAAGAGAATAATCCACCCATCGAAAGTCTAGGACCGATATCATATTAACTCAAAAGTAATCACGTTAGCATTTGATGATAGGATAAATCTCCTTTCTCATAATCAATTAATCATCCTTATATGATTTTTTATTGTTCATTGGTGGTGCTCAATTTGATTCCTTATATGTTAATTTTACAATTTAATTTGCAATCAATCCATATTCAAGAAGTTACTTTTCTCTTTAGTTTTTACTTTCTTTATAATAATCCATTTAAGCCTTAGATAACTTAGAAGTAGATTAGTTCACCAACTCCTCATGGGATTGACACCTCATATACTACATTAAAAAACCATGCACCTGAGGAATATTGAGGGTTTTATAAGATTAGAACTTGCTCAACAAGTTTTTGACGCCATTGTCGGGGAGTTAGTAGATTAGTTTAACTCATTAAGTTTAAGGAGTTTCCGCCACTCTTGTGTCCATGCAATTGCATGAACATAAGAGTTTCTAGTAGTTTGAGTCAAATAGCCAAAAATTTAGAATTTGACATCACTCGGTTAGAGCAAGCAATCCAAAGAATTATATGTGAAGAAGAAGAGAATATCGAAGCAACCATGGCTGAGGAATGTCATTAAGAGTTTCAACAAAGAGGAAACCAAGGGAACCATTCACGAACCCTCATGAATTTCATGAGACTGGGATTTAATACGACCAATCAAGGTGTTGCTAGACCACCTGTTCAAGCAGTTTCATTCAAAATAAAGCCAACATGTTGCTAAACCACCTATTCAAGCAGCTTACTAAACATGTAAACAAATGTGCAATTCTACTAATTGACCAACGAGGATCCTAATGCACACATAGTAAATTTCTTAGAAATATGGGATACCTTCTAATATCCTTGAGTGTGGAAGATTCCATTAGGATGAGGCTCTTTCTTTTCACGCTAAGGGATAGAGCAAAGGCATGGTATCATTCACTCTGTCCCGTAAATTTCACAACTTAGGAGCAATTGGTACGTGCATTCTTAGACAAGTACTTCCCCCTAACAAAGACTACCAAAATCATCAAAGAAATCACAAACTTTTAGCAAAGTGATGGGAAGTCACTGTATGAAGCTTAGGAAAGGTACAAAGATTTGCAAAGGAGATGCCCTCACTATAACCTACTTAAGGAGTTCCTGTTGTAAATTTTTTATAACGGAGTGAACCAACCTACCTAAGGCACTATTGATACGGCATCAAAAGGATCGATGATAAGGAAGACAATGGATGAAGCGGAAGATTTATTAGAAGAAATGGCTAGCGACAGTTGTCTTTGGAAAATAAATAGGAGTAGATAACCCACAACCCTTCGTGAGCAAAAAGGAGCTTTAGCTGTTGACCCAATTACAGATATGCAAGCTAAGATCGACAACTTGACTCGATAGTTAAACAATTTTAAGGCTTCTTCCCTAGTTCCTATGAAAGTTATTCAACAAAAATGCAAGCTATGTGGACAAATAAACTATGACACCATTGATTGTTTATTAATGAAGGATCACTGTCACCTTAAGGTTACTTCAAAATTTAACCAAAGATTGCATATAGTGCAACCCCGAGTCGTTCTCTCTGAGGAACCAAAAAAGTAAAATTAATTTCCTAAGTAACTAAATGCAATGCAACCTAAACTATAAAATGGGGTTTGATTTGAATAATTACCACTAAAATTTACAACAAATTAAAATAAGCACTAAGGAATTGTTCTTGGTATTTTAAAATTATAATAAGTGATATGAAATGGTAGTGAGTGAATGTAAAAAGAAGAAAAGCACAAGTAATTAACAATGATAAATGCAACCCTCCAATTGAATAGCACAAGCATTCATGATTTAAACAGATATTAGAGTTAAAACAAATGAACCAAGGGTTATAATCGAGCTTTTAATCCAATAACCGAGCCACCTCGAATTGTTACAAAACTAATTTCCAAAAATCCCAATTTACTAACTACCACAAGAATAGTAAAATAGAAACAAGGATACTAAAACCGATGCTTGATTTTTACTCAATAATTAAGAAATATAATTAAAGTAGTAACAGATAAAATGATCCAATAATTAAAGCCACCTTGAATAATCACCAATTTCGCTAAAAACTCAATACAAAGTCTTGAACGAAACAAAGTAATGAAATTAAACCTAAAATCAGCATAATATTAATTGCTAAACAATAATCTAGTCATAGAATCTTCCAATTCAAAGATATAATCAATACACAATTCCAAATAATTAAACAGTTATCCTAAGACCTAGGAATCACTAAATAATCAATGGATAGAAGATAACTGCAGTTTAAACTACCCTATGAAAACCCAAGCTCCTACCATTGTCATTGAATCAGAGGATTAGGATAAATTAGCCACAAAAATTCATTAGAGATGCTGCCAATATTCAGCTCTGACGGTCACCCATGAAAAGTGGAAGATGATGGTTTCGATTTGTCAAAGAAGAGGAAGAAGCACGGAAACCTAGCACCCTTTTCCCTGTAACACTCTCGTTTATGCTCTGCTCTTTACATTTACGTTTTTCTCTTCTATTTTTCTAACCCACGCAACACACCTATAGACCATACAGCGTCCTTTGCCTTTTACAATTTTAGCTTGATGTGACAATTTTAGCTTGATGTGACAATTTATTTTCCTAGTTGATGGCATGGTGGTTGCTGTGGTGTTTAAGGGTGATGGTTGAAGTTTTGTAAAATCTAGAATTTCCCAAATACAAACAAACATATTGATTGTAAGGTGAAGTCCAGACAAACGGCTTAGAATTTGAAGGTGATTCTTTAGACAAAATTGTGAAGCAAGATGTGGGCTACAACTTTGATGAAGGAAGTTTTTCAATCAGATCAATGGTTTAGAAGGTATGGTTGATTTAGTTTGGATGTGTCTGGAAAGGTGCGGCAATAGGTAGATTTAGACAGGCAAATTCAAACACGCTTTCTAGCGAATGGTTGAAGCAAATAGGGTCAAATTATATGCCAAATTGAAGTTTGAAATGTGAAATAAAATCTTGAAGAGAAACTTTTATGAAAAGATGAACAGATTAAAAGATATGGAATTTCTTGAATGGGTGGTTTCTGGGAAAAGGAAAAGGTTGAAATTGCAGGACTAGATAATCAGACAATTTTTGTAGCTCATTTTCTGGGCTAACGGCTAAAGAGAATTGGATGGAATTATATGTCAAATTGATGTTCAGAATGTGAACTACAACATTGGTGAAGGAATTTTGTCGAAATGATGAGCAGGAAAAAAGATATGATTTTTCTTGTTTTGGACATTCTGGATTAGGAATCTGGGCGGATTTTCAGGAAATGATGCAAAAGAGGCTGATGTGAAGAATTTGACTTAAATAAAAGATTAGATGAATGAAAGGGAATGATTAGGTGAATAAGCAAAAATAATTGAGTGTTTTTAGACTACAAACAAATCCCATTTGATAGTTTTTGGAAACTAACAAAACCTAAATAAAGATGATAACTTTCAAAAGCAAATCTCTATCACAATTTGAATTTGATAATCTGACCTTCCTTTTGAGAGATTACACACATATATATGGGGGGAAAAAATGAATGGTCTATTGGATGGCTACATGAATCGGCCTCTCAACAGGTCATAAACACACATTTAACACTCCTAAATAGGAAAGTTACATAACAATTATTAAAGTTAAATAAGTCTGAATTAAAACCATCATAAAACCAATATGAAAAAGGTAATTAAATATTTATTGATCTCACAACTCAGCTGAATTTGACCAGGATTTGGGCTAAGCTATTGGGCTTCAAATTTGGCTTGAAGATCATCAAAGAGTGCAGCAAAAGTTAGCCTTCTTAACCGAATAAGCACTAGGATTTTGGCCCTCAAAAATCACACATTTGTAGGTCCCAAAAGGCCTCAACAAGACTTGGAGCTTTAGGATTAGATTAACATCCTCTTCCTTAAGCTATTCATCAATTGAATCAATGTCACCTCCATCACTTGCACTAGAAGTAATCGAACTAAGGCCCACGTTGGCAATGTCTTCATAAACTTGGCTAGATGAACCTCCATCACTAGTTCTTAGTCCACCAACTCGCACCGCACTCTCTTTGTCTCCTTCTGTTTTTGCTGTATTCTTCCTAGACCCACGCAGCACACCTACAGACCATGCAGCACACCACCATTTTCTTCTTTTTCCCCCAGACGTTGCACGCCTGCTGCCTTTCTTTTCTTTGATGTGACAATTTATGTTGCTTATTTTTGGTCCACCACTTGCGCCTCCTCTTCCACACCAACGTAGCCCATGCCTCACACAGCCAATACCCACTTGATGTGACAATTTAATGCATAGTTCTTGGTCCACAATTACTATGCACACACTTACCACTTCTGTGTTTTTCTCTTCACGTCCTAGCACCACGCACTTGACGCTGTCATTTTTGTCCTTCTATTGCTATCCAACATTGTCGTTTTTGGTCAATTGATGCTTGCGCTTATGCTTCTTTTCTTCAGTTGTTTATAATGCCTTAGATCATTACTTCTTAATCTTTTTGCAATCTAATTTCTCAAAGTACCTTATAATAAAAATTACAACTAAAGTAGTATTAATTGTCCAAAAATCAATTTATCATAGTTAAACTAGGATATGACAATTTTTGTCCCTATAAACACAAATCAAATGTAAGGCAAAATAATTCAAATAATAATCAAATAAAGCCATAAACATCAATTATAGTGACAAAAAATAATCCAAATGATATGAAATATATATGAATAAGTGAGTTTGTCAACTCCCCCACATATAGCCTTTTGCACTCCTAGGTAAATTATCAATAAGAGAAATCCAGCGGTTCAACTTAATGCAAGCAAATATAAAACCGACAAGGTAAGAATATGCAATCAACTCAAACAACCTCTATCCTTAGTCAACTAGCAGTCATGGAATGCTTCAGTGTAAAGAAACTAACACAAGAGACATAGCAAGATAGAAAGAAAAAAAACATAATAGATCTCTCATAAGGTGCAAGTGTTTCACTCATCTCTCAAATAGGGGATTTTCACTCAATCCACCTAGATTAGCACCTACCATAAGCTTGTAAAAATCCTACTATCTCCACCACTAAAATACCATAGATTCATGATCAAGGGGACTTTGTAGGGTTGTAATATTGATGAAAGGATAATGAATGGATAAAATGGAAAAAGGATGACAAATGCATTACATGAGTATTAAGAAACAACTCGAAATGAGCTAAAGTGTAACCATCAAATGAACACTAATGTGTAATCATCACTTTAAGACCCAATCTTTAATCTTCAATCCACCAAGGGATGCCTTATTTCAAACTTTATTCTTTTTGTCCAAATTATTCTCCTTTTTTAATCTCGTTTTTCTTTTCTTTTCTTTTCTTTTCTTTTTTTGTAAATTTGGCATACCCTAACCCAAGAAGATAAAAATAACATCAATTATGCACATTAGTCATGAAGAACATAATGTAACTCGTGCAAAACACTTGTTTAAAAACAGTGAAATGAATGAAAATGAAGGCTCAAAGGGGTAAGCAAAGGTCAATTGAAATGGCTTGTGTTTGGGTAAAGGGGTTTAGAAAAGAATGCCCCTATCATGCTCGCAAATCTAGGTATTAATGCAGCTTTGAAAAAGAATATCTATAAGTTTTGGAGGCTAACTAAACCAAGTAGAAATCACACAAGATGTGAAAAAAAAGTAATGCTAAAAAAATCCTTCTATCAAGGCTTTCTCTAAGATATTTCCTCCCTAAAATCAAGCTATACAACAAGGTTAATAATACTGCATCAAAGGCACTCCACTATGCTAATCAACTAAGAATAAAAATTATTCAAATCCAAATACATTCAAACCTTGAGATGTCAATGTCCACATGCATAAGTAATAAGGATTTGAAAACAAAACCTAAGGATTACAAAAGTCAAGTGAGAAGCGAGAATCAATGCAGCAAATTGTTCTCAAGAGAAAACCCAGTCAATTTAGCTCAATCAAACAAAATTGCCTAATGACAAGTCAATAAAATGGCAATCCAAGCAATGGCAAATAATTCAATAAAAGCAATCCATCCCCCACATGTAGTCAATGCATTAGCCTCAATGTAAGAAAAAACAAGTATAGGCAAAATGGCAAGAGCAAAGGGAAACTAACTAACAATAACTGAAAGAAATAAACAACTACAACTACTTCCTACTGGAAAGATTCCCTTCCCCCACACTTATTTCAAACTATCTCAGGAGATAGATATCACCATTAATATAATAGAGAATAACGGAGAAAGGTGGGGGGGGGGGGGGGGGTGTTT
>JAOQMP010000008.1:27222340-27245642 GCA_027563575.1 Erythroxylum pedicellare
TTAATCTAAAGTTTGTTGAACATTGAAAATTCCTCAATTATTATAATATATTTCTAAAGATTATTAACAATTAATCTTAGGCTAATTAATTGAAATATATTTCTAATTAAAATTGAGAATTGCATTAATTGAAATATGATAAAATCCCTTTTAATATATAATAATATCACTTCAGATTGATGGAAAATCACTCCAAATTCTTTTGCTTGATTGTTATTCATTTTCTTTACCTATCTAGGTCATCCAATTGTGACTCCCAAGCTTCCTTGTTTGCTTTATCCTTTGATTTTCGGTTTATAGTTTAAAATAGGTTGTATATAGGCAAGTACATGACCTTGTACTTAACAATGCATGGCCTTTAACATATATGTATAAACACAGACTTAAAATATGTATATAGGGAAGTACACAAATGTGTACTTCTCAAACACGGGCATGTTCATGGTTATGTAATTATCTAGATCTTTAAAAAAACTTCTCTTCATATGGTATAGAGTCATGTTTCATTAAATTCATAAATATTAAATGACATTGGCAAGTACACAGCCTTATAGCTAGTCATATACTTTTCTTGTAACTTTATTACTTGATCAAAATAGCTCTAAATTGCCCCAAACTTGCTTGAATTTGTTCCTTTTACTCTAAATAAGTGAGTTAAGACTTGAAAATAAAATATCGATAAATTAAGTTCCAAAAAAATAAAAACACTCAAATATATAAGAAAAATGCACTAAATATATAATCATGAAAATATAAACAAGTATACATAAGAGGTAATAGCATATGGAATGGGAGACTAAAGTAGAACATGACATGGCACTTAAAGTATATCCTAGAGACCAGAGAGTGGATGTAAGAACTAGTTAAGAGAAGAATAGGGAATGGGGAAAATACATTATTTTGCTATGACAACTAACATAAAAAAGGACCTTTGCATAGAGTATATGATTTAAAACATCTCAAACGAATCATTAATCAAAACACAAAAGTCACCAGGGTCACTAACAACAACCAGTGGCAATGTCCATTTCACAGCAACAGAGGTGCAGAAAGTCTAACAAACAATATGTCAATGTTGCAAACAGTAAGGATTGATGAGATAGTGTGGGCAGTGAATAGCAACAAGGTTTTTAGCACAAAATCCTATAGGAAACATCTACAAGACTATCTAACAAGAAGAGTTAAGTGGGAAAACATGGTCTAGGAAATAGACATCTAACCTTCATATTTAGTAATCCTCTAGCTAGGAGTAATAGGGAGAATAGATACAAAGGACATAATGAAGTTTAATGTTGAGAATCTAAATTGTGAATTATGCAACAAACAGTGAGAATCAATCGACCATATGTTGTTAAACTACAGGCACATAAAACCAATCTAGAAAAGAAAACAATCTGGTCTAGGAGTCTAAATTCTAGCTTAGAAGTGGGAAGAAATAATAAACAGGGTTACCATATTGAAAATGGCCACGAGTGCAAACTATAAAACTCTAAAAATCTGCATTATAGTAATGGAGTGTTTTATATGGTAAGAGAGGAATAAAAGGTTGTTTAGGATGGTAGTAAGAGAAATGGAACAAGTTTGCTGAAAAAACAGTTCTATATAGTAGATTATCGATGGTAGCTATAGGAGTTTCAGACAAACTTTCCACCAACATTAAAGTAGCATGGAATCTTGAATGAGAGGTTTATAAAGGGACAAAACTAAATAGATGAAAACTTGTATTTCTTACATAGTAGCTAGGAAAATGTTATTTGATTCTCTTTTTCTTAAACTTTGGATTGTAACTTGTCAAGGTAGAAGAATTTTCTATTCAATATATTTTATTACTATATAAAAATATAAACAAGTAAGCACTTATCAAACTCCCCTACACTTAAGAATTTGCTTATCCTTAAGTAAATCAATTTCATTACTTTTAACTTAATAAGAAATAACTTTGGAAAGCATTAAACATATCGAAGTTATTGGTCAAGTTTTTCCATTATTCATTAAATTGCAAATTTCATTTAATGGTTAAGCACCTAGTTATTTGCATTAAATTATAAATCAATGTAATTCACTTCATAATTATTAAAATTCCAACTCAATTTAAATCCTTCCAATTAATGAAAAAGGTGAAAATAATTGTCTAAAACCTTTAACCATTTTCATACTGCTTAAAAAAGCACTAAATTTAAAAAATATAGGAGTATTTAGAAACTAATTTGAAAAGCCACCTAACCTATTAATGTGAAAGTAAGCACGTTGTCATTAATATCCTATTTACCTAACTCATTCACTATCTGAAATGAACACTAGCACCATGCTTTAACATTGACCTTTTTATTAGTACAAAGCCAACAAAGTGAAATCATTTTATGCTCAATTATTCACATACTAAAATTTTTATTTCTTTTTTATTTTATGTATAGGGTAATGAAAATGCTAAAAAAGAATTCAAATTTAAATCTATGCATGTATAAATTATGGCCAAAGTATTATAATACAAATTAAATATCCATTCTCAAAATTAATGTACTTAATTGAAATTAAATTAATCACCAAACTCAAAACTATTTGCCTAATAAAATCAATTCATAATCTTAACTAAAATCATAATGAATCATTTTGATTAATTTTTTAAAAATATCAAACTATTGATTATTAATATAATTATAAAAATGATAAACTTTATTGCTAAGTCTTTTCCCACATTTATGATATATGTTTGCCCTTAATGTACAAAACATGCAATAATAATTAAAAATATGATAAATAATGGGAGGAGGTGAGGAAAACTTGTACTTCTCTAATAGTAAAAGATTTCTAGCCTTATCTAAAGTCATTAACATCTGTCTAGGGTTGGTAAAATCTTTTATACTTTAATACATTAGGGTGATGTTGCTTTTATAGCGTATATAACCTAATCAAATATGAACTCGTAAAATTAAAGCCATAAGACTAGAATTACCAAAAAACTAAACTAAACATATAAACTACTCAATCGAGAAAAACAATTAACTGTTAGGATGCCTATTAAGTAGCACTTCTTTTTTGTTCTTTTAGCTGAACTCTTCAACAAGCCCTTAAACCAAAATCTATAATCAACTGCATGCTTTCACCGATATTCTAAAATAAGAGCTCATTAGCCTATAAATAGGGCACATACTACAATATAATAAGGATAAATTATGTCAAAGTGATAACCAAGTGAAACTACTAATTTCCTTTTTAATAACAAGCTATTAACATAAAAAGGAATAATAAAACCCAATAGATCAATGATTGAATCTGACAGTTTTTTGTATAGGAAGTAGAAGCCATACATACTTAAGTTGACTACTGATAATTCCTTGATAACCTCCTTATTTGATTCCTCCTTTTGATCTTCCTCTTTCTCCTCTTCCTTCTCTTCTTGAGTAGTAGTTTCCTCATTTTCTTCAACCTTTAGTGCCTTTCCAGTCCTTGAAGTTGTCATATGGACTTGTTCTCAAAATTTTGTATTATTATATCTAGATAAAACACCTAGTTTCTCTTTAAAAACAAGTTATACAAGCTGACTTGTCAAATGTGTTAGGTTATGGAAGGAGGTGACTATCTCTTTAGTTTCTTAAATGATAGCCTTGAATGTAGTAAAGGATTTTATAAGGAGCTCTTATAGATGTCAGTCCTCTTATTGCTTATATTGTTACAAACATGTAGGTGAAGTTTGATCATTCTATACAAAGTTGAGATAGTTTCTCCATCCTAAATTATTAGTAATCCTATACAGGATGTTTTGAGGCCAGTTCCCTATGTAAATTAGTTACTCCCAGATGTAGTGTAATGAATGAAATTGATGACAAGGTGGTCACCATCATAAATATCATAACACATCATTGATACCACTTGAGGTTTCGCATAGATGATACCATACCTCTCATTTCGAGCTTCCAATTTTTCCATAAGTAATGACATATTATAATCCCCTAGAGAATAGCGCCCTCTACATTCTTCCATTGTGTTTGGCAGCTATAGAAATTAATACCCAAATCTTAAGAATAAACCATAAACATAAGATTAAGAAAGATAACTGTAAGAAAAATACACAAACATAAAAGTAAAAGAAAAGAAAATATATGTGAAAGAAAAATAACAACTAGATTAATAGAAATCAGGTGTTCCTAATATCCTAGTCATTAAAGATGGTGCTAAAAACTTAGTGGTGAATTTATATTCGATCCCCTACCCTATGGATCAATTTAGGGAAATGCAACTATCACTTCTATAGTATAAATTATTGAGTACAAAGTGTCAATCTTACAAAAATTGCAACTACTAGTTTTAACCTTCTTATTATTATATAATTGACAAATTAAGGTGATGATGAGAGATCATTTTTAAATCCAAAATAACAAAATAAGAATAAATCAACACATTTAATTTACTTTAATGAAGATTAAACTAAGAAATAACCAATTAAGACATCAGTACCTAAATTTTGGATCCCCTAGTACTTCTTATACTATTAAGGCTTCACATATCAATTTAATCTGTAGTTTATTGGATAATTGAAATTCCTCAATTATGCTAATATCTTTCTCAAAATTGTTAACAACTCATCCTAGGTTAATTATTTGAAATCTCTTTCTAATTAAAACCATATGGTTATATTACCTAATTTATGAATTTTTTAAAAAGGTTTGACCCTATTTTAGAAGTATTTTGTCAACATATCTCTAGGTTTTCATTCAAAGGATTTCTTAATCTCAAGTTCATAAAATAACATATGCAACATATTGATAAAATCAATTATAGAATAGTAAAGAACACATAATTAAATATCAATGAAACTATATTATAAATTAAATTAAATTGAAATCACTACACAATCCATCTTAAGGTTCATCTTATCTAGGCACCATAATAGGTTTAATTCCTAATCATATAAGAAATAGCACAAAAAATAAAGGGAAAATAGAAAATAAAACAAAACACGATGAAATCACTTTTAATATCTAACTTTAGATTGAAGTAAATTCACTTTAAAATTTTCATCCTTGCTTGTTATTCATGCTCTCTGTCATTCTACATTATCCGGTTTCACCTTCTATGCTTCCTTTTATGGTTTTCCTTTTAAGTTGCCTTTTATAATTCAAACTTAGGTTTCTAGATTGTACAAAAGCAAGTATATAGTTGTGTACTTGGTTGTTTACCTAAAAATCATGTGATCCTCAACATTTAGATTGAACATATGCATAAATATGGCCTTAAAATATGAACATAGGTAAGTACATTATTGTGTACTTCTTAAACATGGGCATTTTTATGGTTATGTAACTATTTGAAACTTTAAAATAACTTGTCTTTATGTGAAACATAGCCACGCTGTTTGAAATTTAGAAATAATAAAGAATATTGTTAAGTTCATGTCTATATACTTGGCTATGTACTTTTCCTACAACTTTATAACTTAATCAAAGTAGCTATAAATTGCTCCTAACTTGCTTGATTTCAAACTGGGAAGTGTGGACCATAATTTAGGCTAAAACTAAACTTGTAGTCCATGTTGAGTTATGCATTATGAAGAATGTAGGGACATTGACACTTAGTAGGATCTACTTTAACTAAGACTTCCCTAATATGAATGCAAGTAGTTACTGGCAATTGACAACGATTGTAGATCCATACCATCCTAATAAATCCAAGGTTACTATATTCAAATTCCTATAAATTCAATTTCTGCATAAGTTCCTTATGCATTCAATGTGTACAATAGGGAGAGCATTGTACTTATCACCAAGAGGGATCAATTCCTACCATACTACATGTTTTGGAGGTAGAAGATGCACTTAAAAATAATCTTCATATAATTGATTTAAGGATATCTCAATAGGGACAACTTTAGGATTATTAGTAGAGGCTCAATGATTTTACAATTGGTGCATGTACTATAACTATGGATGACATAAATCTCACATTGTTTCCCACTATTATGCTTGTGAACATGGAGATCCTTATGGTGATGCAGATGGTTAAATTAAAGATAGACAATTTATAGTAATCCTTTACACTTAGTACACCACTGTAAGTAAATAAGGAGGTGCCAACTTAAGAGGATCAAAATATAAGACCTGAGAGAGCTCTTATTCCACTAACACCACCTTTAGTACTAGTAGCTCATTCAGTCAATTAGACTTGCATCGAGGCATGTATAGATTTGCTGATAAACATATAGGGCATATTGCATAAAATTTAAGAGTGGAGATTTGACTTGAACCTGTATATCTCGATGAGCTAGTTTAAAGGAAGATGATGGAGCTGAACCTGATAAGCCTAGGGAGGTTGATAAGCTCGAGGGATCAACTAGAGAGAGGATGCCAAAGATGATGATCTTAAAGAGGAAGAGGAAACTATCACACCAATTAGAGAGGAGATCGTTGTTCTTGATGATGAAACAAGCAAACTGGAGACTAAGTCCTCCATAAGAAGCCTTATATATATATGATATCATTTAAATACCTAGAGGACCAAAGAGAGGTAGTGGCATTCTTTCCAACCCAGATACCACCACTGTCTCTTTGTGACCTTTTACTTGTCTATTGTGTTTTGTATTTTTATTTTTTCCTTTTTTGAATATTAGACTTAGAGGACCAAACAACGATAGTGCCATACTTTCAAACCAAAAACTATATCCCTTGCCTTAATAAACACTAGAATATAACTCTTCTTCCTTTTTATTGCAAAAGTTGATAATAGCCTCAAAACCTGACTATCTATGAGTCTCGAATCGTAGAACAATCAAGATTCTTTTGTTTACATTTTACAAATTATAATTTCTTAATATGAATGAAAATCTTGTAGCCTTGAATCAGATTTCATAATCCTATAATAATGGCTTCCTTAAAGCCTTCAAATTTAGTCATCTGGTTATTAAAATGAAAGGGAGTTTTCTATATGAATGTTTGAAAAATATATTGGGCAATAATTTGAAAGTAACCTAAAAAGGAACTTCGCAAAGTTAACCTTACTACTTGGAAATTATGAGAGCCATTATTTACTCACCAATGCCCCACCCAATTTTTCCATCATGTTCCTTTTATCTGCTTTCTTTTTATTTTATGTGAAGTAGTTTCCCCCATCTTTTACTAGTAACTTCCATTTGTTATATAAATTCTTTGAATTCTTCACTATAGTTCTTTAAGCTCACATTTCCATCTCCCTTAAAGAGATACAATATGATGTTAAAGTCTCCTATGACTATCCAGGGGCTTTATATTTAGGTATCGAATTGTTAAAATTGTTCTTATAGATCTTTCCTTAGAAGGTCTAAGTTAGAGTTATAGATTAATGCTAGAAAGAACTTATTTTAGTTTTAAAGGTAGAGGTATGGATGTGTTATGTAAAGATATTTGAGAATTGTAGACCCATTAGGTATAGAACATAATTAAAGATAATTATCCTATTATAATGATTTTGATGATTGACTATTAATCTTAATTGGTGTCTAAAAATGGATTCTTCCTATTTTCCCCTTTTTTAACTATATATCTGAAAGGTCTATAATCACAGGCTTTATTTCTCTTATATAAATCCTAAACATGGTTTTTTTAAGGGTAGTTTATTTTCCTAACATGTATTTATGATTTATAGAGATCAATAGAAACAATTAATTATTTTTGAGATGTAGGTGTTGTACTCAGTAAATTAATAGGTTGTGCTTCATCTTCCTTCCTCTCTTTAATCAGACTGCTATTACCTACTTTTGCTGAAACATCTTGGACTTATTTGTCATGTATTTGATGTATGTCCCTCTATTGCCTATCTTACATGCTCTCTTTATGTCCCTCTATTGCCTATCTTACATGCTCTCTTTTCCTAATCTCAATATCACTATAGCCTCCCTTAGTAAGATGTTTTGCCGATGGGCTTCTATGCCTTATCTAACTTAGTATTGGTTAGATGCCATGAGTAGGTAACATAACTTCATACTCTATGATAACATCATTTAAACCAAGCTTAAGATGAGGTATAAAATTAAGCAATTCCCTCTTTAGGCCTATAACTACATGCACCATTGTATATGAAATCCTTTTGAGTGAGGTTGTTGTTTCATCAATGCATATATATTGTCCGGTATAGCATATAAGATAGATAAGTCCCTTTATAGAACAAAATTATGGAGGAATTTGTGAATATTTATACATAGGGCACTTTTTTCTATTTTACAAGCTTAAGTTTAAATCTAAGTTGCAAAAATCTGAAGAAACATTGGCTTGTCAATAATGTGCTAAGGTCTAACTTTAATGGATAATTGTGCATTTAGTTTAAAGTTGAAAACAAATATAAATAGACCATCCTCACTCCTTAGCATATGCTTTATTCCTTTTCTTTTTCCACTGACTCATCACCCATCTTTAAATGAAATGGAAAGCTAACCTCTTTCCTAAGGGAAAAACCTACAAGTGAGGAGGACTATTTATTAGCACCTTATTTTAGAAGCAAAATGGGGAGTGAGTCTTTAGCATTACCATCAAAGCAGAGAGTAGGACAGTAGCTAAGCTTAATTTAATGGGCATCCCTTACTAACTACTTCTAACTTAGTTTTAGGTTAGGTAAAGGGAGGGGCACAAGTGGGATGACTAGTTAAAAAGACAAGGGGAGCATGTTCACGGTAATTGTGCAAATAAGAAGGTTTGATCTATTTGAGGTTGATAGAAGCTTTTGGCCCTAAGGGTCTTGGGATAAAGTTAGATTCTAAGAGACGAAGATTAGGTAGGTTAGAATTAAACGTCAGGACTGAGGGGGAGCTGAAAATGGTAAAACAAAAGCATAATATTAGTTTAAAAAAATTAAAGTTGAATCTAAAAATAGAATTGAATAACTTAGGAACTAAGAAACAGTGGAGGGAAATTTAGATAGGGATAAGCTAATAAGGAAGAAGACAAACCGGTATAGAAAGTAAGAGGGAAGGTAAGGAACTCAGCTACCATAAGTTATGGCATGATAGTAGGTGATTCTTAAGAGCATATTAGAAGAGCTTCTAGGAAGGATTAGTTATAAAACAAAATTATCAAAATAGTTTTGACCAAAAGGGAGCAAAGGTGGGAAAAAAGTTTAAAAAGAAGGGATAACATTTTTTCTTTAAAAAGATATGCTCTATATATGCTTATTCTATTGAATTGAATTAGTGAATGAAAGAGTTTCAAATTTGCATTTCATATATAAGATTGAATTATCAAATGCATTAAATCTTATATATAATTAGGATTCAATATGAATAATAAGGCTTAAATGAAATCTTAGATATAGGATCACATGATCCTTATAAATTAGAGTGAAATCTATTATTAAAATTTAATTCATTCTTAGGGAGTTTCAATTTAAGAGAACTTTTAAATGAAATAATTATGGATATAGATTGTATGAATTGATATAGAATAATTGAGAAAAATGTTGCATGTAAACTTAGAGATAGGTTAGTATAAATATTTTAGATTAGGGTCAAACTTGATAAAGGAATTCATAAATTGATTATTGAAATTCTAGAATTTTTAATTAGAATGAGATTTCAATTAATTAACGTAGGATTAGTTGTTAATAATCTTGAGAAAGATATTAGAATGACCGAGGAGTTTTCATAGTCTAATGAACTTCAAGTTAAATTGATGTATGAAGACTTATTTTCAAGAGAAGTTATGAAGGAATTCACAATTCAAATACTATTATTTTACTGTATTTTTCTTAGTTTAATTTGTATTCTAGTTGTTCAAACGATTTGATATTTTTTTTCTATATTGCTTTAAAGTTAAATTTGACCAATCACCGTTGCCATAAGGAAGTGTGCTACTTTGTCTTGCTTAAGGAAGTGTGCTATTTCATTGGCCCATTTAATAATATCTAGCTAGTTCTTTTTTAAGTAGAAGATTTGTAATTGATGTTGGATTCTAGACCCAATTACTTGTAAATGATTGCATTGGAAGAATAGGTGACTAAAAAATTAAGGGCATGCATTGTCTAGACACATATAAGGTATGCGTTCCCAATCCATATTTCTTTAGTTGTAAGCCTCTATTTTATTAATAACCAGTAAGTTAGAGATGCTTTACAAATAAGTAACTTGCTCCAAATTAGATCAAACAAATAAGATTTAGTTGAGAAAGTCCTGAATATTTGTAAATAATAAGAATTGGTCATATTTCCTGAGTTATCTCCTATCTAATAGATTATATCTTCCTCTTATGAAGGGTTATATTAGGGTAACAAAGTTATTAAATGATTAGTGTAACACCCCACTATCATAGAGTATATGCCAGAACATCTAGAGGACATACAAGAACATACCCTATGAGAATGGCATGTTAGAGCAATCATATACACTTATTATGGCATCATACAGTTCACAAGTATTCAAAAGACTAAATTTCCTCATTTCATTCACAAACATAAGCTTACATTGTCATTACATTCCATAATCCATATAGTTACATTACAAAAACATCTAAGGGTCTACTGCATTATACAAAAGTTTTACATGAAATGAGATGCTAATTGAAAACATTCTAACTAAACTCCTTAGACATCAGCTGACCAGACCTTTGATCCATTTGTTATTTCCAAAATTGATAGTACTAGACTACTACTAGATTGTCTTAGAAGTTAGGTCTCTTCAATACCTGAAAAATTAACATTTGCAATTTTGATAAGTTTCGCAAACTCAGTGACTGAACCATTATCGATGTGCTCACTCAAAATAGAATATAAACATCACAAGTGAATAACACAGCTCAAACAACATCTTACACCATTCAGAATCAAATCCCATATATCACCTTATCACAATATACGTCATATTTCAACAAGCCCATTATGAATACAAACATTTCATATAATCATTTCAGAATAATCCAATCATTCATATCATTATATCAACTCAATTTAATCCTTCTTTGCAATTACTCTCATAATAAAAGTAAAGATATATATGCAATTCATATGAGACTCCACTGTCATTTTTATTTTATTATGACCAAGAGCCTATTTAACTATCCCGTATCCCTTTGTGAATACCGAGCTCATTTAAGATACTGTCCTACACCCCTTAGTAAATACTGGACTCATTAATCACTTAACATATGGCTCTTTGTGCACATTTATGAGCTTTAACCTCTTTTCAAACAGATCACTTCGATCACAGCTCATTTATTTGATTATATATATCAATTCCATGAAATGCATAATTTCATAAAATATGTTATCCATAACTTTCATTTAACATGCATAGTCACTTATCATATTTATCGGATCTGAGTCTGGCATTCAACATTTAGTTGAAAAAACATTTCATATAGCGCATTCAATTTGGAAACACTTCCAATACATTCCTAAATATCAAACTCCTCGGACCATCCATGTCTGAAATTATCACAATCATATCGTTAACAATTTAGTAATTGACAATAATAAAAAACAATTCAATCATAGTGAGAAAACATCTAGGTTAACTCACAGTATGCTCTAGATAGCTATTGCCTTGATGAACCGGCAATGTCTGGATGTGGACGCTCAAATTGTGCTTCTATATCATGCAATACACATATATTTACACATTACTAACTTGTTTAAACAAATGGATACTCAATTATACATATTTATATGTGTTATGTTCAATGCATGCTTAATTGACTTTTCCCAGGTATATATCCTTAATCACAAGTCTTGATCATTCAAATATTATAACTTGTACATAACTTGTTTTTAACAAGGATATTTCTTAAGTAAGTTTGATTACTCCAAATTCTTCACTCATTCATTCACCAATCTTTTTTCTACTGCTTTATATTCTCATAATTTCCCAATTCTCATTCATTCATACCTAGTTCACATTGTTCATATCCTTTGAATCATATTTGCATTCATAAGAACATCTTTATACCATTAACAACTTATACTTCCTAAATTCATATGCATTGATATCAAAACAATCCATTTCTTAAGTTTTAACATCAATTAACAACCTAAACTTATCAAACCCTTAACCATTTAATCCAACATAAAATTAGGTTCACTTTCAAGCCTCAATTAAGTTCAAATACACCAATATAAAGTGTCTTATCCTCCTGTGGTTCAACAATTGCACAAAACTGAATTTACCATGTCAAAACCTTGGCCACGATCATTACCTTCCCACAATCGTGATAGAAGCTAATGCATCTGCCCATGGTCATACGATGAGAGCCATAATCGTGGACTGCCCATTTTTCTGCGATTTTCTAGATCCAAACACCTTCATTCCAATTTCAAAACACCTTTATAGTAGTTCCTAAATTATGCCTTAAATATACCTTAGTTATATGTCAATTCCTCACCAGTCTCATCTCTAACTCTAACTCAAAATCATTCATTTGGCAGTTCACAACTATTGTCTTTCATACATTAAAACAAAACAAAAACTATCCAATTCACTATCTTATTCCAACACAACCTCATCGTTAACATAATATACAATTCATCCCAATTTCATCATCATAAAATTTCTGTTATAACATGCCATAAATAACAATCTTTTACTTACTTTTCTAGCTCAAATATCAAGCTAATTAAGATCTCCATGCATGCAAAATCATCCAAGTACAAGATGAAAGTAGGATGCTTCCAGCGAAGGTAAAGTGATGATAGTAGATTATAGCTATCTTTAAGCAGATTTTCTTGTATGGATCTTATAGTGAGTATGAACGAAATGGAAACAAGGTGTAAAAGTTGGGAGGGTTTCGGTGGTGAGAGTAGTGGAAAACAGAAGAATGAACTAAGCTGAAACTTCTCCTGCAAAAACTTAACACATAAAATGCTAGGTGTCACCATCTTACATTAACATTTGTCCTTAGGCATGTAAGTCAGTTGTCCTATCTATATGCTGCCAATTGTCACCTAGTTATTATCCATTTGGCACTCCATCATCAATGCCATTTGTAAATTAATTATCTATGCCAAATGTCACTTATTTATCTATGCCAAATGTCACTCACATATAGGCTTAGTCATCCTAATTTTCTATGTGTCAATTTGTCTTACCACTTGGCATTTTTCCTAGAACAAATGTACATTTTAATTCATCAATTTTCCAATTGTACCAATTAATTCCAAATTTACTACTTGTAATCAATCAAACAAAAATGCGAGGCATAAACAATACACAATTCACATCATGATCATTTTAAACCATTCATACCCAGGAATAAATCAATTGAGTGCATATATTATCTTTGCAATGTGTACTATTTCATAATTAATATGTTTATGCTAATGATATACATGTGAATGAAATGCAATTCATGAATTTTCAATGATATGGCCATGTGCAACATTCTAGGGTGCAAAATGGGCTATTACAACTGGAACCTCTAAAATTGCACCTTCAATTTACTCCTTCAATACTTATGCTCATTTAAGCTTTGAAAGGGATTCTAGTTATTAGTAGCATCAGTTTTTATCTAATGATCAAAGGACGAGAATCAGTCCAGTTATCTACTCAAAACTAGATCTTACTCCTATTCCCCACATAATGTTTGATAAGGGGTAAATCTATTCCCTCAATCTTAGCATTTGTAGAAGGCTCTATGATTGATCCCTCGTGATACTCAGTTTCCAGAAACTAATGTCTCTTAGATAACAATCATTAACCTATTTTAACTAGGTGGTTTCATTATCATTAAGTAATCTCTATATTCTTTAGCTAGCAAGACTTTTTTTACAATTAAAATTGAGATTATACTAAGGCCTCCTTATTTAGGAAGATAAAACTCCTCCCACTTCACTTTGGCTCCTCTTGAGTCATCAGATATACTAGTCTATAGAAACTGCTTGATGTATCTCTCTGGCTCCTTAAATATTCTCTTCAGCCTACAAATATAAGTACTCTATTGTATATATAGATTCCTTAGAATTAAAGAAGTAAGTTATAGTCCCTCAGCTATATAACAATATCTAGTCTACGAAGCACTAATTCTTGATTTGAAATTCTCTAGTAAATGGATAAAATCTTTGAATTTAGGCTTTTAGTAATAATGGTCACTCCCAAATATTAGAGGTAGGTAATGTAGATTTAAACTAGTAATGCTACTTAGTTCCTCAACATGTTGGAAGTCTGACAGATATTTTACAAAGATTTATTTTAAGCCCTGAAATATTGGAGAACTCCCTAAGAATACTCATGAGGAGATTAAGAAATTATGTGTCAGCTCCATAAAATATCATAAGATCATTAAGAAAGGCCAAATGATTGATGCTTAATACCTTATATTTATGGTGAAACATAAATATGCTATTATCAATCTCAATTACTCTATATAAACCTTAGTGAAAAAGGCAAAATGATAAGGGGAAAAGGATCCCCTTGTTTAATACCTTTGGTCCCCTTGAAAGTCTTGAAGGGAATCTTATTAATCAGGATGTTAAAGAGATATACTATTTTATCTAACTCACACAAGTTGTATGGAAATCAAAAGAAACTATACAATTAATTATAAAATCCCAATTAATTATGTTAAATGCTTTTTAAAAACTCTTTTTTAAGTGCACAAATATTAATAGGTCTTTTAGAAACGTAGTCTTTCATTAACTCTTGAACTAGTAGTATATTGTCACTAATATATTGCCTGCTATGGGTGCACCTTGGACATGGATGATTAATCCTCTAAGGGAAATTTTTAATAGGGATGGTAAAAAGAGCTAGGCCTAGCCCAATTTTGGCCCGAGTTGACTGGGCCACGGGCAAAGCAAGTCGTTATGTAAAAAACGACGTCATTTTTGACTCGTTTTCTTAAAAAAATATATGGTGGTTCGAGTTGTTATAGCCCATCTGTGGCCCATAAGGCTATGGGTCGGGTCACGAATCACGGTGGCCCAGGGTTAGGTTGAACCTAGGCTGCTCTCGGCCCAGCCTGGCCCAAGCCATTAACATCTCCAGTTTTTAATCTACTAGCTAGTATTTTAAAGATCACTTTGTATGAAATATTTCAGTAGGAAATAAGGCCATAGTAAGCTACTTGTGGATGGACTCCACTAGTAAGCTACTTGTGATACCTAAAGTAGCTTGGAAGATCTGAGCACTAAAATTATCAAGTCCAGGGGCTTTTAGAAGGATTCAATTTGAGTAAGGTTTGTTTAATCCCAAGTTTAGTTATTGGCATAGTTAAGATTTATTTTATTTGCAAATTGATTTTTTCCTTGATAAATAGTCTTAAGCTCCAGCTCAAAATCATAGCCTTTTGTTTTAAGATGAAATTTTGCATTATTAGGGATAAACTGTATTCTTTGATCTTGGTAGCTTCAATGGCTCAAAGTCCCAAGATGTAAGGGAACTTGTAATAGTCCTCTTGAGCTTTCCTACGATTATCTTTAACAAGTAACAAATTCAAATCAGTTCATGAGTTGAAAGTTTTTGTAAACACCTCTAATCCCTCTTTAACAATCTTAAGCTTTATAATCAATTGGTAAGACTATCACTTCAATGTTCAAAGCTGATCTCATCATTTCCTCAAATCCCTTTTTATTGGTAAGACAATTGAAAAACTTGAATGGATCCCTTATGTTAGAAACTACAATGAGTTTTTATTCTCCAATGTAAGAAAAAGAATTAGGGAATATTTAGATCCAAAGCTAATTAACCATAGATCTATCAAGTTTTGTTTCTAATAAAATACAATCCTTGTTGTTAGTTGTTCCAAGTGAAGAAGTTTCCATCATATCTTAAATCAACTCCTTTAGCTCCTTCTCAGTTGCTCTTATCTTAGTTATATACTTTTCGACTTCCAATAGGGATATAACATAATTAAGATCTTGAATCAATACCTAGGAGTTTCTTATAGAGGCACTTAAAAAAGCACCCTACCATAGTTTGGCCCTTTAGAACATAAACTTAGCAGCATAAACAATAGAAGCTTCAAACAAAGTTGAGGAGCTTTCCATAAAACAAGATAAATGTAAAAGCTAATATGAGAAGTAAGTATTCAAAATTTGTGCCTTGTTTGGGTTATAAGTAATAACAATCCTACCATTGAACTAGTGATAATGATTTAAAAGAAGCTTCCAATTAAACCCCTAAACCCCCCAACCAAAAAAAATTATTGCAATACTAGAGGTGGTTTACTTTTATTTTAGTTCCCAATAAGCCTAAGATTATATACTTTTTTCCCAAAAAAACCTCATCGATAGATTGCCTTTTTAGATGGTCATTCAATCCTCTAACATTCCAGATCAAAATACTTATAAAAGAAAGAGTTAAACTAGGCACTGGGAGCCTCTAGTTATATTCTTAAATTTTTTCCTCCCATACTTTTTTTTAAAGATATAATTGATCTCCAAGTATTCATATTTTACAACGATACTCATAGTTTGAGTACATGCAACTACCTCCACATTTAATATTTCATCGTCAGAAGTAAAAGCATATACACTAGGTTCTTAATCATTAGCTTCTAGTAAGAAAATTTTAGTCTTTCTTAGACTCTCTATTGCTTAAGACTTGGTCTGAGAATGTGTAGGTGAGTTCCCTAAATTGTTATTATCAATAGTTGTTCCACCCTCTCCCTAAATTTGGGAGCTAGTCTTAGTTTTAGGTAAATTAGACATGTTATGCTTTCCTGAGATAGAAGGGAAAGTCTCTTGGATTCCCATAAGCTCATCATAACTCCCAGTCTTAAATACCCTCCCAGTAGGTCTCCACTTGTGTTTATGCTTCATTGGTTTTTAAGAATATGTCAAACTAATTTTTCACTTAAATAGCTCACCAAATTTATTTTATTTAATAGCTAAGGTGGCTTTAGGAAGTTCCACATCTCTACTCACTTCACATAGGTTATTGCACAACATGATCTTTTTATATGCATAGTTTGTCAATCTAAACTAAGTGGTGTCCCAACTATGGTTGCCAAGAAGCTAAGACCCTTCATTGCCTAGTACTATAGAGGGATATTATCGAAATTTATCCATTATATTATGAAATCTACTTTGCCTCTATCTAACTCTAGTCTTAGTTTCCATTTAAGTAGGAATATATGTTAACCTACAATGTGCTAGGGTCCCTACTTTAAAATTTCTAGTAAACATCTATCATTGGAAAACTTAAAGATGAAGGAGTTTTCTCCATACCTTGTTACCCCATTTATACATACCCTAAACATTTACTAAAGAAAATGCTAGCCTTTTACCTAAAAAGTAACCTACCAATAAGAAGGACTATGCTATAACAACTACTTGAAGTAATTCCATAGGAGGAGTGAGCACTTCATCCAGCAATACAACATGAATGTGTATAAGCTCATTCTTAGAAGAATATGCTACTATTGTGACACTCCAAGCTTTTCTAGATATGGTTAAGTTATTTGCAGGGAATTCATAGCTAGCTTCTATCTTGACTGTTTGTTAGTTCCATTAGAAGCATTCATTACAAATTGAAGAGTTAAGAAGTACTTTTTCAATCAGGTTTTCCTTTTCCTTTATAACCTAGAGATTGCTTCCTTTCTCTTAAGATCAAAAGAGATTAAAGCTATCTATCCCTCGTACATGGTTGCTCCTATTGGGGAGATCCACAAAGTGGAAAGAAACCAAACACCTTACATGGAAAGATACCGAAAAAGGAAATAAAAAAGTCTAGTTTAATGAAAAAAGTAATTTTTTATAAGAGAAGTCAAAGAAAAATACTAAAATAGTGAAGCATCTAATTATGGAAAATATATACCTCAATACATTTGATAAGATCTTCCAATTAATTGATTCAAAATCTTTGTGAAAGTCAATTTTCAGTGATCAACTTTTACTGGACTTTCTATTAAGATAATTTGTAAACCAAGAGAATTTAATATCTAATTTTTCTCCCCTATAAGAAGGCACTTTAAATTGAATTGATCATACTATTCAATGCCTTTTTTACGCTTTGAAGTTATCAACTTCGAGATTAATATTTTTAAAATTTAGTATAATATGAAAATTTTCCAAAATCAAGTAAAAATTTGGGGTTAGCTAGCTTAGGGACCATTTAGTATTTAAGTTGAATACAACATTATAAATATCATTTACAGTGAAAGGTTTGATGATCTTATTTGTAAAATTTATATCTACTGAGCGAAATATGAAAGCCCTAAATAGTTATATGGAAGAGAAACTATAGTTGGAATAGCTAAAGTTCCTTTGAAATGGTTGTAAGTTAGCCTTTAAAGATATTCTTATTCTTGAATGGTGTTTCTATACAATTTTATTGAGTAACCAATTTCATTTTGGTCTTTTTAGCTAAAGTATCATTTGAAAAACTTTGAGTTTTTTTCTCCCTCATTAAGCCAGTATGTCCTGATTTCTTTTCTATAAGTTTGTTATGTGATTATAAAGCTTGAGTGTGGGTTTTCCAAATGCTATCTTTCTTTTAACTTGAAGGGTTGATCTTTTAGATGAAAATATAGTTTATTCTAAAGTTTGTTGAGCTTCTTTCTAACTACATGAAGAGTTGCTTTAGTGCTAGGATAATATAACTTATTAAAGTATTTTATATATTCTTAATGGTCTTTAAATTTTTTCTAAACTTGTAATCCTTGAATCCATCAATATTGACTTAAATCCCTTTCATTAAACCATCCTCAAAACTTTTGATGTTAAATATATTTTTATTAAATCTATAGATGTTTTATTGGAAGGATTGACATGGAGATTAAATTAAGGCGATTTATTAGAGGCTAAGAGAGTTGCCAAAGTGAGATACAATTAAGGGGAATGACATCTAATCAAAATTTACTAACTCCCTATATCATTTCTTCCTAATTTACTAATATTTCTTTGTCCATTGCACTGGATGAATTGAAATCCTAAATTTGTAACATCAATTTTTTGGAAAATGGATAAATTTTATTAACTTTAGCAAAAGCTAGTTCATGATTACAATAAGTTCTAATATACTAACTATATGTCAATTTACAATATAATTGGAAAAGTTAAAATGGGATAAACCATTTAGAACTAATTCATTGCCTATATTAATTATAAGTTCCATCTGTTTCTCCTTTTAAGGGAGAGTAAATCATGTGCATTCTTTGCAATGACAACATCTCTAATCTAGTTGAATATTTTATCAACTAGCTAGTACTTGTCTTCTTAAAAACTCTTTTACGTAGTCTACTATTTCTTTCTTTCCAAAGAATGTAAATAGCAGCGGTGAATGCGACTTTGAGAATATTTCATTTTACTTTCCATGTTTAGTGTGGTTAATGAACCAACTCATAGTTTCCTCCCATTCATATGTTTAATTGTCCACTGCAATCATAAGTAGAATTATGCGTCCTACTGCTTTTGAATATCTACATAAAAAATGATTTATATCTTCATTAGCTTCCTTGCATAATTCATAAGTTGAATCATTTCTACCGAACTACCTGCTCTTAATCCTAATCCTATTTTTAATCACTAGCTAAGTGATTAGTGAGGATTTAGGATTAAGAGTTTGTTTCTATAAAAGATTATACTAAGGAGCCTCTTGTGATCTATTTGTTATAATTATGTGACAAGATTCATTTATGAATCTTCCACTTAGACTGGGATCTAAATGATGAGGTATTCTCTATTCAATTCAATCAACAGAGATAAGTGTTCAACAAGTGTAGGGAATCCTCTAAAATTTCTATACCAATCACCATTTTAGATTAGAGAGGATACTTTGAGCTTTAAAGGAATTATATTCCTCAATTGAATAATATCATATTTTTATATAAAGGGGATGACCAATTTTCAAACCAAAATCATATATGTACTCCATTTCCCAGCTTGTGTTTCATCTAGGGATATACAATACATCTCAGCATCAATAGTTGATTGAAAATCCATGAAACCTCTCTTATTTTTATAATCAACAAGAAATTTAGATCTTTGAGATATATTCATGAATCCATTTGATCCAAAGGGCCTTTTTCTCTTTATAGACTCTCCAAATCATCTTGCATAGTAGCACCTTTTGTATAATTCTATATCTATCTTATTTCTTTTATATAGTGATCTAATTCCATTTGATCTTTGCATTTTTGGGATTACCAGTTTTACCTATCTAAAGGAATGCTTTCACAATTATGTCTATATCCTTTATAACCTCTTTTAGCAAAGTAATATGAGTTATCCAATGTATATGCAAACTATTGAGAACTAAAATGATGAGTGTAAGTCTGGCAATATACGAAAGGAATCTGTTTAGACATGTATTCACCCTTTCTTTTATATTTTCAATAAGAGAAATACAATTACAGAATTTAGGCTGAGATTTGGTGATTGGCACACTACGATATCTGCAAGGAGTGGGAGGAAATGTATATGCTGCTCTTGTTACAATTAAACTTTAATCCAGATCATTCTAAGAACATTTTTAACATATGTAGCATTATGTATAAGTAATGAGAATTTGCACCATATAGAAACATAAGATCATCTGCATAAATCAGGTATGTTAAACTAATTTCTCTACATTTATAGTGAAACTAAAACGTCCATTACATGATGTTAAATTTTTTAGTAATCTTGATAGCCCTTTTATTATAAGGGTGAATAGATAGGGGGATAAGGGATCCCCATGTCTAATCCCCCTTGCATTTTTGAAACGTTTGGTGGGAAGTCCATTTACCAACATACTAAGAGAAGAGGAATGTGTATATGTCATAATACATATAAAAAATTTGGTAGACAAATTCATTACTTAAAGATAAAGCTAAATAAACCTCTAACTAACTGTATCAAATGTTTATAAAAGTTAATTTTTAGCAAGAAAATTTGTTTCTCTTCCCTAAGTTATACCCCTTTAGCAACTCTTGAAAGAGTATGATGTTATCACCAATGTTTCTCTCAGGAATGAAGGCCCCTTGTAAATTTTTTGAGGGTTTCCCTAAGCACGTTCTTTAATCTTTCAACTAGAAGTTTGGTAATTACTTTATAGGTTGTGATGTAATGGGATATTGGTCTAAAATAGGCTATGTTTGAGGGTTTTTCTTCTTAAACAAGAAAAAATTGTAGGTATGATTTATTTCATTAAGCAATTTGGAATGGGAGAAGAATTCCAATACAGATTTAGTGAATAATCTATGATATTCACATATTGCATCATGTTTTGTGGGTAGTTTAAGATGTGTTTAGTGATTAAATTTAATCGATTAGTGTATGTTTAGGTTAGAATTATGTTAATTAGTTAGATGTTTATGCCTTGAGTGTTTTTTGGGTTAGAGAATGAGTTTGAGCTTCAATTTTATGTTTTTGAGGTGTCGTGACGTGTTTATTAGTGTTTCAAGGAAAATATAAAAGAACGGAGGAGATTCGGAGAAGACCTAGAGTTGAACCCATTAGTAGTACATTATAATACTAGTCAAAGCAGACTAGCCTGCTACAGTAGCAGTGGTAAGTCTAGGCCAATCCCACAGAGAGTATGTAAAGTTTATGAAATGAAATTAATCAATGTTTAGGTTATTGGGGGGGTTGTTGGTTCGGTTTTAAAATAAAAAAATAAACCTAAACTAACTAAGAAAAGCAAATTGAAAGTAAAACTAAACTAACTAAGAAAAGCAAATTGACAAAAACATGCAAAAATGATGAAAGTGGTGAATTCACTAAGAATTTGGTTCTTTAGTTCAATCTTGGCTTACACCCTAATTAGACATATTTCAATGATTTGTTGTTCTCAAACCTTTCCTATAAACTATTAATCACAGGTTAATCTAACAACCTGAGTTTTCCCTTAGGTATTGTTTAATCAAGATACAATCGTTAATTAAACCTAACTATCGAATAACCTAGGATATGATCTCCAGATTCAATTAGGTAGAAGCATTATGAATTAGGAAAACTGATTAATCAAGACAATAACCACATATAATTCTTCATTTAATCTAGATTATATTATCCCTAATGATTATGAACCATTTGATGTTACAATGAATTTCAACATAACAATTACGAATTACATTGAATATTCTAGAAATAGGTTTGTAATAAATCGAATCAATGAATGTATTAAAATCATCTTTTCACAATACCTAAATTCATACACATCAGATAACATAATCAATTTCTAAAGAGAGAAAGAAAACAACCAATATAAAGAGAAATATATTTCACCAGATTGTCAGCGTTGATGTTACCTCCGAACCAGCATTAGAAAGCTACCCCTCCATGGGTCTTCTCATGGTGGAAAGCTTGTCTCTCTCTTCATGATCTCTTAAAGCTCCTAAAGTTTTCCCCATCCAAAACACACTAAAACTTTCATAACTCTACTATCATATGACCCTCAATATGTATTAAAATGCTAGGTTTAATAAGGGGTGATGTGGTATTGTCTCACACCTGTGACTTGGTGTGTCAAGGGTGTGACACAACATGTATGGACGTGAGGAATAACTCATACCCATGCATATTTATTACACGACTGTAAGATATGGTCATGCCAAATTAATTAATGGCAGTGAGTAGTAAGTAGTTCCTCTTTTATTTTATTCTTCAACCGAAGTGTAGCCCCCCTCCACACATGTTTCTGCTTCATCCTTCCATTCTTTGCTATAGCCCTTAAATGTGTTTTGCTCCTGTTGTCACTTATTCTACAACCCTTCACATTTGGAAAACTGAAGAGGACTTGGTAAAAAGAGTTGTTGTCTTTTGTTACAGCCCTCTACTTTCTTTATTTCTTCACTCTCCTCTTGTCCAGCTACAGCCAACACCTAACTTATTTTATTCTCCAAGTGCCGCAACCTTCTTCCTTTAGTTTCCATTATGTTGATGTCCATTAAATTCATGGTTATAAGATATCTTGCATGCACAAAAATCCTTGCACAACCATGGCTTATAATGCTCTCTTCTTCTTTGTGTTTTCATTTTCTTATCTTATTATTGTCTTTATTTGCTCTAATCTTCCTCATTCTTATTACATGAAGACAAGCATATATGAATCTTGGAGAAATGGCTTAAATATAGTGTTTTTGGCTCACTTTAACTCCTTTGCTTCCGAATTGTTCCTAAAATCACATATGAGTCAAAGTATCTTAAGAAATTTCACGTCATTAATCACTAAGTGTTATAGAATAATTATACATTCAATTAAGCACATATCACTCAGGCCTAAGATCATGACAGAAGTAAATGCAAGGAGCCACGACCATGATAAAAAGGGAAAAAAAGAGCCATGATCGTGGCCTGTGTGATAGATAGCGTGTCACGATTTCTCGAACTTCATTTTTGGGGACATTTTAGACTTTTAGAGCACAGGAAAGCCTTAGAGTTTTCCTAACTAGAAAATGATATAAAAAGGAAAAGAAAAGTCAGTAAAAGGGAGCCTACA
>JAOQMP010000008.1:27251772-27284246 GCA_027563575.1 Erythroxylum pedicellare
AAACTTAAGACATAGGAAAATGAAATTAATTGATAAGATCACAGGCCAATGTGGGAATTAAAGGAAGAAGAAGGACCAATATGTAATTTTTCTAAAGCTAACACGTGGACCAATTAAAGTTAAACATATGTGACCAGTAAGATTAAAACTTGTGTGTGTCTAATAAAATTGTCATACATGGTCCAATCGAATTGTAACACATTTCCAATAGAATCGTAACATATGGTCCAATAGGAATGTAACACTTGGTCCAATAGGATTGAAACATATGGTCCAATGGGATTGAAATGTGTATCTAATACTAGAAAATTCATGAAAAGGCATATAGAGAGGGAAGATGAACGAATTTAACTTCAGATTTTTCTCCTCTCCATTTTACCTTCTTCATCCTATCATTTTTAATTTGGTGAGTTAAGCAAAGCCAAAGAGGAAGGGAAGGAAAGGCATTAGAAGAACTACTTTGCCAATTTTGAGATTTGGGACTTCACTTAGTTAATTTCTGTATTTGTGTAAATTTGAATGTGTAAAAAGATTCATTTGGATATGGAATGGTTTCTGGGATGATTTTTGGTATTATTTTGGTATTACTTTACATGAATTTGGTTGTCTATGAAAAGAGAGTACCATGTAGTGGAATTCTGTCTAGGGTTTGTTTGAGTCATAACTCAGCCTACAGACCTCTACATTGTGTGATTTTAGTTGCTTATGAGACCTAAGACATAGAATTAAACATTTTTAGAAGCGACTCTACCTTAATTATGGCTTTATGACCTTGAAAATTGAGATAAAAAATGCTGACTTGATGCTACCCTATTTTAGAGCAGCTTGTGATATTTGGTCTATATCTCATGAGTAAAGATTCCAAATGACCTAATTGTTAGTGCTATAAAAATGAGAGACAAAGAAGAAGAAATTTATAAAAGACCTAGAAACCCATTTCTAACATTTTGTATATGAATACTAAGGAATAAGTAGTGGTACAAATAGAGAAAGTTTCTACCACGACCGTTACACTTTTTTTGTTTCTAATTTCTACCACATCTTATCTAAATTTTTATGAATGTGTATGAAAATTTTCAAACACCTAGAAATAAATGAAATAGGACTTACCATATGTGAATTGGGTGACTAAACATTGGAATATAAAATTGAGCATAATGCATTCAAATGCAAATTTACATGTACATAAATGATTTGTATGCATATTCATTACTCATATATGTATAGTATGATTATGCAAGTGTAATTTTGATACCTTTCAAATGGTGGGGAATTATGACTTGCATGCATGAACACGAATTAAGATTTTATGACCTGAAATGTATATCATATGACTTGTCAATATATTAATCATGAAATTGGTAAATGATTAAAAGAAAATGTTACAGTGCCTGCGGAAGTAAATCACTTGTTAATATAGAAATCACGTATAATATGTAAAATACACAAGAAGGGGGGTCGAATTGTGTAAAATTTTCAAAGATATTAATCTTTAGGAATTTCTTAAATTTCTTTACAAATTCAGATGATCACAAAAACACTTTACTAAAGTCAATGAGTAATGCAATTGTAAGAATTATTATTTACTCTTCTAACAACAAGAAAATTAAAAGATAAAGGTTAGAGAATAGACGCCATGATTTTATATTGGTTCACCCTTCACCTTGGGCTACGTCCAGTCCTTAGAGTTTGTCTGAGATTTCACTATACTTTTTAACTTTACAAGTATTCTTTCTACACTTGCAGAGCCTCTTCAGGTCTCTCTCACAAAATATTCTTTATCTACTTTCTTAGCCTCTCCAGGCTCTAACCTTTCTTTCTCTCTCTAGGAAAGATATTTTTGAGCTTCACGTTACAGATGTATTCACTCTCTTCTTTTGCACTTTGAATACATAATTTTTCTAAGTATTGTACAATTATTTAGTCTTCGATTAGAACTAGTATTTATAGCCTAAGTCTTCAACTGATTTCTTGAGAAACTGCTTCTTGAATCTTCTAGAAACTGTTTTTAGTTGAGTCGTGTAACTAACTCCAACTAACTAACTAAATGACGTCCTAGAATAGCTTCCTTTTGTATTATCTAGTATAATACTTCTTCTGTTATCACGCTTCATCTGGTATCGCGCTTCGTCTATTGTTGCGCTTCGTCTGTTGCTAACATATCGTCTGGTGTTGATATATCATCTGGTGTTGATATATCGTTTGGTGTTGACCACACATCTTCTGGGTTTAACTAAGTGTTACTTAGATTTTTCTGCATACTTAACAAACTTATCAAAATAGTTCATACATTTCTAAGATTATTATTATTTGATTGTCATCAAAATTAATAGAAGCAAAGTTATCTTGATTTAACACCATAGTTTGAAAACACAATTATAGAAAGAGGATATGTATTAATTTTAAAGAAATAGTGAGATCCACGACATACTATAGGTCAATTCCATCACCTAAAAGAAATAGTGAGGCCTACAAATTAGGTTATGGTCATACACCAAATTATGTTCTACGAGGGGGTAAAGTATTTAGATATGAACACCATAATTTCTTGAATACTTTAACTAAAATTTAGAAAAAAAATATATACTAAAGACATCTTTTCTCTCTAAAAGTTAGAGTTAGTTATTTGGAGGCTTTTATAACATATAATAAAAGCATCCTTTTCTCCCTAAAAGTTAGAGTTAACTACCGAGAGACTTATATAATCCTCATATTTCCAATTAAGTTATTTTCATTATAGAATCAAAATCTATATATTATCTCAATGAAATAAGCTATTAACAAGGACTAGGAGTTCATTTAAATTTATTTCTATCGAAACTTCTTTATTTTTCTCTTTCATTTTGTTGTTTTGATCATGCTTTATGGATAAACACTCTTTAATGTTTTTGCGAGCTATCTTCGATTAGTTTTAATGCTGATTAATTTATGTTAACATCTAAATATTATTTGAATTTACTTATGGATGACTCCAGAAACGTTGCTTATGAGTGGATTATGGCTTAGTTAAAGGATTTAAATGAGGTACTCAAGTGAGACCTATGTGACCTTCTTGGTGTTAAGGTTAAACCTTTCATGAAATTTTATAGAGCATACTACATTCAAAGAAGTGTTAGCAAAGTTAAAGATATAGATTAACCAACTAGAAAGTGTATGGTTGTAAATCCAAAGAGTGTGATCTTAGTATCTAGAAGATCATATTGCTTCAATTAAATATATCCATTTTAGGCTAGCCAAATTATGAAATAAAAAGTAATAATAGAGGAAGTACTTGTTTAGACATTGATATTAAATTGAATTCTCTTTTCAAACATTGCCTTATTATTTATTATCTTAGCTACCTATGTAGGTTTTATTTCAGTTTATATTTTCTTTAATCAAAATCTTAAAAAAATATTTTTTATTTTTTAGACTAATTAATAGTTCTATTTTTAATTCACTCTACTTCCTCGAGGGATCGACTCCTACTTATCATTATATTACCTGCTAATAAAAGATGTGGTTACCTTAGTTTTAGGTAATAAATTAATGATAGGAAAATTCATAACTTAGATAGAGAAGTTACATTAAAAGAAAGGTCAATGACTTATTTGCCTTGAGGAGAGTATTGTTGTTATGATTAAAAAAAGGTTTTCCTAGAATTTGTATCAATTTTGAAATGGAAAATGGCATGCCTAAACTTCAAATATTCTTAAGCTTAATGATGAAGATAGATTAATCAAAGCTAAGATCAACCTAAGCTATCAATTTAAACCTTACAAAACTATTCAAACTAAGGAATGGAGAGCAACTTGTAAGTTGATTACAATGGGAGAATATAATAAACTTATAGGCCTTTCTTAGATTAATTTTGAAATTTTAAGGGTCCATTATACAAGTTAAAGGAAATCCAATAACTAAAATTAGTGATCAATCTAAACACCAAGGTTAGCAAATTCATTAGGAACAATCAATAGAAATGGCCTTACCATAACAATAAATCATCATGAAAAATATGCTAATATGTCAAGAAGCAAAATTGGATGAAATCATATGGATTGCTAATGGATCCAAAGTCTTCAACTAAAAAGTATGCAGAAACTTTCTTTAGAAGGAATTAAACAAAAGATAGAAATGAAGCAAACTTGTATCGGATAATGACATTTTCCCCTCACATGCTTTCATTACCTGGTTAGAAATTGCTAGAAGACTGATAACCAAAGAAATAATTAAGTTCCCAATAGCTTCATTAGAGTGTGAGCTATGTAATACCCACCCAAAATTGATGGATCATATTATGATTAATTATCGGTACACTAAAAAAATCTGGAGAAGAATACAAGGATTGCTTGATGCCAGAAAAATAATCCACACCTGGAATGAATTGATAGAATGGGTAGCTACATTGACCATAGGAAAAAGAATAGAGTATGAAACACTAAAAATCAGAGTTATAGCAATGTTATACTATATTAGGAAAGAAAGGAACAGAAGAATATTTAGGAAGGAGGTAAGAGAGATGGAGTAACTATACCACAAAATCATTCTCCAATGTAGAATTATTTGGCAGCAAGAAGAATTACAGAGAATCTTTCCACAATATGAGAAGAAGATAATTACTTACATAGAAATCACTATTCTAGCTTGTAATAAGGATAATTAGCTTCTTCATATTTTGTCCCTAGAGTACCTTAAGTCCTTATAAGGCTATGTGTGTATATATATATATAGCAATGAATTACATTACCTTTAGAAAAATTTTAAAAAGTTAACAACAAGGCTTCTTAAGGAACTAGTGAAGCTTTTAAACAAGAAGACTTTCCTAACATTCAGTAGGATTGAAGATTCATAGAAAGTATTATTACTAAAAATCTAGAATATGGACTTAAGTTTGGTGCATTAGTATTATTCCTTATAACAGTCTCATTTAGGAAAATTTATATGACCTATTATTTGGTGAGAATCCTCTAGTAAACTTCTCTACCATAATTACTAAGAGAAAAGTTGGTGGGAAACTAAAAAAAGTCTCAATCAACTCCTCAACTCCCTCTTAACATGTTTATCATTACTTGGAACATTAGATACTTAGATTATCGTTCTAAAATTTAAGTACTCTATGTTTTATTTACATAAGATAATATTAGTCTATATATTTGAGACCAAAAAAAAACCCAACTGGTTTAGAGAAGGTCTTTAGTTTTTGGACAAGAATTGGCATATGCTCAATAATCATCAAGCACACTTTAATGGGAGATTGTTAGCAGTTTATGATCCCAATTATGAAAATAGATCATTTTTATAAAACGAATATCATCCTTGCTTATGCCTTAATCATTTCTTTATAAAAAATTGTTATGGCTTGATATCATTTTCTGGATGCTTTACTTTCCTCTCTTTGATTTTTGTTAGGTGATATCAATAACACTTTTTACTCCTATAAATTCGAAGGTCATAAAATTCCAAGATCTAAATAATGAAGAATTTCAAAATTGTAGCAATTAAGTAGGCTTATCATATATGCTCTATAAGGACCACAAAATTACTTGAAACAATATAAAAAATGTAAAATGGTTTCTTAGAGAAAAAGCTTATTAGAGGAAAGGCTGCGTACTACTGGACCTCTTCAGACCTTGCATTTTAATGAAATTTTTACTGGGTTATTGTTGTTGTTGTTGTTATTGTTGTTGTATTACATATTTATGTTTTCCTTAATAATTGGACTCACTTTAGCAATCATTGAAAATTGAATCATACTCCCTAGAAGTTTAGATTAAAAGTGATGCAAGAACTAAGGAATCTTTTTTAAGATTCAATGATTATTTATTGAGGTTCTCTGGATTTAAAGAAATATAGTGACATGTTCAGGTGGCTAGTTATAAGGCCTTTAAGCGTATGAGAAAGTTGAAAGCCATTAAAGAGGAACCTAACCCTCTGAATGGAAATATTATAAGCAAAACAAAGCAAGCCAAATTATATACAAGGAAGCTTTTACATGATACAATTAACTCGAAAGATATGAATCTAATGAATATAAGGAAGAGAGCTCTAACAAAGTATTTAGAAGCTTTAAAAGCTTAAAATTCTTTTATAAAAAAGAACTCCAAAGTCTAGTGGCTTAAAGAAGGGAATAGGAACATCAAGTTTTACCATAATACAGTTCTTGTATGAAAAAATATCAATATGGTTTGTTCCCTTACTGATGAATTAAGTGTTGGTTTACTCATATCAAGAAGAACTTAAACAACTAGCTTTCAAAAACTTCAATAAAAACTTAAGCAATTTAGGTAATTGTCTTATCTTTTTATTAGGTCTTTACTCTTTCATTACTCATACTATTTCTAACAGACAAGGTAATATACTAAATAAACCTTCCATAAGACAAGATATTAAAGAGGTTTTATTCAAGTTAGAGGCTAAAAAAGCTTTATGTTTTAATAGCTTAAATGACTATTTCTTCTAAAAAAAACCTAGCGCCTAGTCGAAAAATATATCCTTAACCATTTTGGATTTTTCTTAAGTTAAAAATTGCTTCATAGATTTAGTAAGACTTTCATAAGCCTTATTATTGAATTTCCAAATCCAAATTGTTTTCAAACTTTAAGGCCTAGATCTTGTTGCAATATGGTATACAAGAGTCTTTCTTAAATATTTGCCACAAGACTTAAAGAGGCACTTAAAACTATAATTAATTTTTGTTAAAAGGCCTTCATTCAAGCAAGTAACATTCGAGAGAACATTTTTATGGCATAGTAGATTTTCAAAAAATATTATAGGCTTCATCATAATTTTTACAATTAAAGTTGATTTTTTATCTATTTGAGTTTTTTTGTTTAGCATTTTAGAATCATTTGAATTTTCTACTAAATTCATCAATTGGTTGACTAATATGTAACTATAGAGCATATATGTTTAATTAATGGTGCTAAAGGAGTAAAAAAATTCAACTACCACTAAAATTGTAATCGACTTAAAATGTTTTATTTGTCTTTTATAGACGACTTGTTACTACTCTACAAAGCTAATCTTGATTTTGTCAAAGTTTTCCTAAATTCCTTTCTAACCTTTAACATATTATAATGTCTATCTCTTAATTGCAATAAGAGTATTATCCTTGTTTCTACAATAAAACTGAGGAAATCTAGCAACTAGTATAGCTCATAAGGTTCAAGCAATAATAGCCTTCTATAAAATATCTTTGTAATTTTATTACTATCACCAAACCCCCTTTTAATGATTATTTGGATCTTTTTATTTAGTTCATAAATGGATTAGAAATTGGAATAATAGATACTTGAAATTTGTAGGGAGATATTATTTGATAGTCATTTTAATATCTTACACATATATTAGAACTTTCTTTGTTTTTCTATCTTTGAACTTAAAAAATAAAATGAATGAATTTTCCAGGAATTCCAGTAAGAATAAGATAAGAGTCATTCCTCTTTTTTTTGGAATTATGAATTGAATATGGAATAAATAGATTCAATCAAGAAAAAGAACTAATAAAGCTAACATAATAGTAGTATTAATATCATTCATAGGTGCAACGAATTCCCCATGAGGTAATTGTACAATTTTCTTAGGTAAAAGCAGCCTAGATCAATTAGAATTTATTGTAGATAGGTGATAAGATTGATGTTGCTAAGGCTAAGACCAAGTGGAACAATCTTTGTATGTCAAAAGTTAAAGGAGGATTAGGTTTGATTTCTATTAGAACTATGAATAAGTTTCTCCTTTTTAAGAGAATCTAAAATCTCTTCATAAATCATGAATTATTGTGGGTTTAATCGATTCGTACTCAATTTCTAAAAGAGCAAAGCTTTTAGATTGTTAAACTAAAGGTTCATACACCTTGGACTTTTAAGAAGATTTTAAACCTTAGAGTATAATTAGGAATAAGTTAAAATTTATTGTAAGTAATGAAAGATGAACATGGTTCTAGTTTGATAATTATAATTCATTAAATCCTCTCTAAAATTCTTAAGTTTAAAAGATATGACTGAAAGTTTGCTAGCTTCATCTAAAGTGAAATCTATTATTCAAGATTGCTTTTAGAACTAACTCATTATTAATTTAAGAGTTTTCTCTTTAATAAGAGACAAACTACTCTCTTAACTTAGATATAAAATATATTATTATTTGATTAAGATATAACTCTCTTGAATTTTACAAACAAATCACTTGTAAAGATATTCTTAGGTTTCTTTTAAATTGTCTCTTAGAGGAACCTGGTTTGGTTTCCCAAAAATCTCAAACTAAGTGGTTTGTTTAGAGTGTATGTATAGTTCCTCATTGAACATGAACTCTAAGTTTTGCTTTTTGATTAGGCTATGGTGGTTGTATTTATTATGGTTTTGCTTTCTATTGGCTCTGTAATAACCTTTTAAGGTGTTTTCTTACAATTTTATTACCTTTAATATAGGTGACTTTCTTTGTAATCCAAATGAGAGAGCCTTTAAGGCAAATGGTTGAATTTGGAGCTTTATTCAAAGGAGAGAGTTTTGTTGAACTCCTGTTAATGAACCAGTTTAAAATAAGCATGTCTTAGCTTTGAGGAAATAAGGAATTTCGAACCATTGAAAACATTAAATAGTCTATTACCTTAGAGAAATTTATTAAAGATGGTCATTAGATTTTTAAATGAATTTTAGCATCTACTGTAAATAAATTTTAGTTACTATGGAGAAGAGTCTAAGTTTACAAAGCTCTTATTCACTGTCTACTATAGAATCATCGCCAAAGGTGGACCTTTAGCTACAATTTCAAAATCATAGTTAAAACAACGTAGTAGTAAGGTGTACATATTATGTATTTATGTAAATATGGTAAATGTATATTTTTGTTGATTTGGTCAAATAGCATGGGAGACAATTTAAGAAAATATCTCACAATAATCATGTATAGTTAGTGAGATTTTAGTGGTTACATAGCTATAAAACTCTTTCATGTATTTTTTATATATTACACTATATGAGTAGTAAGAAAACACAACATTCACCCATAATTTTGTTATGGTATCAGAGCCATCCTAGTGTCACAAACATAAAGCCAAAATAAATATAGCTATAGTTAACAACAATGAAAACAAAAATAAGAGAGATGGAGAGAATAGCGATAAGGGGCCAAAAACCAATCCATTAATGTCTCTTCACCATACTATGTTCATCCATCAGAAACACTGGGGCTAGTTATTTATGGTGTCTACATTCATCCATCAGAAACATTAGGGCTAGTTATTTATGGTGTGTCTCTTAAAGGAGAGTCAAATTATAGAGAATGGTCCATTGTTATACATCATGCATTGAAGGCTAAATGAAAGTTAGGCTTCATTGATGGATCGATTACAAAACCTAATGATGATGATAGTCAAATTGAAGATTGAATGCTAGTGAATAGTTTGATAGCTAGCTAGATCATGATCTCTTTTAATCTCTTTGACTGACCTTTGATTGGACACGTGGATATAGCCAAGGAGTTATGGGATGACATCAAAGCCATATTTTCTATCGGAGATGCGATGAGTATATATCAATTACATGAAGCTATTAAGAAGTATTCCTAACTGGTCTAGAGTGTTACTACTTATTTTGGCCACTTGAAAATGTTATGGGATGAGCTTAATGGTTATTTGATGATACCAGCATATGCTTATGGAGGCTACAAATGTAAGTGAGTTAAAGAAATTATGAGGGAATGTGAAGAGGAGATGTTGCACTAATTTCTCATAGGTTTGGACAATGTTCTCTATGGTACGGTTCTAACCAATATACTCAGTAAGACACCTCCTCTCCCTCTTAACATTGCTTATTCTAATTTTGTACAAGAAGAGAGCCATAAGCAGCAAATTAAATCCAAGGAATAGTTAGTAGATTATGTAGTATTTGTTATAAATGCCCTTAAATTTCTTACTAATGCTCAAAATGTTTCTACTGAGAATCGAAAATCAAAAATCAAACTCTTTAAGTTCAGGTGATAGATCAGTGTGTTCTGACTGTAAAAAGTTATATCATAAAGCTAAAAATTGCTTCTAGCTTCGTGGCTACCAAGATTGGTGGTCCATTAGCCATGGGAAAGGAGGAATGGTCACGAGTCTGGTCGTGGCAAAATGACTGGTGGTATTATTGCAAATGTTGCACAAGGCCTTGTTAAGTCCTCTAGTTTGAGTCTTGTTACGGTTAATACTAGCAATCGCAGGCAATTTTCTGGTCTGAGCAATGAAGATTAGATGACACTTGTTAATCTTCTTCATCAATGTAAGCGACCAGGACAAAAGAAAAATTATCAGGCAATAAACCCCTTTTTAATTGGTTGATTAATAGTAGTGCCTCGTATCACATAATCGGCGATAAGTCTGTTATGCATGACATGTGTTAGCTTGCCCTTACACCTATTGGGTTACCTAATGGTGACATTACATATGTAACTCAAGTGGGGACAGTACATTTTTATGGCGGTATTCATTTGAAAAACATTCTATTTGTGCCCAAAATTAAGTGCTAACTTATTTATGTCTATTGTTTGATTAAAGATGTATGTTGTATTATCACATTTATAGACACGTTGTGTGTGATACAAGGCTGCACTTCGAGGATGTTGATTGGAGTGGATGAAGAGTGAGGAAGGATCTACATGTTCTATGGTGCAGCTGTCACACATTTGTGTAAGGTTCGTAGCAAGGAGAGCCCAAATTTGTTGCATTAGTAGTTGGGACACCCATCCTCTAAAATTGTTAGTTTAGTTTCTAGAACTTCTAGTAGTTGTTTATAGAATAATTTTTGTGATTTCTATTTACGTGCTAGGTAGAATAGGGATGTTTTTCCTTTAAGTTCAAGTCGTGCTTTGGAACGTTTTCAATTGAATCATTGTGATTTTTGGGGCCCTTATAGTGTTCCTTCCTCATATGGTGCATATTACTTTCTCACAATAGTTTATTATTTTTCATAGGTTATATAGATTCATTTGACGGCAAAAAAGAGTGAGATTCCCAACTTAATGAAACAATTTTATGCCATAATAAAAACCCAATTTAATTAGAATGTTAAAATCATTAGGAGTGACAATGGAACCAAATTTTTACCACTACGATCATATGTTTTGGAACATGGGATGGAGTTTTTAACTTCTTGTAATGATACCCGTCAACAAAATGGGTGTCTTGAAAGAAAACACAAGCATATTCTAAATATAAGGCATGCTTTACAATTTCAAGTCAATTTACCTATTGAATTTTTAGGGGAATACATACTCACAGCTGGTTATTTGATAAATAGAACTCCCATAGCTCTCAATAATGGCAAAACACCTCATGAACTTCTATTTGAGTCTTCACATTCATATAGGAATTTCCATGTTTTTGGGTATTTGGTTTACTCACATTTTCAAATGCATAAATGTGATAAATTTGTACGTCAAAGTCATAAATGTCTATTTGTAGGGTACCCATATGGTAAAATGGGATGGAAACTTTATGATATTGAAATAAGGGAGTACTTTGTATCTAGGACTTAATTTCCATATCATGTTGCTTGTGAGTCCATGCCCTCACCTCTTTCATTCCCCAAAAATGCATTTATATCCTATTTCTTTAATGATCCACATCCTCCTATAGCATCCTCACCCGTGACTGAAAGCTCATGCTAAAGTCTTTTGTCTACTCTTGTTAGGAGGAGCTGAAATGATAGGAGTGTGATAGTGTTGACTATGTTGTTAAGCAAGATACTGAGCTACCTTCTAGTGTAGTGAACAACAGTGCTGTTAGTCAGCTCATTGCACCTCCATCTACTGATGTCAATGCTCCTTCAATGTCCTATCCAGCTGCTACTGAAAATTATATGGGACAAGGACATCGACAGAAGCAATTTAATGTTCAGCTCAAGGATTACGTTTTCACCAATAATGTCACATTTGTAGACCCCTTTATAACTTCCCCTTCCTCGTTGTCCTCAGGTAATCCGTATCCTATAACTTGTTATGTTTCCTATGACAATTTTTCTTTTGGGCATAAGACTTTTGATGAAGCTATTGATAGTGAGGTTTATACTACTACTTTTCCCAAGGTAACACATGATCCTCAATGGAGGGAAGTTATGCATCAAGAAACTTAAGCTCTTGAAGCAAACAACCCATAGACTATCAAAAATCTCCCTTCTAGTAAGCATGTTATCAGCTGTAAATAGGTTTATCACATCAAATATAATTTTGATGGTACTATTGAGCAATGTAAGGCCCATCTAGTTATTCTTGGAAATAATTAGAAAGAGGGTGTTGATTTCACTAAGAATTTTTCCCCTGTAGCTAAAATGGTTACAATTATAACATTTCTTATTGTTGCTATAGCCAAGGATTGGGAATTGCATCAGATGGATGTACATAATGCTATGTGATTTGCATAAGGAAGTTTATATGCATTTACTTCCCGATTTTTCTACTTTTCGTTATAGACAAGTCTATTACATTTGTAAGTTCCTTTATAGGCTTGCTCAAGCCCTACGAAATTAGTTTGCTAAGTTAGTAGGTGCTTTGAAGAAGTTTGGTTTTACACAATCATACACAAACTATTCATTATTTACACTTCATAAGGGTTCTATTTCCCTTTCTGTTTTTGTGTATGTGGATGATCTTATTGTTACTAGTAATGATGCTACTGCTATTGCTGATTTCAAGCGTCATTTAAGTAACTATTTTCACATAAAGGATCTGAAATATGCTTTTGAGGATTGAGTGGATCACAATTTCGGTGGTCTCTTTCTCTGTCAACATAAGTATGCTTTGGATATCTTAATAGAGGTTAGTCTTCTTGTCTTTAAACCAGCTGCTTTTCCGATGGAGTAAAATCATAAATTAGCGTTGATTTCTAGTTAATTACTTCCTAATCTTGAAAATTATTGTCGACTCATTGGGCAGCTTATCTACCTCACCATTACATGACCAAAACTCATTTATTGGGTGCACATTTTGGCTTAGTTTATGCAATTTCCTAGACATTAACACTGAGATGTTGCAATCTGCATCTTTGATATTTAAAAGGGAATTCAAGCCAAAATCTTTTCTTATAACGTGATAGTGATCTTCAACTTTATATCTTTTGTGGTTCTAACTGGGCCAGTTGTCCTTTGAGCAGGCATTCTTTGACTAGTTACTTTATTATGTTGGGCCATTCTCCTATTTCCTAGAAGATGAAGAAACAACATAGTTTCTCTTGTTCCTCAACTGAAGCTAAATACTGAGCCATGGCTACTACCACATATTAGCTCACTTGGCACAAGGCTCTATTGAAATCACTTGGTGTCAATCTTTGTACTCCTATGTAGTTATATTATGATAATAAGGCATCTCACTTCATGGCTTCTAATATAGTTTTCCATAAGTACACAAAGCATATAGAAATTGACTATCATTATGTTCGAGATCAGATTCAAACTGGTAATGTTGTCACCGCTTATGTGCATACCTCTCAACAATTAGTAGATATTTTCACAAAAGCTCTTAGACATCAAAATTTTAACTATCTCTTACACAAGTTGGGCATTCGTGATCTAAGTTAGGCATTTGTAATCTTCATATTCCAACTTGAGGGAGAGCAATAAGCCGTATATATTATGTATTTGTGTAAATATGGGAGGTATATATTTGTGTTGATTTGGTCAAATAGGATAGGAGGCAATTTAGGAAAATATCTCACAATAGTCATGTATAGTTAGCGAGATTTTAGTGTTTACATAGTTGGAAAGCACTTTCATGCATTTTGTATATATTACGCTATATGAGCAATAAGAAGCACAACATTCACCCACAATTTTGTTATGTGGCTAAAGGTCAACCTTTCGCTATATTTTTCAAATTTGTAGCTAAAAGTGTCACTTTTGGCTACATTTTTCAAAATCATAAGTAAAAGTACATTGTAAATTTTTAAATGTATGTGAATATTATTTATAATGATTCAAAGTCTAACAATAAATTTATCTAACAAAAATCTCATTTCAAAAATTTATAAAACTATAAATTGAAAATTAATTAATATTAGATAGATTTAAATTTTTATTTCTCTATTTTAAAATATATGATTAGATAATTTTATATGATTTCACAAAATTTTCAAATAGGTTTAACGTGAAGTTTGTAATTCTCATTATATTCAAATGTATTATTTATCAATTTTAGTTATATATTCTACTTGATATTTATTAATATTTAATATTTCATTTTCATTTTAACTATATTTTAATTATTGTTTAAATATATTATAATTAATATAATGATATATGAATGTACAGAAAATAATTGTAAACAACATAATATTATATGGTAATTAATATAGTTATATATGAATGTATAGATAATAGATGCATTTTGTCATTTCCTAGTTATATATTATTCTATTTAATCATATTACTGTTTTTGTTGTATATAAATTCTATATTATTATATAGATAAATTTGTATATTATATATAATTTATATGATGAATTTACAAAAACATCGTCAAATGTTCAGGCTTTGAATGTATATGGAATTAAAAAGATCAATCTGTAGCTATGATTATTGAAATCGTCACCAAAGGTTAGCGACAATTTATCAAAAGCGTCGCCAAATCTAGTGTTTATAAATAAAAACAATGATTTATGAAACTTAATACCGATCGTCTCCTTCAGTGTCCTCCTCTCTCACACGTTTGAAACCTCCTCCACCGTCCTCCTGTCTTGCCTTTCCGTCCGCCTCCTCCATAGTCCTCCTCTATCGCATTTGCAACCTCCTCCACCATCCTTCTCTCTCGCGTTTCCAGCATCCTCCACTGTCCTCCTCTCTCCCGTTTCTGACATCCTCCATGCGTTTCTAGCTCCTCCTCTCGTTTCCAACCTACTCGTCGTGTTCCAGTCGTCACCTTCCAGACATCGTGTTCTAGCCTCATCCTCGTGTTCCAGCCTCTTGTAGAAACATCATCTTCGCTGCATTTTCAAGTACCTATTACCATATAGTTTAGGTCATTTGATTCATATAATTACATAGAATTTTAATTGTTTAATTTTAATTTGTAAATTGCGATGCTCACTGATACATCATTAGTCATCTGCCAATTGTATTAGACGACACAAACATGAAGCAAGAAGGTGAAAAGTTCAATCTTTTTAACGAAAATGATTCATTTTCACTCGGTTCTTTCATTTCTTCTCTCTGTTAATTAGGAGAGTTTTTTTTAATTCCTTCCCCAGGTAGTGACAACCAATCAGTTGTTTTGGATCTTTCAAAAGTGAGAGAGAGAGCAAGATGGTGACTTTTATGGAGATGGGATCTCACTGCCTTACTACTGCTTCAAAATCCGTTTTTAATTGATACCCATTTTCAGTTTTTCACTAATTGTTCACGTATTACCATTTTAGTGCCTAGATGACTTTACTTTTTCTATTTTTTCTGGGATGTATTGCATTGTAATTACTTGAGAGAATGTTGGTGTGTCAAAGTTTGATATTAGATTAGATCTTTTACTATAAGTGTTAAGTTTGGTGTCCTTGTTTTCATTTTGTTAGTTATGTCTTTATTCGTGTGAGTTTAAAAATCTTGGTTTTTGGAGATAGCATGGCTTAGGGGTAAGTTTAAAGGATTCTAATAATTGTATGTTGGTTGCAGAGAAGGTGTGGAATAAGAAATTGTGGTTCTCATTTTCGGGAACTAAGTTGAATAAGAAAGAAGATCTATTTACAAGCTACAATTTGGGTTGTCTTTTCATTGGGTAAGGAAATCTACTCAATTAAGGAATTGTGGTGTTATAGGTGGTGATTTGCAAAACAAATATAGGTGAGTCTGTAGTTTTTATTATTCTGAAATGCATCCTTCTGCTACAATTGTTCTTTCTCTTAAGTTTATGATTTTTGTTCCTGATCTTCGTGTTATATTGATTCATAGTCACTTTAAAATGTAGATAAACTATCTAGTAATTTGCTTATTTTGTGTTAAACAAACTTTTTTTTGTTGCAGAAGTGTATACGGGGTTGAAGTTGATACTTGGTTATGATGACTATTATTTAAGATTCTTGTAGATATTATGTACAATGTCTCATAATGTTTTGTGTCACTCAGTAGGATTCAGATAATCACTTCAGCAAATTTTTGGTTCCTTACTTAGGTTGGTGGTTATTTGTTTCTCTTTTTAGTAGATGGATCATCCATCTCATCAACTCAGCAATGGCCTTTTCATATCGAGTTCATCAACATGGATAAACCTAGCTAGTCATTCCAGTTATGTTATAATTTTTCTGTAATCTCAGTATTTATAATTTGTAAACTGGTTTTTTTATTTATTTTGTCTATAAGAAATGTTAAAGTTGTTATTACATTCTTGTAAATGAAGAATATTCTTTTGTTGGTATAATTTATTGATATTTTACTTTTTATAAACAATGTTATAAATTATCAATTATTTTGTACAAATTTTTTATATAATAAATTTACAATAAAAATATATTTATAAATAAAAATGTAACAAATAATTTATTCCAAAATTATATAATATTTGGTTAAAATGTAGCCAAAAAATATTTAACTACATTTTACAAAACATATCTAAAAATATTTGCCATTGCTTTTAGAAACATAGCGAATGTTAGAATATTTTTTGCTATGTTTCTAGAAATGTAACTAATAGTTTTTACCTATAAAACTAAGTGATCAAAAAGTATTAGCGACGACAACATCACTAATAATTTTTCACTACAAAAGTAAAGCGCAGGCAAAAACTATTAGCATAGATTAGCCAAAAAAAAACAACTTCTATTTTTTTAAGTTACAGAGATTTAGCGACATTTTCAACAACAAATACAAATCATTAGCGAGGATTTTAGGAGCTTTAGCTACAACTTTTTTGGTAACCAAAGGTCCTCTTTGTTGTACTGAGTGTTCCCATTAGTCATGCCCAGGTGATGATACTTTCAAACTTCAATGTACTTTATTAAAATATAATTACGTATTGATGTGCGAATGCCTAGGATAGATAACCTAGGCATCTTTGTCTTCAATTAGTCATCTTCTTTTTCAAGGAAAAACCAATCATGGCTTGCAATTTCAAGGCTACCTTGTTATCAGCGACTACTTACGGAAAGTGATGAAACAATTGTATACAGAGAAATCTCCATAAACTACAACATGTTTAACACAATTAATGAAAAGACAAGTCTTTGAACATTATCTGAATATGTTAATACAAGTTGATCGTTATTTTTCATCCTCTTATACAAGTACCAACAAGATCTCACTTGAATTCTCAAATTCATATAGTCAGATCCAGGGTACTTGTCAATTACGGATATTCTGATAATGGCATGTTAAGATTAATGGATAAACTGTTTTTCTTTGATGTAGAAGTAGACAAAGAAAGACATAAATTACTGCTTTCTACATCTTCTTCTTCCTCCCCTTGCAGCTTTTTGTCCTCCCCTGGTCTTAGTGTGGTGCCAAGAGACAGGTTTAAATCAAGATCATTCTCTTCAAGAATCTTCCTTTTAGCTTTGCTTATTTGGCGATTCTCATTCAAGCTCCACTTATTTTCCAGGGCACTGGATCCATAAATTTCCCTTATTCCGGGGGGAAATTGTATCGTCACTAAGGAAGATTCTTTCATCACTGACAACGGTGTTGTTCGGTTTCGCATTGATTCGCAAGCATGCCATGTCTGAGAAATATCTTGAAACTCCTGCATTCGTTTTCTAGTCTGGTCAGAAGAAGATGAAATGTTACGCAAGTGGAGATCCCCATTTGTTGTGTTTGAACCAAGTTCTCTATCTATCCTCCCAGCTGCCATCGAATTGTAAAGACCAGGTCCTTTTCCAGCAATTAGGTAATTGTTGGTTGAAGTAGGCTTGCTCATCCAGCTTCCATGATGATCACTCCAAGAGTTTCTGAATCTTGATGGAGAAATGGGAAACTTTAGTAAAGATATTTGCTTATAAATAACAAAAGAACTCTCTTAGCTAATACGTAAAATTTAAACCTAGTCAGAACCTGAATTTGGAATGAAGCCTTTGATCAATGTTTCGAATCAGGGATTGATGCCAAAGACTGAAGGGAAAATGATCTGTCCTTCCAATGCCATTCACCGAACTATTAATGACTGTGACCAGCACCAAACATCAATATGCAGAAAGCAATAGGTAAACCTAATTTGTAATCTCAAACAAAATATAAGTTATTTCATACCTTGACCCTGATCGTCAATCCTCTTGCTTCGGAACATCTACAATACAAAGGAAGAAAATATTTTTAATATTCATAATATTTCACACATTACACAGGACTTGTCAGGACAATTTTTCAATTTCGGAAACAGAACAGTTTCTTGCCCCAGCTAACTATATCCAGTTCTTAAAATTTACCCTTGTTTTTAAAGATAATACATCAGACCAAAATACTACATAAAAATTTTAAGAAAAAAGTTATAAACTAGTAGTATAATCTATTCCTAGATTTTCAGCCTAATTCGGACCTAGGAAAGTAATCATGAATACCTAAGAAGAAGACAAGACGAAATCAGCGGTATGAAGTCGATGAGTCCTCTTCGATATGTTTCCTTTTCTACTTAACAGCTTAATCTGTTTAATTAGCAAAGTTACCTGTAGATGGCTTTTGACATGAGCAATACTCAGGCCCTTGATATTCATTACCTGCAAAACTAGTTTTGGAGTTGCTCCTACAACAAGAAAATAGATGGTTAGTAATTGACTCCTGACAAAGATGGAGCTTCAAAGTTCATATGTACGATCACTTTATGTCATGGGTTGTGTGGAAAATCAAGAAAATCCATGAGCAAGTAGAGAAAGATGATCTTACTCTCATGACCACCAAGTCTCTCTACCGCTTTAACAAAGCAAAGATGAAGATCAGGAGTCCACCTCAACCTAGGCACCTTAGATCTCACATATGATCTCACCCCACGAGAAGTCGCAGCCTTCTCACTCTCTTCTACAACGCTGTTGCTCGAGCTCGTACTGTTTTTAGTCTTACTTTCGTCATCACCTTCCTCCTCCACCTCTTTATCTTTGTTCTTCTCTGAAGGATCCAACTTCAGAAAGTCACTGTTCTCACTTTTCCTCATGCTTGTTTGTAGCTTGGAAAAGAGACTGATGAAAAAGTCTCAATAAAACTGACTGTTTCCAACAAATGACAAACTGTAGTACCCCATGCGAGATTCATGTGCTGCAATAATTCATCTACTTACGTTGATCTTTGCCATGCTTCCAACCAGTAGTTTCTTAAAAACTTGCTTACTCAAATTTCAAGTCATCAAGCTAAGATCCAAATAGTGAAATGGAGACATAACAAACCCTAGCTAGGACGAAAAAGTCAGACACATATACTCTTTCTTTCAGGAACAATATTAAAAGCCTTAAAGTTGATTATTTTATTTACGGATGGGGATCAATCATTCATTTATAATTTAGGTATTTATATGTGTATCAGTGTATGTGTATGTAATGGATCATACATGGATTATAGTGTCCAAGCATTTTTTCTGGATTAAGATTTGAAACTTCCAAAGTGTGGGAAACTATGATTTTTCTTTTATTGGAAAAACAATAGAAAATCTAACATGAGTTCAAGTCTCATACAGGAAGATGCTTTAACACCTTCTCTCGTTGAGCCGCTAAAGTCGATAATGAATGATGTATGGTAAAAGAAGAAAGATGCTCAACAGAGAAAACATGCATGGCATGATCCCAAAAAGAAAAAAAGAAAGAAAAGCCTAACAACGAAGTGCTCACACCATCAACCATTGACCATTGTCAACAGCTCCTAATTCCTTGAGATAAAACTTTCTTTTTCATTTTGCGTAGGCTAGGTGATAAAAATTTATAATCTCGTATATCTTTTTGAAATCTTGCTAATCTAAGTACCCCACAATTTGTTCTTTTCTGAAACACAAAAGCATGAAGCCAAAATGGAAAGAAAACCAAATATATGTCAAGATACTAAATCAAAGAAAAATAATTTGGTGCTGAATTCCTACCTAACACGACGTGAATATGTACCATATACATTTTTCTGATTCATCCGTACTGATATGCAGGCATAAGCACTTTTACAGCCTATACCAAACCTCTTCAATGCGGATTTTCTCTATCGCATATCTTCGACTCTTCAACTTACAAATGCAAGACCTCTAAGCATTGTGGGAAGAGTCTAATTAAGTTTTCAGAGGTGACATTCTGGGAATGGAATTCCAGTGGCTTTAACAATCGAATTGTACCGCTTAATATTACATACGAAAAAATGAGAGAACTTTTAAAATTACCGTTCTAAGTACATTTTAGATAATGTTAGTACAATTTTCAATAAATTACAGCTGAATGTGACGGAATATTTTGTGAATGGTTTGGTATGGTTTCAAAATAATAATGTCTTCCTCTTTAGAAAATTTAGAACTGGCCCTCTTGGAGAACGCATAGAAGGGTTACTTGTGCTACTTATACGGATTAGGTATCTATATGACCCTCCAGGCATGCATTGAAGTGCAAGCAAATTAATTATTGGTTGAGCCAAAATCAATTATATTTTGATTTCTAGTTCGGATTTCAATTTTGTCCCGACGCATAAGTAAACCGATTGAAGAAACATGACGAGATCTTAAAGAAGAGGAAAACCAGGCAAAGACCAAATGGTGTTAAGAAAGAGGCAATTTGGCATTGGGAAGATTGCTCCCCATGATTCTTGCTGTCTGTGATCACGGATTTGTCTTTATCTTCTTTAACATATGACGAAACCTATAATAACAACAAAACTTCTATTTTTGCCTTCTCCAAGATTCTTCATCAACCTCCATATATCGACTTTTTAATGTTACATATTTGTCTCCTGACAATGTTCATCGGATTCGGTGTTCTTTTCAATTCTAATATAACCTTGTTCTGGTTCGGCATGTGTAGCACAGACATCCTCAGTTTCACATGTAATGTTTTGTTTCGACTTTCGAGTACGTATTTGGTTCTTCTCTGCCATTGAAAGTCAACATTTTGGGGAGTTTCTAAATAAAGCTGAAAGAGTCCGAAACTCACGACTGTAGCGGGTACATCAACTTAAAATGGAAAAATTAGGAATGTAATTTTTACAGTTCATGTCATCCCCGAAGTAATCAAGAAGGAAGCCAAATAAGGGCAGGCGGTAATTAATACGTTCATGGCAATGTACTTTCTCATAGTCCAATGCCAATATCAGACCAGTCATGGACCTTGGACCGCGTTAGCGACACAATTCAACCTATCTTCCCCCTTGCAAATCTCAAGTAACTCTTACGCACATGAAAGGATTCTGCGACAAAGACAAATATAACCAAGTGGATCTGAATTGGGACATCGGGAAAGCCAAATTGGATACCAAAATGATTGAGTTCTGGAACTTGTCATCGTGCTTAACAATGCCGATTCGGTTTCTGAAATTTCTCTTCAATCATATGACTATTACAATCAATAAAGATCACCTTTTTGATTAACTGCTTGCACAAAATCTGTGCGAGACGATGTATAATCGCAGACTAAGTAATCATGTCTCCACTCCTAAGGAAGTGGAAACCATAACTAAGAAGCCCAGGAGGGGAATTTTTTGACTTTTGATTATTTCTCTTCTAAGTTTGCTCCGAATTTTCTTTTCCTTTCCACCTCTTAATTAAAATTTTATGATCGTGAGGGATTACTTTAGGAAAGTGACTGCAAATTGATGGATCAGACGAGAAAAACGAGATAGATCCCATGAAGAATGAATTAATTAAACAAAGTTATCCCTAAGCTAAAAATTCATGCTCAACGATATACTATTTTAGCTACACGATGAGTTAAGAATGTGAATTAATTCATGTTAATGTTCAAAGACAAAAGTAATCAAATTAAGAAGCCCATGTTAAGTTTGGTTTGGTAGTTTGCAAAGTACGTACGTATTTCATTATATTGGAAAATTACTTTAAAATTTTTAAATTATAAGAAAATTATTAATTATATTTAATCTTCATTTTGTAACACTATTTATTGCAACATATAAATGTATGTATATTATATTTAGTGACAAAATCATAATAAGTTACTATATCTCTAAAAAAATTCAATACTTAAAATTTTGACCTAAAATTTTATACAAGTATTAAAAAATTTAAAAAAAAACTCGTAATAAGTAGAAAACAAGTCTAAATAACCACATAGGATATTTTGAATGCAATGGTAAAGTTAACTTGGGTACTGTTAATTTCAGTCACTATTGTGAATATATATAATCGTAATATGTAGTATTACAAAATAATGGTTCATATATATTTAATAAATTACTAAAAGGTTAGTATACTCTAAATAATTTGTCTAGCATTATAGTTTCTCTAATCATAATAACTACAGAAGAGTAGGGGCATGAACAAAATTAACATTTTTATTAACCCTATTAATTACCAGTTACAAGTTATAATATTGTTTATAACAATCTCGCAGATTACCCTTCTCATTACAATAATGGCATTGTCCTTTTTTAATATAAATATGTATTTGTCCTATTAAATTAAAAATTTAGAAACATGTCAATCAAATACACAAAGTAAGTTTCGAATTAATTGTTTGGTGGCAAAGGTTTTCCTGCATGTAGAAATTAGATGCATAATGAGTCATGGAAGAAAATTGGTGCTATAAGAAATTTTGTCCACTCTCCTCCAGAAGTCCAGTGCAATTCCTACTACCTTGCTTACTTCTTCTTCAATCTCATTCTCCAACCTTTTCACCTCATCCTTTCTCAGTCCCTCTATTTTTAACCCTCTACTCAAAATCCCCTTAAGAAGATATGGTGTCAGGAGGTTATAAAGATTCAACTCCAATGAAAAAACTCAAGCATTTTTCTTAGAAAGCAACGAAAGATATTATGGTGGTTTCACCATTAATTGAAATACTAAAGACAAGAACAACAAGATGAAATGACACTCTAACTGGTTTTTCTTGGAAAAAAAAGATGATCCTTTCTCCACTCAAATGCTTAGGTTGAAGCTAAATGAAGCAAACCTGGACTTGAGAGCATAATGATCAAAAAAGAGGATTATTTTCTGTTCAAATTTAATAATGATGATGAATGTACTTAAGCAAGGACTTTGGAACATCAATGGCAAGATAATGTTCCTTTAAAATTAGAGGTTAAGTATGAAACTTAGAAAATTCCATTTGAATCATATTTCCATCAAGTTTAACTTTCATGATATTCCTTCATAATATTAGTCAAAAATATGATTGATTTGTCTTATTAAATCCATTTTCTTAAATGAATATATAGATATGTTTAAGTGAATTAGCTATGCAATAGTTTTTGGTGAAGCAGATACCAACATAGACCTTTAAAAGACAATCAAGTTAAAGAAATCAAATGAAGAGGGTGGACTAAAAGATTTTGAAATCCTGGTTTCATACTCTTAGAAGCCATCCAAGTTCCTTCATAACAGAACCTAGAAACTAACTAGTAAAACTTTCACCATTGACAAAGTTATAGGATTATCCCCTAAAGAGATTAATTCCTAAGAAGACAAAGCTGCATCAATGGTCACACTAGAAATTGGCTATGTCGAGGCAAAGGGTGAAGCTTCTCTTATATCAATATATGAAGCCAATGTTAACAAGGTGGAAAAAGGACCTTAAATGCTTAAGCATTCTTGTTAAAAGGAAAGTATAAATAAGTAGTTATTACAAGAATATAACTAATATACTAGGTTAAATTTAAGATCCCAAACAATTCTACTAGTATCTCTGCTACAGTTAGACCAAATATCTATATAACTCCCATTACTTCCTCTTTAAGAAGGATATCAGGTAAAAGGACTAAATCAAGGGATATCAATAATGGCTCATTCCTTTTTAATGATTATTGCTTACAATGTAGGGGCATAATTATCCAATAAGAAAAAGGTGATTAACTACTTTTGCATATGGAAAAAAATCCTTTATAATTCATTTGCTAAAGATCAAAATAAAGGTTAAATATCTCCAAGAGAGAACATAATTTTGGGATAAATCGTGGCTCATTTAGAGATACTATTACGCTTATTTTAATAGGAGGACCTTAGTGACTTATGACTAAAAGTATTAAACCACTAAGAGATTTGTAAGTACATATCACTTTTCATTTATATTGTTAATTTAGCTTTCTAAAATACATATTTGTGTGGTATCTGAATTATATGCAGGCTCTCAATAATAGTCTTAAGCTTATAGTAGAATACTTTATCTGCACTCTCTTTAATAGTGAGACTAAAGGAAACCAAATAAGTCTTAAGGTACTATACTAATGAATTTTTTAACTACACTAATCACTTTTATGTAACAAACCTTAGATGTCAGTTCTCCACTTTGAGCAATAATGAAGTTAGAGAAACACATATTAGGAAGAAGCTAGATAAGTATTTAGTTAACTTTGATTGTTTTGTGCAATTTCCATCAAGCAAGGCTTAGTTTAACCTATATGTATGCTCGATATAATACCCCAATAGAAATCTCCTTGACATCTCGTTAAAACACCAAAGTTACAACTTTTAGATTCATAAACCTTTTAGCAAGCTTACCTAACTTTGAAGAATAAGTGATTAAAGGGCAACATATTAAAGTTCATGACTTTGAAACTTTTAAAAATTAAAATTAAAATTACAAAAACATACATATCAGTGAATACTAAGAGAATTGGTACATCTTATCAAGCTATCAAGTAGTCCAAGTAAAGCCTCCTAAATATCTAAAAATAATAATACTCAAATCCTAGTGATGGACTAATGAAATCATAGAGAGGTAGGGCTTAATTAGCTATGTTAATACACTAAAGGGTCAATACTCCATTCTTAGGGAGAATTCTAGAGCCTTATGCCTCAAATATAGGGTCATGGATATAAAATATTTTCATAATGCAATTCTTGCCATAAGGAATACCAATATATTTATTTATGATGTTCATGAAGTATGAATAATGCATATCTCCCCAAAGTAATTGAAGGAGTCAACACTTAAATACTTTCATCAAATTATAATTATTTTCACTTATCTCATACGTAGGTAACTAGTTCCATAGATTCAAACTCCTTAAGCCAGAAGCAAGATAATTCCCTTATTAAGCCTTTTATAAGAACGGATATTGAAAGGACACTATTCAGTAAAAACTCCAACAAGGCTCTAGGACCAAATGTCTTAAAAGCCTATTTTTATTAGAAGACATGACATTTGATTGGAGACACAGTCATAAAGGTCATTATGGAATTTTTAAAAATGGACATGCTACTAAAGGAGATTAAAAAAGATTCTTTATATGCCTTATTCCTTAAACACCTGACCTTAGAGTAATTAAATATTATAGAACTATTTTTCTTGCATGAGATAATTGTTAAAATGTGATGCGAATCGAAAAGCATTATAATTCTTAGAGCAATGGGATAAAATCGCACAAAGTGGCATTTTCATAATTATGGGCCAATTTGAGTATTCAATTTGACAATTTTGCTATTTTCGGTAAGTTTTTATTTCACAATTACTTTTATAGGGAATTAATTTTTTGACGAGCCATTTTAGGATTTAATTGGGTTTTAGGAATATTTCAGATTTTTGGGCATAATTAGGGTTTTCCTTATATCTTTGGGATCTCTGCCTATATAAATGCATTGTAGTTGAAATTCAAGATATTTTTTATTAATTAAATAAGAATTCCCTTCTTCATAATTCTCTTTTCTTTTCGGTATTCTTTTGTGAATCAACAAAATTGAAAGAGTCCTATATTCCTGGCAATCATGAGCGATTCAACAAGTCTATAGAAGGCTTCCATTATGTCAGTTGGTATCAGAGTTAGTTCATTCCTGAACTCATAGTTAGAGGAAGAGCAATTCGTCAACAACTTGTAGATGAAGTATATAAGCGAGATGACCTGCGACAGATGGAGCAACATCCAGCTGAGTAGTTTAATCAACGTATGGAACAAATGATGGAGCAAATCAACTAGAGGTTTTTTGGACTTATGGGAGGTTAGAACCAATGAAGAGGAGAGATCGCTACTAGGAGGAAGAAAATGAGAGCACTGAATAGGGGAGTGCGAAGAAGTTCCTTATAAATGTCACCGAAATAATGGAAAAGAGGATAATTAACGTTAGGAATTAGGTATGCGAACTGAAAATCTTGAGTTCTATAGGAATCTCAGTTCGGAAGAGTTTATAGTCTGGTTGACAGTGACTGAGGAGATCTTAGAGTTTAAGGAAGTCCCAAAGAATACAAGGGTGTCCCTTATGGCTACTAGGTTCAGAGTCAGAGCTGCAGCATGGTGGCAGTAGCTAAAGATGAAACATTCAATGTAAGGTAAAAGTAAGATTAGCACCTAGGAGAAGATGAGAACAAATGTGTGAAGAATTTCTACCATACAATTGTCATAGACTGTTGTATCAAAGGTTACAAACCTAAAGCAGGGTAGAAAGATAGTGGATTAGTACACTAGTGAATTCTATAAGTTGCTCTTTCACAATAAGATACAAGAGAAGGAGGACCAACTCATTTCAAGGTACATTGGCGGGTTGCAAGAACAGATCCAGGACAAGATAAGCATGTTTGACCCTGTATCTGTGTCAGTAGCTGACCAGCACACCTTAATAGTTGAGATACAAGTTCAGTGGTTAGGAAGAATTTCTCTTACGGGTCTTAACTTCTCACTCAATGTGAATAATGCATCAAGCAGTAGAGCAAACAGGCCAACGAATTAGAATGATGTGCAAAATAAAGGTGATACCAGCATGAATCCAGCCAATAGAGTAACTAAAGGTGTTATTCGTTGCTCTGGGTGTGGCGAACCTTGTCATAGACAATCTGAATGTCAGAAAACAACAGCGTAAGGAACTATTTATGGATTCTAAAGAGGGAGATGATGAAGACGCGGTCATTGGAGCATAACCGGACTTTGACATCAAGGAGTATACAGAGGAGGTGCAGGTTGAAGGAGATACAGGTACTATTTTATTAGTCATACGGGTATGTTTACCGCCTAAAGCTATTATTGGCGATGAATGCCTGTAGAATAATATATTCCAGTCCACATGCACCATCTATATTAAGATCTGTCACTTTGTGATTTATGTTGGTAGTTATGAGAATATAATATCTATAGAGACTGTCAAAAAATTGAATTTAAAAAATAAAAAACACCCTACATCATATAAGATGGCTTAGTTAAAGAAAGGTAATGAGATCACAGTGTCTTAACATGCTTTGGTGTCTTTTTCTATAGGTCCTAAATATAGATATTCTGTATAGTGTGATATAATTTCCATGGATGCTTGTCACTTGTTGTTGGGGAGACCCTGGCAATATAATAGGCGGGTGGTACATGATGGTAAGGTTAACACATATAGTTTTGCATTTGAGGGAATGAAGATCATACTATTGCCTAGTAAAAGGGGTGGAAAAAAGTAAACTGACGAGGGATAGTACTAAACTATTATCCTTGGCTAGATTTGATGAAGTATTGCAGGAGTCAGAAGTGTTGTATGTATTGATCGGGAAGGAGGTTGGACTAAATATGATTGCACCATAAGCGACGGTCGAGCTCCTCAATGAATTTAATGACGTGTTTCCGAGTGAGTTACCTGATGGTTTGCCACCGTTATATGATATTCAACACTAGATTGATCTTGAACTAAGAGATGTGTTACCAAACCACACTCATTATAGAATGAGCCTAAAGGATCATAAGGAGTTATGTAGTTAGGTGGATGAGCTCTTGGTAAAAGGACATCGGCATGAAAGTCTAAGTCTTTGCACAATGTTGACCTTATTGACGCTAAAGAAAGACGATTTATGGTGTATGTGTGTGGATTGTAGGGCCATCAATAAGATCACGATGAGGTATCGATTTCCTATTCCTCGCCTTAATGATTTACTTGATCAGATTAGTGGTGTTGTTGTATTTTCTAAGCTAGACTTGAACAGTGAATACCATCAGATTCGGATCAAGCCTGGTGATGAGTGGAAGACAAACTTCAAGACACGAGAAGGGTTGTATAAATGGTTGGTAATGCCATTTGGTTTGTCTAATGCACCCAATACCTTTATGCGCTGATGAACTAAATTTTTTGACCTTTCATTGGCAAATTTGTTTTTGTGTACTTTAATGATATATTGATTTATAGTTCTCACGAAGAGGTGCATATACAACATTTGTGGGAGGTTTTGTTTGTCCTTTGTATTTTATGTAGTATTAAAGAAGTGTGTATTCATGATAAATAGATTTTTATTCTTGGGGTATATGGTTTCCAAAGATAGAATATAGGTTAAAGAGTCCAAAATTGAAGGAGTGAAGTAGTGGCCATAACCACAAACCACTATAGAGGTCTGCAGTTTTCATGGTTTGGTGTTTCTTTATATATGTTTCATTCCCCACTTCATCAATATCATGTCCCCAATCATAAACTATATGAAGGGAGGCAAGTTTGCATGAACTGAAGAGGTTGAGGGAACATCCTGATTGATAAAGTAACACCTTACTACAACATCGAATATTAGCATTTCCTAACTTTTTCCAGCCATTTAAATTGTAGAGCGATGCCTTAAAGGTGGACATTAGAGTATTTTTAAGCCAGAATAGTAGACCAGTGGCGTACTATAACGAGAAGTTATCTGGATCCAAGCTCAATTACAGTATCTAAGTTCTACGCTGTCGTACAAGCTGTCAAACATTAGAAGCACTATAGTTCATCCTCTATACTAGTCACGAAGCCTTGAAGCACCTCCATAGGTAGCATAAGGTGTCACCTAGACGTGCCCCTTGAGTCACGTATCTACAATGGTTAACTTTTATGGTGAAACATATTACAGGGTTGACAAATCACGTGGTAGATGCTTTGAGCCGTCGAAGGGCATTTTTGACTAAAATGAATATTTAGGTATCTAGTTTTCATATTTTTCATGATTTACGTGATACTGACCTATATTTTTCTAGAATTTTCAGTTTTGAGTGGGCATGAGAAAAGACAAATTTTGGTATTACATGATGGATTTCTATTTAAAGGGAATCAACTATATATCCCAGATTGCAGCCTGTGATTAAAGATTATTTAAGAGCTACACAATGAGGGGCAGATTGGGCATGGTTGCACTGTAGAGCTAGCCTAGGCCTCCTACTTCTGGCCCATAAGTTGAAAAGAGGTAGAGAAATATGTCCAACATTGTCAAGTGTTCCAAGTCTTGAAAGAGGTGGCAACTAATGCAGGGTTATACAAACCATTACCCTCCAATACAGTCATGGGTTGATATTAGTATGGATTTTGTGCTAGGATTACCTTGTACATAGCGAGGTAATGATTCCATCTTCATTATGGTTGATCAGTTTTCTAAGATGGTTCACTTCATCCCCTGTATAAACACAAGTAATGTTGTTAGTGTCATGTAATTATTGTTTGGGATGCTTACTGTCGGCATCGACTACAAGAATCTATTATCTTAGACAGGGACACCAAGTTCCTTGGTCATTTCTAACACAGCCTATGGAAAATGGTCAATACATAACTCAACTTGAGTCACCCTCAAACAGATGGGAAATTGAAGTTGTCAACAAATCCTTGAGCAATTTGATGCGATATCTAGTTGGTGATCATGTGAAGAGTTGGGATCAGAAGTTATTTTAAGCAAAGTTATCTTATAATAATGCAATTAATAGGAGTACCAGTTTTAGCCCATTCTAAGTGGTGTATTATGTTATACATCAGGGTCCCCTAAACCTACTCCCTATGCCACATCGGACTCATATTTATGACAATGCAAAGGATTTTATGGGTTCACTATAGGAGGTTCATAAGAAAGTCACTAAGAACCTTTAACAGGTTGCTTCCAAGTACAAACAAATTGATGATTAGAAATGAAGAAACGTAAAATTCGATGTTGGTGACTATGTTTGGGTTGTCCTCGCTCGTGATCAATTTGCTGCAGGTGACTACAACAAGTTGTCAACTAAGAAACTTGGGCCTTTAGAGATTGTGGAGATAATCAACTTCAACGAATACCATATCAAGTTACCTAGTCACATTCGAACTTCGAATGTTTTCAATGTCAAACACCTCATGCGCTTTCATGGTGACTCTTCTGATGATGACCAAGCAACCAATTCAAGGACGAATTTTCTTGTTCCTTGGGAGAATGATTTGGATTGAAAAGCCTTACAATACTTGGAGTAATAGGATAAAAATTGCACATAGTGGTAGTTTCATAATTATGGGCTAATCCGAGCATTCAATTTGACAATTTTGCTATTTTTCGTAATTTTTATTTCTCAATTACTTTTAAGGGAATAATTTTTTTTACCCACCATTTTAGGCTTCATTCTTGGTAAATTTCGGGTTTTAGGAATATTTCAAATTTTTTGACATAATTAAGGTTTTCCTTATATCTTTGGGATCTCTACCTATATAAAAGCATTGTAGTTGAAAGTCAAGATAGTTTGTTTTATTAATGAAACAAGAATTTCCCTTCCTCATAATTCTCTTTCTTTTTCGATATTCTTTGACAAATCAACAAAATTGAAAGAGCCTTATATTATTGGCAATCGTGAGCGATTCAACAGGTCTACAGAAGGCTTCCGCTATGATAAAATGTTAGCAACTAGACTAAACTTGGTTCTAAAACACATCATTAGCCTTTGTTAAAAGGCTTTTCTCTAAATAAGAAGCATATAGAATAATACTAATAATTTAAGACCTATTTAAGAACTACCACATAAGAAATAAGATAAAAAAATTGTTTAATGAAGATTGAATTCAATAAAGCCTTTCATTCAGACAATTAAGAGTTTCTAACTATCATCACGAGGAATTGGGGTTCTTCAAATAGCTTATATTCTACTTGCATCATAACAACCTTCTTCAGTATCTTGATTAATGGAGAAGTTACTCATATATTCAATGGGAGAAAGGTTTAAGACAAGGGGTCCCTTTATAATATTACTTATTTCTTTATATATTAAAGTCATTAATAGATTTCTCGCAAAAAGAATTGAAGAACTAGAAACTTCATCTATGATAATCAATTAAGGAAGCTAAAGCTCTTTAACTTATTCTTTGTTGATGATATATCGTTGTTATTTTGAGATGATATTAATTCTATTAAGTTGCCAATAGGTATGCTGGATGTTTTTAGTGACATTTTAAGGATTAAAATCAATCCTAACAAGAGTAATAGTATTGTATCAAGAAGATGCCCACTCCTTGTTAAAGTAGTGTCTCATATTGTAGGCTTCAAAATCCAAAACCCCTTTTAGTAACAAAATACAATTTCAAAAAGTACACAAAGATAAACAAGAATTTGATCTTGACACATTCTTTTGGATCATATAAATTAACATTACCAAAGGAGTCACAAATTTTGGCACATCAATAGCACATAGATGGAACTTGTAGCATATCCCCTGTGGACCTACCTCTGATGTTATCTTGTCTAGACAAAGATTTCAGGGTATAGTTCATTAATTTCTTTTAGTTACAATTAACTTACGTGTTGCCCTATTTTAGTGTAACCTTATATGGTTGTAACTTTGTTTTTACTAGGCCTTGGTCCCTTTTAAAGGTCCTTGACTAATTTAATTCAATTTTTAAAAAATATGAAAAGGTAATATCTTTATTAAGTTTAAGCAATAAAAACCTTTGATTAAAAATAAAATTGAAAAAAGAATTAAATGTACTAAAACCGATAATGGTTAAGAATTTTATAGAGGATATTTTAATGAAATTTATAAAATTTCATATAATCATCCTCCTTAATATAATGATGTTGTTAAGCATATATGAATAGAATATTATTCGAGTGAACACATTGTATTTTATTAAACTTTGATTTATCTAAAGATTTTTAGGCTAATACATTATCCATATCAGTAAATTTCTCTCCTCACACATATCTTAAGTTTAAGACCATTAAAGAAGTATTGATAGGAATCAATGTACTTTTGAACCTTTGAATTTTCCAAACAAACTAATTATGCGAAAAAAAGGAGAAAAGGATCTAAGATGTCCTTAATATAATGGTTAAAGAAGTGGAAACACATATGGAATCAAACTAAATTGAAGAAAGAGCATAGGTTAGCTTGATTTAATCCAAGGATGGAGAAGACTTAGATGTGAACATAACCTCCAATATGATCTTGATTAAGTCATTAACCTTTTTGAAAACTTAGTGAGGAGAGATTGTCTCTACTATAGGTGTGACCCAGTCCATGTCTATCTTCAAAAGTTATAAATAGATCCACAGTGTCCATCCACAGGCATTTTTATTTATTTTTGGAAATCTTAATTTTATGTTTTTAGTATTTAATGGTTATTTCTATACAATTGTGAACATTATGTTGGATCTTTAACACAATTGGAGAGTTTTCTCTTTAGTTCTTTATAGAAAATTTTGAACTTATCAAGTTATGTACTTTTGGTGTTCAAATTTTCTTATAATTTTGATTTTAGTTCTTAATAATGATAGATCAAGATTCTTTATATCTTTATTTCATAAT
>JAOQMP010000008.1:27284346-27306627 GCA_027563575.1 Erythroxylum pedicellare
TATTACAATAGGTCAAGGTTCTATCTTAATCTGGTTTTAGCTTCCTTAGGACTTGACTACAATTCAAATATGTTAAGTTTCAAGGTTTCATCCTTAAGGTTTGTATCAATTTAATATCAAAACTTTTGTTGTAAAATTAGGAAATATCTATCTTTTATTTGTTCTTGTTTCTTGTTCTTGTTCTGATTTATTAATTCTTTCTTTATTTTCCTTTTTTTATTCTTGCATTTATTGATTTCTTATTTATTTCCTTCTTAAGTTTTCTTTGTATCTTCCTTTTTGTTCCATATCTTTTAGGGTCTATAAATAAAGGAACAAAGAACATTCTAAAATAAAAAGAAAAAAGAATCAATTGATAATAATTAGGAAAAGAATATTGTTTTTGTTAAACTTTCTTAAGCTTTTTTTTTCAAAAGTTTGATTTCATTCTAGTAACGACTATAAATTCTATTAGAAGTATTCCTAACTGGTTAAAATTTAGGATTATTTTCTAAGTAAAATTATGATTCGAACCTACTACAATTATCCGTAATCTTTTGTATTCTTTTTTTTACTTTTTTGTTTTTGACTTCTTACTAGTACTTTACTCCAAGATTCAAGATTGATTGAATAATGTAGGTTAATTGCTTAGTTTATTTTGGTTATTTTAATAAAGAATCAAAAGGGAAATGAGTAATAAAAGGAAATATTTTGTCAGCAATATCAGTAGAGAATACTTAGATTTAGAGTGAATCAATAGTGAATTGAGTGACATTTAAATGAAAGAAACATGTGAGAGAGTGTTGTGAGGTTATTTCTAATATTCTTTGAAGGATTAATAATGTTTGATTTGGAAAAACTAAAAGGGGAGGAAGGATGATACTTTTACACTCGAGCAGTATAACTATAACTTAATCACATGAATATGATGTTTGGCGATATTAGAGATCGATTGGAGTTGCAAAATATTGGCATTGCCAATTTTCATGAGGGATAATCACCACAAATTCAATTCAATTCAGCAACAAAGGCGAGTTCTCTAAAATGATTTTGACGATTTTGTAAAATGAGATTACTTGTATGATGACTACTAACCACAAAGAAATAATATATGTAGTTTTTACACTAAAGTGATTAACAAGATCAAGATGACAGAAGGGAGTCTAAGTGAGATGGCAACCTTGAGAAAATCAAAGTGAAGGTTCCTTCATTCCAAAGGAGGAATGACCTTAAGATTTAATAAGAATGGGAAAAAAAAGATGGAGCTGATTTTGACTATCATTGTTACGCTAAAGAGAAAAAGATAAAAACTCATTTTTGTTAAGTTTACTTATTATAGTATTATTAGGTAGAATCATCTTGTAATAAATAGGTGAAGAAACTATGAAAGTCATATTAACAATTGGGAGGAGATCTATATCCAACCACCACTATAGGGATTTTTTCCAAAAATTGCAACATAACTTCTAAAGGTTGAAGAGTATTAAATAATAAAGAGATAAAAATTGACATGGTTCAAGCAAAGGTAGAGAAAAATAAAAAATCCATCTTGCTATATTTCTAAATGGTTTAAATCGAGTATTAGCTGATATAGTAGAATTGCAACGTTAGAGACTAAAGATATAATTTATAAGATCATAAGGTTAGAAAGACAACTATAAAAAAGGACAAGTACTATTCATAACTAAATTACAGCTCATCTTAATATAAATTGAGTTCAAAAAAAGATGGCAATATTGCCCCAAAAGTCAAAGTCAAAACACCTAAAAAAATAAGGAAGGTTCCTAACAAAGTAGAAGGTAAATCTAAAACTCAAACTCATACTTGTAATATTAAATTATTTTGTTATTTAGGGGCAATACACATATTTTCAAAATGTTATAAGGAAAGGAAAATTATTATGTGATATGAGAGGGAGGTTGAGATAAAAAAGAGAAAGAGTGATAAGGATTCTATATCGCCATCAAAGATTATGATAATGATGGTGTTAAGTATCCAGTATATGAGAAGAAGCTTATGATTAAGCATGCTCTAAATGTTAAAGTCAAAGAAAATGATGTTAGTTAAAGAATATTTTTCATATAAGATGTCACATTAATAATAAGACATGTAGTATGATTATTAATTAAGGTTGTTAAAAAAATGTAACTAGCCCTACTATGGTTAAAAAGTTAAGCTTGAATACTATAAAACATCCTCGACTATATAAGATTTAATGGTTAATGACTATGATGAAGTTATAGGGCATAATAGGTGTCAATTTCCCTCTCAATTTGAAGATATTATGACACATTATTGACTGATATCATGCCTATACATGTTGTTCATATTCTCTTAGTAAGACTTAAGAGCTTGATATAAGTTCTTTTAATAGGTATTCTTTTGCCATAAACAATAAAATCATTATTGACACTAAATAAGTATCTAAGGATAGACTTAAGCTAAGGGCAGAGAGTGAAAAGAGAGAGAGAATAATCTAAAAAATCAAGATGAGAAATAAAAAAATGGGAAGAAGGAGGAAATTTTTTAAGGAAAAGAAAAAGAGAGTGTTAAGAGAAAAGCAAATAAATGAGTGAGTTTTGATGCTAGAAAGAGTTAGGTCAAAAGAGCTTTTTATTCTAACCAGCCTAGAACTTTCCTAATGTTCAAAAATGCTTTGATACTAACAATCTTGATGTTTTCTTGCCTAGTATTTTTGTTTCTTTATTATAGATTTCTAAGATGTATTCATCAAAAATTTCCTTGCAACTTAACACTAATTAGGGGAATATAACATCCAATTGAATGTGTACCTGGTGTTACCATTCCTAATTAACCAATCTATAGAAGTAATATGGAGTAGACTAAAGAAATCTAAAGTAAGTTGAGGAGTTTTTGTTAAAAGGGTATGTGAGAGAGAGTATGAGTCCATGTGCTATTTTAGTTTTATTTGTTCCTAAGAATGATGGGTCATAGATGTGTATTAACTTTAAATTTTTAATAAAATGATAATAAAATATTAACATGTCATGGTTCTTGTATATTCTTAAAGACTAACTTAAAAATTAGATATCATAAAGTTAGAATGAAAAAAGAAGAATAGCCTTCAAAGTGAAATATGATTTATACAGTTGTTATTAATGGCTTTTAGATTGTCTAAGATACCTAGAACTTTCATGAGGTTAATGAATTATGCTCTACATGCTTTTATTGGAAAATTTATAGTTATTTATTTTGATGATACCTTAGTTTGTATTAAGACTTTAGATGATCATGTTAAGCATATAAAAATTATTTTGGCTCTTTGGAGATAAGAGAATTATATACTAATCTAAATAAGTGTTTATTTTTCATAGATAAAGTAAATTTTCTTGGATTTAGTGAGCTTAAAAGGGATAAAGGTGGCTAAAGATAAGGTTAAGGCCATTCAAAAGTTGCCTACATCTAGGTCTAAATTGATGTAAGGAGTTTTCACAATTTACCTAGTTTTTATAGTAGGTTTATGAAATATTTTAATACACTAACTATACTACTCATTGAAGTTGTCAAAAATATTATTAGATTTAAGTGGGGTGATGAAAAAAGCATGTTTATAGTTTTGTCAAAGAAAATAACATTATGTTCCTTTATTAGCTTTTCCTAAATTTTTTAAAAATTTTGAAAATGAGTATGATATTTCAAGAATAGGCATTGTTGCTATCTTAATATAAAAAAAGCTAGTAAATTATCTATTTTAGTGAAAAATTTAGTGGAGCTACTCTTAATTATCTAACTTATGACAAAGATTTATATGCATTAGTTCAAGCTTTGGATACTTGGTAGCATTATATATGGTCAAAAGATTTTGTTAGCAATAGCAACCATAAGTACTTGAAGCGTTTGAAAGGGAAAGGGAAAGGGAAAAGGAAGTTGAATCAATGATGTGATTTTCATATGGCATACTGAATATAAGTGTTCTTTTAGTATGGCATGATAGGTATCTAAAGCTGATAAAGGGATCATGAAAATTATCTTTTAACCATATGATTAGGTATGGATGGATATGAAATATAATGGTTCTTATATCAAAGAAGATCTAAATTACAATAAAAAGGAGACGACCTATTTCAACTTATCAATAATAATGCTTATAAATTAGATTTTTACGTGAATATAATGTGAGTAATACTTTTAATTTTTTTTATTTAACTCCTTTTTTGTGTAGGTGATAATTCAAGGATGAATCTTTTCAAAGGAGTTAGGGATGAAAGGAACCAAGTTGCCTTTTATCCTTTAAATTTAACGACCAATTATACAACAAAGAAAAAAGGCTCCAAGATACGTTAATAGATTGGTGAAACAAGTGGCAATATGTGTGGAATCAAGACAAGTTGAATGACAAGTATTAGTTATATTGATTTAAGCTAGGGTTAAAAAAGAGTTGGATATGAATTTGCCCTACAACATAGTTATCTAATAGCCTATTCAACTTGTAGGATAACTAAGTAGTGAGACGTAATCTTTAATAAGATATGGCTCAGATCGATTCTATCTTTAAAATTTATATATAGATCAAAAATTTCTAGCTATAGGCATCATTTAAGATTGTATCTAATGTCATAAAATTATAGGAGGATCCATGATCTCCAAACAAAGGCATGGTTCTAACTATACCTAGAAAACATTAAAGTGTTAATTATAGCACCCCACTCTCATAGTGCATATCCCTGAACATACTGATGGTATTCGAAAACACACTCTACAAAGGTAGTGCACTAGGATGGTCAAACAATCGAACTCATTACAAAATTTTCAAATATCACATGCATATTATAGAAAACCACTAATCAAATTAGGCCCATTTTTTTTATAAATGTTATATTCACAATTATTATTACATTTATTGATCAATCTCATTAACAAAATTTCCAATTTGGAAAGTCACCACAAAACATAATTATTCAAATACACGTGATAGAATAATTGCAGAATACATTCTTTAATACAAAAAATAGAAAAATCTATGCAAACGTGAACTAATCCCAACTTCTATCTCTTACTCGAATGCAGTGGCTAGACTCCAATTTGTCTAATTAGAGATCTTCTCTAAGCCTGAAAAATAATGTTGTAATTTTGGGGTGAGTTTTGTGAACTTAGTGAGCGAACCATCCTCGATGGGTCACTCATATCACATAGCACAGTAGTTCATACTTCAATTTCACATACATGTCATATCATCATATAATACACATCATTTCACTAATAATCATATAGCATCACATAACACTTTGATCAATTATTCCACATTTTACATTAAGAGCATTCAAACAGTTCATTTCGATCATTTAAATCATACATCTCAATTATATATACAATGCTCATGAGACTTACTTTTGATTATTATGTTGTTATGACCGAGTGCCTTTTTACTGGCTTATATCTCTTGTGGATATCAGCCTTATGTCAGATATTGTCCCATATCCCTTATGGATACCAGGCACATTAACAACTAAGCTTGTGGATTTTGTGTATATTCCAAGCTTTAAGCTCTTTGAGACTAGTCACTCTAGTCACAACTGCTTTTATGTTATCATGAATTCATGTAATGAAATGCACCAAATCACATAGGACAAATCAGTCACTTTATTTCACTTTACATATTCACTTTCATATGTCATCATACCTAAGTCTGGCATTCAATAGTTCTATTAAGCATACTTATTTCTGTCAGAATCACATATAAGGAGAACTTCCAATGATTTTTACATGCATCAAACGCCTCAAACATTTATTGTCTAGAATTAATACATTCATATCAATCATATCAATAGTAATTCAATACAAAAATTTAAAACAGAACAAACAATGAAAATGAGACCATCTAGGTCGACTCACAGTACACTCCATATTAGTATTTGCTTCTTTGATCCGGAAATGTGTGGATGTGGATATTCTATCCTATATCAACATTATGCAATACACATATTGCACACACATTATTAATTGCACAATCACATAAACATTCAATTGTACACATATGTATATGTGTAATGTATAATGCATGCTCAATTTGACCATTCCGGGTATGTTTCCTTGATCATGTCTCTTGATCATTCAAACCTTATCATTTGTATGTGTTTATCTTATTCTTAGGTTTACACCTCAAGAACACTTGGTTATTCTAATGTCATAATTCAATTACTCTTCATTTCTTTTCTAGCATTATTTGCTCTCATAATATCCAATTCTCATTCACCTTTACTTAACAAATATTACATAACTCCTTTGAATCACAACTACAATCATATGAACATCTTAATTCTCATTATACTCATGTCTTTTCCACTTTGATATCAACAATTCATTAGCTAAGTTATAACCTCAATTATCACCTCATACACATCACACATTTGGTCACTTAATCCAAGCATCATTCCATCTTTTCTCAAAATAGATTTTAGGGTCAATTGTTCATGGCCATTTTGACAAAGAAAACGGCGTATTTAGGTAATAAGTTCTTCTAAAAAATGTTATTTTATGTATTAAGTTTATAGTGACACCAATTTCTTACAGCTTGGTTTAGTATTCTACAAGTTATAACTAAAATACTACAAACTATTCCCAAACCATGATAGCACATTGTACTCGACTTCAAGCCAATTTTTGAAACCCTTAAAGATAGAATTCAATTTCAATTCCTTCATGAAAATTGTATCGATATGTCTCTATTTTAGTCTAAACTTAAAATAATCCTATTTGGATATCTACAAATCAATATATGGTCAAATTACAGATGCTTGTTCAGTGAAAACACTCCATTTAACATATTCCAGCACACTTCATCATTTTCATTTGAAACTTATCAGTCAACCACTTACCAATCCTTTCCTAGTGAATTCAGATGACAATTAATTCTAGCAGAGAGGAAGGACAATGTGTGAGGAGCTTGTAGTTCAAATTTCAAGTCAATCAGAGGTTCAAAAAAAAGTTATGGTCAAAAGAGTGAAAGGCGTTTAAAACTATCCAAAAGCATTGAACCTTCACTATCACGATCATGCTTAAGCACAATTGCACTACCTGAAGTTTACTTTCTATCTTGATCATGCATTACTTGATATCTCCTCTCTGTCATGATTTTACACTACTTGAAGGCTTCTCTCTCTGTTATGAATGTGCACTACCTGGTGTTTCCTTACTCATGTATCATCAACTTTCCGCACATGTTCATCTTCATTTCCACTTTCATTTCATTTCTAACTATCGTCTTAAATCTTTGCATTTCAAGACACCGCATTACTCCCTTTTTCATTAGCATCAAACTCATTTTAACTCATCAGATAACACTCAAAAAGATCCACGGTGATAAACTAAGAAAACAGATCATAAAACCCATCTATTTATCTATCAAAATTTTTTGGACTTTTTCCTAAACTATCTTGAATGATCATTCTAACTCAAATCATCTCAACAACAACTTATGAAATATTGATCATCATATATTTAAAAGCAAGAGATGACCATACCCAAGTTTTCTCATTCACGATTCAGCATATATATATTACCATTTAATGATCATTTGACCTTTAACTAACATCAAACATGTTTCATGTAACAAATCATGAAGAGTAATGCTTTAGAATTACTTGGTTAGTCCAAGATCTTCAAATAACATTTAACCTCAGCTTCACCAGTACCATTTGATCATCAACATTCAAAGGTGGCAGGGTTAGGTCTTTAGTAAGAATGAAGAATACTACAAAACAAAAGTAGCAAATGAAAGATGAAAGTAAGCTTCAACATGGATGGAGTGAGAAGTGAGTATCAGGGATGAAGGCAAATAAGGAAGATGAAGATGAAAGAAGCTAATGAAGGGAAGAGTAAATGGCAAGTGAAAGACCAAAATTAGAGTGGGTCTTTCACTTAATAAAAATCGTGGATTAAGACAAGTGGTGTGGCAAGTGACACTTATCACTTGCCACATTGATTTCTCATGATCGTTTTTTAGTCTTTTAATAAGCTAGTCCATTTATGTTCCAATTCTAATCCAATTGACTCCCAATTTTAAATTACATGTCATTAAATCCTAATTTCATTCATCAAAATTTCTACTACCATCTAACACTTAATTCTTCTACTATTCATCGATTATTTTGCCACTTGGCATTTTTCCTAGTTTTAAAATACCCTTAATTCTAGAAAATTCTCAAATTTCACCAAAAATTCTAAATCAATAATTTAATTAACTAGATCAATTTTTTAAGGAAAATATTCACTATCCATATTATAATCACATTAAAACAATCATTTATACCCAGAAAATGTCACATAAGTGCATGAACAAATCATTGTAATATGTGCAATAATCAAATTCAAGTGTATGTATACTATATTATGCATGAGCATAAAATGTATTTTTTTAATCTCTCATTGCTATTTTTCATTTATAGAAATCTATGGTTCTAACCCTTAGTATGAAAACGGGATGTTACATTAATAGTTCACACAACCTCACCTAAGAGGTGCCAAATCGTGCCTAATTGAAATCCTAATTTTATTTAGTTTAGAAATCATAATTTGGTGTTATAATTTTTAAAGGCTATTTATTTTCAATTGAAAACATTATGTTAGATCATTAATACAATTATGAGAGTTTTCTATTAGGTTATTCAAAGAACTTCTGAGCTTATCAAGTTATTTACTTATAACATTAAAACTATCTTATAATCTTAGTTCTAGTTATTTACAAAGATGGGTTAGGATCCTTTATACCTATGGTTCATTATTCAATATAACCATTGGATTAGGTTCTAACCTTAATATGATTTTAGCTTCCTTAAGAGTTGATTTCAAATTAAGTGTGTTAGATTTCAAGGTTTCATCCTTGAGGTTAGGATCAATTATGATTTAGTAAACATATTAACTACTCTAATTTACATATATTTAGATTTCATGCATATGTACATATAAAGGATGATAAATTAGACTCAAGAATGAAAATGTATATGTTTGGTTTAAATAAAATGCAAAGGGATATAGGTTGTTGTATCTTAATCCAAAGTTACAGAAAATTAAAATTAGTAAAAAAAAAAGATTTATTTGATGAAACAAATATTTATTGGAATAAATTTTTGTGGCATATGCATTAGTAATAACACAATAAATAAATAATATTGGTGAGCCTTCTATATAATTTGGATTTATTTCTTGTAATGATTATACTATGTTGTTTCCTTTAATAAAATTGACACTTAAAGTTCTCAAAACCACTATCAAAGAAGAATATCATTGGCTTAAAATGGATCCTTAGAAAGAATGTTGGAATTTCAATAGTATAAGATGCAAGGTATAAGGCTCGATGAGTCACAAAGGACATAATTAGAAAAAGTGAGTTGAATTTGATAATATATTTTCTCTTATTGTAAACACTATTTGACTTGTATTTTACTTTCTTTTATTTCTATGTATGAACTTGATTTGGAACAAATGGATGTTAAAATAACTTTTCTATATAGTGAACTCAAAGAACTTAGGGTTTTCATTTTTAAAGGGAAAGAAGATCATTTCTACTTATTGAAGAAGTTTTTGTATAGATTGAAACAGTCACTTAAACAAAGGATAAAAAGGTTTGACTCATTTATTGTAAGAAACTCTTTGATGGGTAATTCGCTTATTTAATGTTGTATGTTGATGACATGCTTATTGTTACTAAAGAAATATTTTAAATCAATAAATTGGAATTTTTATTGAGTAATGAGTTTTAAATGAAAGATTTGGGAGTTGTGAAAAAATAATTCAAGGAGATCCTTCAAAATAGAAAGAAAGGGAGATTTTATCTTAACATGAGAAATTTTAGAGAGGTTTGGAGTAAGTGATGGTAAACATGTCAGTACTCCACTTACATCTCATTTTAGGCTTTCATTTTTTTCACTCATGAAAGATACATTTTGATGTTAATAACATACGTCATGTTCCTTACCCTAAGTTATTGTATGCACTATTCATAATGTCTTACAAATTGTTAGTATTGTTAGCACATATATATCCAATCCTAAAAGGAATCACTAATAGGATGTGAAGTGGATTCTCAAGTACTTATAAAGTAGTATAAATGCATACTTAGAGTTTGGAAAAAAAATATAATGAAGATTAGTTAGTTATGTTGACCAAATTATACAGGCGATTTTGATGAGAGAAGATCCCTTATAAATTATATATTTTTTATGGTGGTTATACAACCAATTAGAAAGTAACTTTTCTAGCTACAATTGCTTATCTACTTTAGAGATAGAGTATAAAATTGCTGAATAAGATTTCAAAAAATTTATTTGGTTGAAAAGCTTGTTTATTGAACTTAATTTAGATTTTGAAGCAATTTTGATCCACTGTAATAGTCAAAATGTTATATATTTGACTAAGAATCAAATGTTTCATGAGAGGACCAGGCACATTAAAATCATGCATCTTTTTAAAAAATATTATTTCTTATGGTCATATTTTTATGAAGAAATCAATATTGTTGATAATCCGATAGATATAATGGCCAAGTCTTTTGATATTTCGTAGTTCAAACATTGTTAGGTGAAGTCATATTAAAATTTACAATTCAAATGAAAATGTAATGTGCCTTAAATTAATTGTTTAATGGTAAAAATTTTGAACCTTATACAAAATAGATGTGCACTAAATTACAGAAAAGGAAAAAAAAGAAGAAGATACTATATACTTAAGAAGTCCCAACCAAGTAAATGAGTTTTTTTTTCATATTTTCCTACTATTCATATGTAGGTCATGCATAATATTATTTTTTACAATTTATGTGGTTATTAATCATATGTTTAATTTTTCTTATAAATAGGGTATAGTTATTAAGTTTGAAATCAACAATCTTTTAAATTACAAAAGAGAATTGTAACTAAAGTGAGAAAGAAAGATAATTAACTTAATGAATTAACTATTCTGAAGTTTTTAATGTAAATTTATGTTTCTTATCTGCTCTACTTTATTACTATGATCTTATTTAAAATTACTTATTTCCTTAAATTAATCTTTTTGAGAATATTTTTGTTGTTAAACATCATTTATTCCTAACAAAAGAAAAGGAAACCACTAAAAAAAACTTCATAACATTATGCAAGTCTCTTTCTGATTTGGAAACGTAAGCGTTTTTTAGGACGGTCAAACTCCATCCAACTTCATGTCACCGATTACAAGCATACGAATGTCTAGCTTTGCACGGCAGCATGAGTGTGCGAGCAGCATATGTACTCCGTATTCGTTTCCGAATAAGGAGTGTAAACCTAATTAGCCAAATGAATAAGTTGCCAGTGACAGTGGCTGAAAAGCTTAAGACCATGCATCTATTCTTTCGGCCAAGTTGCTCGTGATAGTGACTGAAAAGAATATTATAAGGTGATACATAATTACCAAAAGGGTGTAAATGGAAAAGCCTGGAAAGTGCAAAGAAAGGAGTAGCTAAATCTCGGTGTTTGCTTTTGTTTTGCATTGAGACTTGAGAAGCTTATGTCAGTACCTCAGATCAGAGAGAAAGGTCAACTCCTGCAATCCCATTCCAGTATTATTTTAAACATCAAGTATAAACTAATGCATCAGAAGACGTAACCTTATTTATGCGGATCAAACGCCATTATTCCAGAATGCAGCATGTTTGTCTTGTTCTCGATTTTATTTATGTTGATGTCTGCCTATCATGGTCCATCCAAATGCTCATGATATTCATGCATTCATGTCATCACTCATCGGCACGTCATGATCTGATTATAAATAAAGCATGATTTAATGCCTCAACTCACTCGGCCGTGTCCGTGTATTTCTGGCTAGTTGTACCCACAATGAAATGATTTAAAGCAATTCGTTCAAATCTTTGCTCAAGCATTTTACTTAATTCACAATAAATTAATGTCAACTATCCAAAGGTACTAACATTTTTTTATTTAATTTAACTAGTACTAAAAATAATTAATTGGGTCTTCCTCTAAATCAAAGACGAGACAAGCAGATGTATCAATCTTTTGGGCCTCATGCTAAAAATCCCAACGACTGATCAATGGAATTAGGTAAAAATAAGTTTACTAGATTTTAATATTAACATATTAAACTTTATCTCTATTAAATATTTTAAATATGTAACACTTGAAGACTTAGTGATGTATTTCTTAATTATTTAAAATATTCACTTGATAATCTTTATAATTAAATATAAAATATTTAATAAATAAAAATCAATATAAGATATTGGATTTTATTTAAGTATAAAAATAAATTACTTAATTACTATAATGTTTAAAACTTATTATAAATAAGGTTAAGGTCTAAGGAGCTAGTACCCATTGCTTGACCCTCTCTACAATAATTACAAGAGTTCTCTCAATACGTTTTAGGAGTACCATTAGAGATCGAATATTTGTGCAGTTATAGTGATTTAAATGAATCAATTTTAAAAGCAATTTGAGGGATACAATAAAAAAATGATCAAGTTTCAAAATAAGGTACAAATTACGATTCATTTTTTACAAATTACTAACTTTTGAAAAATCAAATATGAAAAACTTTCATAATTATTATAGTGCTCACAGGATTAAATCCTAACCCAATCTTAATGGTAGTATCAGAACTAACTTTAAGTTATGTTTGGTTGGACATAAAGTTTTTAATGGAATAGAATAATTTATAATAGAATGAAATGTAAATAGATGTAATATTAGAAAATTGTTGTTTGGAAGAGATGGAAGGGTTTATAATATAATATGATGAAATGTTATTTGGATGATAGATGGAATGTAATGGAATGTATGTATAATAATAATAAATGACTATTCTACCCTTGATAGAACAAAACATATGTTAATAGATCAACATAAATAATAAGAAGTATTGTCTTATTATTTGTTATCAGGGTTGAGGGTATAATTGGTATTATAAAAAATTATTAAGGGTATATTAGATAGTACACATTTATCATTTTACATTTCATCTCAAACCCTCCAAATTAGAGGCAACTCATTTTAACTATTTAGGATGGAATAGAATGTAAAGTGAAATCCTCTCTTCCATGTTATTCCAGTTGATTCCATTGTAAACCCTCCTCCTAAATGATGAAATAATATTCCATTCCATTACTAATTATCCTACCAAACATAGCCTTAATTCTATAACTAGAATAAAGTGTTTGATGGGTATTGATCTTAAATTTTGAAATTGAAATTAATACTTAAATCAAATTAGATTCGATTATGAAATCTGAAAAGTTTGAATGAATGTCTTAGAATATATAAGCTATGTGAAAATCGAAACATATGTGTTTTCTGGGTCACTTATCTAACGAGTTAGTAATCTATGCTGGTTGTTTTCACCTAAAGAAAACTAATCAATATTATTGTCAACAATAAGAGAAATTGCAGGTTTTGGAAACCCACATCCACCAATTACCAAGAAAACATACGATATTTGTATTTGTATGTTGACAGTGAATAGGTTGTAATCCACCAATTGTTTGATTTTTCTAGGTGTTTGTTTGTGTTGTGTGATTGTTAGAGAATAAGGCACTTTCCAAGAGTAGTGAGGTAATATATGACAAGAGCAAGTGTGGAGTCGACATTGGAGATAACTAGACATTGCTAGCAAGCAATAGCTACAAATTGTGGCAAGAAACTATGAGTGCATCTAAAAGGTGTGAATATACAGCCAACGGGGCTACTCTCTAATAGTTGACGGTGACATGAAGCAACTAACATTGATGGATGGAAATTTTACTTTATGCCCTTGTAGCCAATCAATTAGATATAAATTAATTTATGACATTATTTTAATTAATGAAAAGGCTTTATTTATTTTTATGTATTAATTTAATTAATATTTTATGTTTTAATACTGAAAGTACAATCTTTGGAATAATTACTATATAATTGAAATTATTATGAGATCATAATTTTGAAATTCAATTTACACTTATATATTATTCTAAATGTCGCTAGTTGTAGTTTTATCGAGACGGGATATTGTCGAAACGATAAAACTAGCTCAAGTTGTGTTTCTTTCTTATGAAGAAAGTAATTGATCTCATAAATTAAAGTATGGAGATACTTAAACTAATATGCGCGTGATTATTATAGAATAAGTCACTAAACTGACCCAATTATGAGAATTCTAAATGGAATATTACTTATGTATATATGGATTATCTCATAATAATAGTTGTATAATTGATCTTCAGATTTGAGATTATCAAGGTATCTCGTATAGGAATTAATGTATTTTGATGCTACTAATCAATCTTCTTAGGATAATTCAGTCGATAGTAATTAGATACAGTATGAATCATATGGAGATAGTTAAATAAGTCAAAATAGGATTCGTCACTCTAAAGTAACTAGAGAGAAAATTCTATTGTTCTTGATTAGTAATGATTTAAGGAATTATCTGGTTAGAGTAAATTGATATTTGAAAAGAAGTTTTCAAATTTAAATTATAAATCAATCACTAATTAGCAAGAATGAACGTAATTGGACCAAAAGAGTAGATACTATATTTATATTCTGTCCAATTAGAATACTAAATGACAAAAGGATTAAATTATACAACATAATCGTGCATGGACAGGTTAAGTCAATCACTTCGACATTTCTGATATTTGGGTAATCATGACATGTTGCTAGATGTCAATCATGATTTATGATTATGAATTATTTAATTATAGAATTAAAGACAAATTAAAAGAAGTTTCAATTTATCTAATTCTAACTGTGAATTAGAATTGTAATTTATAATCATTGCCAATTTATTAGGAGCCTAATGGGTCACACATCAAAGAGCAATTTGTGAAAGAAAAATCGATATAATTAAGTTGGACTTAATTATAAAGTTTTAGAAACTTTGGGGATCAAATATGTGGTATTAGATTTTATTAAAATTAAATTAATGGAATTAGAATTTGATTATAATTAAAGAAATTTAAATTTAATTAAAGACCTTGATGATTTTTCCATTTAAATAAAGGAAACATTTTAAAAGCTAGCACTTTGTCTTTGTCCTCTTAAAATAGCACTGAGAATTGCTCTATAGATACGATCAGAAACTGAATAATTGAACAACTAGTGATTGATAAATCTGAAATAGTTTCAAAGGTTTTTTTAACTAGAACGCAAAAGATATGATTTCTTATTCGAATTCATGTTTTATTCAATTTAATTCAATAATTGGGATCCACTAGGAATCTATAAAATTGTTGATTTTTTCACTGTGCTCGTGATTCGATCACAGTTGGATTTCAACAGCGGTATTAGAGCCTCCGTTTAATCGCTTAACTTGGATTAGGTGCTTGATTTTTGTTGATTTTGATAAAAATTAATACGTTATGCTTCTAGTTTTGTCTTTCTCCAAAACTATTCTTTTGTTTGTTTCTGAAATGTGTTTATGTTAAGTCAAGAAGAATTCACTTTTATTAATTTTAACGACAATCAAATAATAATAATCTTATAAGTGTGTGAATTGTTTTGATAAGTTTGTTAAGTATGCAAAAAAATGTAAGTGACGCGAAGTCAAACTCAGAAGATGCATAGTCAACACCAAAAGATATATGGTCAACACTAGAAGATGCGTGGTCAACACCAAAAGATATAGAAAGTTAATACCAAAAGATACACGTCATCATAAGAAGATACACGTCGACACCAGAAGAAGCATGATAACAAAAGAAGCGCAATACCAGAAGAAGCAACACCAAAAGAAGTATAGTGCCAGATGAAAAGAAGTATAGTACCTTACAATCCTTCTCAACCAATCAACAAAAAGTATTTGAAAATGAAGATTATAGAAGAATCAGTACCTATTAGAAACAGAAGTTTAATTATTATCAGAGAACCTACTAAGTAGTCAGTCAAGGTACAAGTTGAGTCTATACCAGTAAATGATCAGACAATACATCTTCTTAGTCATGAAGAACGAAGACTATATGGTATTCTGCGAGATAAGAAGTCAAGACCGTATCCAATGAAGATTTCAAAGGATCGTTATACAATCTATCCAATTACAAGCAGAACAACAATAAAGATTGTTCTAGATGTACAACCAAGATGTTCAACTCCTGTACTAAATGAAGAAAAAAGGAAGAAGAAGATGTTTCCTGAAGGGCATAAAGATGATCTTACAGAAGAACATATTCAAGTGGCTGTGAAGAACATAGATGATGCATGTAATGCAGATCAATCTATAGATGTCTATGTGTCACATCACATATCAAGGGCATTAGGGAGTCAATTTGGAGTTTTTACCAAAGATGAAAATTTCAAGGTAGTTGGTACTGTGATAGAAGGAAGGTACAGAAGTATCATGGTTGAAGGTATCAATTTCAATTTAGAAACTTTTGTGCATTTAATCTTACATTTCAGACCCTTAGGTTTCATACCTTTAGTAAAAAATGTGTTACACCTTCTTGGCAATCAATTTTCAAACTACCCAGGCCTGATGATCTTGATCTCCCAGAAGGAAAACAAACTTTCAAACTACCCTCAATCAAAATCATAGAGTTAGACGTTTTACCTAGAGAACCATCTGTTGTTGAAAACCTTCATCCACTTAGTGAAATACAACAAGATCCTACAGATAATTTAGAGTTCTTGAAGTATTTCATCAATTGGAATGAAACTAGTCACAAATAGAAGGAAGTTTAGGAAGCCTTAGTGAAAGATATTGAGGAAATTTATAATAAGGTTGATGAACTAGTTGATTCAGTGGGTGATCTTTATAAGGCAATAGCACTTCTACATGTTTCTATTGAATAATACCTCAAGACGATCCGCACTGATATTCAACATATAGATTTTGAACTTTTGAATCGTCTAAAATGAGCTTTCTTTTTGATTAATAACAAATAGGGGGAGAAGAGAAGAGAAGAAGAGAACAGAAGAAGAGGAGAAAAGAGAAAAGTGAAAATATTAGAAAGCATTGTATACCTTATGCATTTATGAATTTCTTATGTATTTGATTTTATTCGTCTGAATATTATTTTATCTTCTAATATTATGATTATTTGTTATCATTAAAAAGGGGGAGATTGTTAAGTCAAGAAGACTTTACTTTTATTAATTTTGATGACAATTAAATAATAATAATATTTGAAGTGGGTCAATTGTTTTGATAAGTTTGTTAAGTAAGCAAAAAAATGTAAGTGATGTGAAATCAAACTCAGAAGATGCGTAGTCAACACCAGAAGATATATGGTCAACACCAGAAGATATATAGTCAACATTAGAAGATGCGTGGTCAACATCAGAAGATATATGGTCAACACCAAAAGATATAGAAAGTCAATGCCAAAAGATAGACGTCATCATGAGAAGATAAATGTCATCATAAGTAGATACACATCATTATAAGAAGATACATGTCGACACCAGAAGAAGCGTGATAACAAAAAAAGCGCGATACTAGAAGAAGTATAGTACTTGACAATACAAGTGAAAACTATTCTAGAACGTTAGTCAGTTAGTTGGTTAGAGTTAGTTACAGGACTCAACTAATAACGATTTTTAGAAGATTTAAGAAGCAGTTTCTCAAGAAGACAGTTGAAGACATAGGTTATAAATAATAGTTTAGTCATAAACCAAATAACATTTTTACAAGAGAGAAAATCTTATTATACAATATTTAGAGAAACTTTGTACTCAAGTGCGAAAGAAAGAGAGCAAATATATCTATAGCGTGAAGTTCAAACAACATCTTTCCCAGAGAAAGAAAGGCTAGAGCCTAGAGAGGCTAATAAAGTAGATAAAGAATACTTTTTGAGAGAGACCTGAAGAGACTCTGCAAGTGTAGAAAGAATACTTGTGAAGTTGAAGAGTATAGTAAAATCTCAGACAAACTCTGAGGACTGGACATAGCCCAAGGTTAAGGGTGAACTAGTGTAAAATCGCGGCATCTATTCTCTAACCCTTATCTTTTTATTTTTTTGTTGTTAAAAGAGTAGATAATAATTTTTACGATTGCATTACTTATCCACTTTAGTAAATTGTGTTTGTGATCATCTAAATTAAGAATTTCCAAGAAATTTCTAAAGATTAATATCTGTGAAGATTTTACATAATTTAACCCTCCCTTTTATGTATTTTACATATTATATGTGATTTCTATATTAACAAATGATTTACTTCAATTTATGCATGTTCTATAATTTTTTTGATAACTTTATTTGCATGTGTGTATCTAGAAATTGTTTCTTTGCTCCTGCATTTTAAGTTCTGAAAATATATGCGCTTGCATTTACTGTCTATGTAGTTCATGCTATAAATTACATCAGATGCCCACATATTCATTCGGAAACTTATTTTGTGATTCTATAAATTGTTTCTTTTTATTTATCTATGTTGAAGTTGTAACCACGACTTAGCTCTTAAAAACCTAGATTTTTTAATTCTGAAAATTAGGTTTTATATGCATATGTATTGTACTATTGTGTATTTTTAACTTGGAAAGTAGTGGCTTTCTCTTTGAGCTTTACATTTTTTGAACAAGGTCGCATTTTTATTTATGGAATTTTATGCATATTTGGTGAATAGATGGGCGATTATTGCCTATCTGTGGTGACTATCGACCTAGTGGGTTGCTCATCAGGCATCACTCGATGCCACTAGATGGCGTCGCTCAATGCCACCACTTGCACCATGGAGGGTGTCATTAACAGTGAGAGAGTCGACAATTGTATTCCAAGCAAGGGGCTTTGCGTGAGTGACGTGGAGCATTACCCGAAGGGTCGAAAGCATTAGAGTGACATAGTGAGTTGCAAACATTACTCGACAGTTAGGTAAATGTGGGCACACAAGGGAGTATGGGTGTCTGTTCTCTAAAACATTGGAACTAGAAAATGGGGGACGATTTTTGGAGAAGACGATGGGCGTGTGTATGATTCATGCACCACTCATCTGTGAGCGTTGTTGCTTGCAAATGTGGCTAGCGCATGCACTAGTCAATGCCTTATTGACTGCTTTGGCATGTGCAGTAAATGCTAGACGACCTTCCTCCCTTGTTTTATTTATTTTTAATGTTTTAAAAACCTTAAATTTCATTTTAATTTATTTAATGAAGATTAAATTAATTTATACTCCTAATAGAATTGAAAAGTGTTTTTCTAAATTTTGAAAAAAAATTTCAAAGGAAAATTTTTATTAGGAAAACTTTTAGAATTTAATTTAATTTTTTGATAGTTGAATTATTAAATTAAATTTGTTATCAAATCAATAATTAGAATTAAGAAAAAATTTTAAATAATTTCTTTCATGATTAGATTATGTTTGAAATTATAAATACAATGAGATTATATTATTTTGATGAGATTGGGAATTTTTGAAAATTTAAATCCCTCAATTAAATATTAAGTACACATTAAAACGTGATAGTTGCCTTCCATTATTTAAGAATAAAATAGAATTCAGTTTAATGCTTGGCTTGTTGAGTAAACTCAAAGTTATCTTAACCTTTAAATGTTTTATTTTAAATTAATGGGTCTTACTTAACTAAATTTGTATAATTTGTATGAGTAAACTCATGATCATATAGATTTAGAGGCAAAGCTAGGAATAATATATGTGATATATTTTGGCAAAAAGTTGTCACCTAATAGTTTTAGGAGTCACATAAGATGTGATTGAAAAGTAGTTTTCTACCCAATTTAAATTTAGTTGGCTTGTTGAGCAAGCTTAAGACACTAATAAATTATTTGAAAATTTCTCGATTTAAAAGTGAGGGCTATTATTTTTTTTAAAATAGTGGGAGTGATCAAATAATTTTAAAGTCCTTATTTTATTTGATTTTGGATATAAACTAATATTTTCTCCTTTTATGTTTTTCGGTTATAAAATCTAAAGATGAGTACCAACTTAACATTGAGGAGCATCATGGATGCTAACAAGTTGACTGGACCAAAATTTTCAGACTGGTTACAAAACTTAAGAATAGTTCCTAGGCAAGAAAAGAAGTTATACGTTCTTGATACTCCTGCTCCATCAAAACCTCGTTCAGATGCAACTGATGAAGATTGGGAGAAATATCAATGTTATGTTGATAACGTTGAATAAGTTACATGTGTGATGTTAACTAGCATGTCTCCTAAACTTTAAAGACAACATGAGAACATGGATGCACCTACTATGATACTGCATCTCAAGGAGTTATTTGGTGCACAAAGTAGAGTGGAGAGATATCAAGTCTCCCTGTTTCAATGCAAGATGACAAAAGGATCTTTAGTTAACCTGTATGTGTTGAAGTTGATTGGGTATATTGAAAAATTGGCCCAATTAGGTTTTGTCGTGGACTACGAGTTAAGTGTTGATCTGGTACTGTAGTCTTTAAGTTCGAGCTTTTGACAATTCTTGATGAACTTCAACATAAACCAGAAGGACATGACATTACCTTAATTATTGAACATGCTCAAGACTACAGAAGGGTGCCTTAAGAAGGAACCCAGTTCTGTATTTATTGTCGGTTCTTCTAAGAGCACTAAAAAGGACTCTAAGAAGTATAAGAACAAAAAACAAAAGGCTTATACTAATGTAGTAAAGGCCAAAGGAGGTATTAAGAAAAAGAGCGATGACAAGGGCATATGTTTTTATTGCGGAGTCAACAGAAATTGGAAAAGGAACCATATAGAGATAGTTGAGTAAGTTAATTGAATACAGTATGAATCATATGGAGATAGTCAATTCGTCTTACGATAATTCAGTCGATATTAATTGGATACAATATGAACCATATGGAGATAGTTAATAAGTCAATATAGGATTCGTCACTTTAACATAATTAGAGAGAAGATTCTATTGTTCTTGATTAGTAATGATTTAGGGAATTTTCTGGCCAGAAGGAATTGATATTTGAAAAGGCATTTTCAAATTTCAATTATAAATCAATTACTAATTAGCAAGAATGAACTTAATTGGACCAAAAGAGTAGACACTATATCTATACTCCGTCTAATTAGAATCTTGAATGACAAAAAGATTAAATTATACATCATAACCATGTATGGACAAGTTAAATCAATCACTTCGACATTCCTAATATTTAGGTAATTATGAAATGTTGCTAGACGTCAATCACTATTTATGATTATGAATTATTTAATTGGAGAATTAAAGATAAATTAAAAGAAGTTTTTATCTAATTCTAATTATGAATTAGAATTGTAATTTATAATCATTGCCAATTTATTAGGAACCTAATGGGTCACACATTAAAGAATAATTTCTGAAAGAAAAATCAATTTAATTAAATTGGACTTAATTATAAAGTTTGAGAAACTTTGAGGATCAAATATGAGATATTTGATTTTATTAAAATTAAATTAATTAGAATTAGAATTCGATATTAATTATAATTAAAGAAATTTAATTATAATTAAAGACCCTAATGATTTTTCTATTTAAATAAAGGAAGAACATTTTAGAAGCTAACACTTTATTTTCTTCCTCTCTCAGAACAGTATTAAGAATTGCTTTGTGGATATCATCAAAGGCTAGACAATTGAACATCTCATAATTGACAAATCGGAAATAGTTTCAAAGGTTTTTCAATTGGAATGCAAAAGATATGATTTGTTATTCAAATTTATGTTTTATTCAAGTTAATTTAATTATCGGGATCTGCTTAGAATTTGTAAAATTGTTTATTTTTTAGTTACGCTTGTGATTTGATCACAATTAGATTTCAACAGGAAGCTCCTTTAGACGCGATTTAAGAAAAGGAGTTAGCGGACAACGAGAGAATGCAACTACAAGTGGACGACGAGAGCTACTGATGGCATGATGGTGTTGGGGGTAAATTAGGGGTGTTAGATAGGGTTTCGTCCTTGCAAATATACAGATATTGAGGAAGATAATAGGGATGTTTGGATATGGAGTTACGTTTAATACTGGAATAAATAGTATTTGGGGACAAGGATAAGACTAAATAAGACTGATTGGTTATTGGATTAATGTAACTTCAAGTTAGAATAAGGATTCTTTGGCAACAAGTTATTTTGACCTTAAATCATAATAGGATTGTTTAGAACTAGGATAGTACATCCCAAGGTTAGAACAAAGATTGTTTGGGTATAAGAATATATTTATTCTAATATTTAAATAAGGTTTTAAATTAATTCATTGCGTATTTCATGACATATTCCAAACATAATTTTAAAATTGCTTACAAATTAAAATTCCATTCCAAAATTAAAGTAATTATTTATCTTAATATGATTAAGATTAATAATTATATTGGTTCCTAATTTAATTTCAGAAAATAGTTTCTAAAATTATAATTAATTAATTGCAATTATATTAAAATTAATTAATTAGACTC
>JAOQMP010000008.1:27332976-27344070 GCA_027563575.1 Erythroxylum pedicellare
CCTGTTTGATCAATCAAATAAGAATTTCAAGGATGAAATTTCTTAAGGGGGAAGAATTGTAATAACCCTTTTCTACACTAAAGGATTTAATTGTTAGATTGAGTCATACCATATGAGAATTCATTCATTTCATTTGCATGCATCATATTCGCATCTATACATAAGTCATGATTTAGAGACATTGTAAAAATAGTATATGCACTTATTTGACATATCCTGGGGTGTGAAATATCTTAAATGATTATGGTGTAATTGTTTGTTGATTATGACTTGAATTTTGTTTAATCGATTATAATTAGTGAAATGGGAATTTATTGTTACAATAGAGTGATTGATAGGGAGATATGTGCATCTAGTCTAAGAAAAATATTAAAAGGACAAGACAAATTGATACATGAGAATTTAATTTAATTAGGACTATTAAATGGTGACATGTGGCATTGGGAATAAGTGACAAATCACTTAGCTAATTGGGAGATAAATGGCTTGAGTACATGAGTGACAAGTGGCCTAGGAATTATGTGACAAATGGACTAAACATTAGATGAAAATTGGTAGCATGAGAAGAAGACACATGACATAGCTCTTTATTGGACAAGTGGCGTGACATGTGTCTGAACCCCAAGACCTGCACACTTGAAAGACATCTTTTTTCATGTTTTGGTTACTTGTTACCCTCTTCTTTCTTCACACCAACAACACTCTCACACCACCTCCATAACTCTTGAATTTTTGCCAAAATTTCGTAGCCTTCATGTTGTGTTTAGAAATCCTTCTCATTCCATCTTATTCTTAGAGTATACTTTATCATTGCATGTTTGGAAGGCTAAATTAGCTTGATGGTTGAGGAAGTTTTGAGCTGAACAAGTAAGTGATTTATTCATATATTTTGACACATGTTAACACAACATTCATGATGATTACTTAAGGAAAGTTGTGCTCAAAATTTGACGGATGAATTAGTTTTGTTTGGATGTATGAAACCATAGATTAGAGGCTATTCAATGGATGATTTTAGATTAGGATTTGAAGTATAATTAAGGTATGCTTGAGGTATAATAAATGGACTATTATGATGGTGTTAAAATTTGGAAAAAAAATTAAAGGAAATGGATAGTGAACTTTCTGTTCACCTATCCCATGATCGTGGAAGCTATATAAGCTCCTTCCCACGATCACGGGCAATGTATTGAAGTGAGAAACTTTCTGTTTTGTCTTTCCACGATCTTGGAAAGGTACCCCACGATCGTGGGAAATGCTCTGAAATGAAAATTTTCTATTTTGTGTGATTGTTTAACCAACTAAGGATAAGCTACTTTACTTTGGTGTATTTGGACTTGATTGAGGCTTGAAATGAACCTAGATTGTTGTTGGATTAATTGGTTAAGGGTTTGATAAGTTTATGTTGTTAATTGAGGTTATAACTTAAGGAATGGATTGTTTGAGATCAATGTAGCTAAATATGAAATTGTGAGTTGTTAAAGGAACGAAGGTGTTCTTATGGATACAAATGTGATCCAAAGGGTGTGAGAGAATGTGAATTAAATATGAATGAATGAGAATTAAGAAATTGTGTGAATATATAATGCTAGAAAAAGGACTGGTGAATCAATGATTGATGAATCTAGAGTAACCAAGTTTTCTTTAGGCATAAACCTAATTGCAAACAGGATACATACAAGCTATGATGAATGAATGAGCAAGATTTGTTAATAAGATTACATACCAGGGATAGTCAATTGAGCATGCATTAAACATAACACATATACATATGTATGATTGAGTACTTATTTGATTAAACAAGTTAGTAATGTGTAGATATGTGTGTATTTTATGGCATAGAAGCACAAATTGATCAACAACATCCAAACATTACCGGATCGTCAAGGCAATAGCTAATCTGGAGCATATTGTGAGTTAACCTAGATGTTTGCTCACTATATTTGATTTGTTTTTGTTTAAATTCCAATCATTGAATTGTTACTTATGAGATTGTGACAATTTCAGACATTGATAGTCCGAGGAGTTCAATATTCGGGAATGTATTAGAAGTGCTATCTACTTGTATGTGAATGTGGGAAATGAGTGCCCATCTAAATGTTAAATGTCGGACTTAGATCCAATGAATGTGATAAATGCCTGTGTACACTGAATGAAAGTTATTGATGGCATATTATGTGATTTGATGCATTTCATGACATTGATATGTATGATCAGATAAAAGAGTTGTGATCGGAGTGACTAATATGGAGAGGAGCTTAAAGCTCATAAATGTGCACAAAGAGCTACAGGCTCAATGATTAATGAGACTGGTATTCACAATGGGTATAAGACAGTTTCTGAAATGAGGCCGACATCTGCAACATATACGGAACAGTTAAATTAGCACTCAGTCACAACAAAATAAAAAGAAAGTGGAGTCACATGTATATTTGCATTTTTATATATCACGTATGTGTCATGTGGATAGTTGTGAAGAATTATTGAATCGTGTTGAAATAATAATAATATAAAATGTTTATGTACATGTTGAACTGAATGATTGAGATGAGTGATTGGATTGTTTAAGAAGAATGCATGAAACGATTGTGTTTATAATGTGTTGGTTGAAATGTGAAATGCATATATGGTGATTTGGTATCTAAATTAAATGATGTGTATGTGTATTCTCGTGTGTGTGTGCGCGCGTGCATGCGTGCAGTGCGTTACGTGCGTGCGTGTTGATTAATTAGTTTAAAATATGTAAAATGATAAAATTAAATTTAAATTAATAAAGAATTTTAATATGAAAATAAAAAATCTTCAAGACATTTAATTTATTATAACTTATATAGAGTAGAGAAATTTAGTCGTATGTGATATTTTCGTAAGACGCCTACTTTTAATATTTTCTTCTGTGTACATGCTTATTATATATATATATATATGTATATATTAATTTCAGCTATTAAATTTATATAGTTTACATTTTTACGTCAACACGAAAATAGATCAGTTGAAGTTAACATAGAAATTTTGCGTACACTTTATTTCGAAAGCTAACGCAGCCCCCACTTCTATACGCCACTCAACATCTATAATTAATATCTTAACATAATATTTTATTTCTTATAAAATAACCTATTCTGCCCTATAGAACACAGAGGACAATTACGGGAATTAGCTAACTAGCGGTGGGTATACACTGTAGAGTCTCTATACAAACACGTCTTCTCCAATCAATGGCCCATTTTAACGTTTGGTGTCGTCAGAATTCGTACGTTCTTTTCCGTGCTCTTCCACAGACCGCTATTCTAGCTCAGTCGAGGCGGGCGGTGGCCTATCCAGCACAATCGCTACTTTTGCTATGAACTCAATCACTTTTCCAATAGCTTTAAATTTCCGAGCTCGCTGTCGACCCACTTTTCCTGTGAACTCAACTCGTACGCTTTACGGTTTATTCACTTTTAACCGTTTTCCTGTATCGAAATGATTCCTTTCTTCGTCCTGGAGCCTTAACTGTTGAATTGTAGATGCATCTCCTTTTGGTTTTGGTTATATAGTTTGCTGATTACTCTTTGCTTATTTGACGTGTGTTTTACTTTATCTGTTGCTTTTCACTGAGTTCTGCTTTAGCAACCTGTTACTTCACTGAGTTCTCGGCATCCAGACAAGGGGTTGACTAACACTTTTGTTATCGGTTTCCGGTTGTTTCATTTTCTTTGGAATTCGGAGAAATGGGTTCTACTTCTACATTTGTTTCCTTGATGAGATTTTCTCATTCGGTTTCTCCTGAACTACGTTGCCGGTTTCCGTTTCCTAAATTTTATCGGATTTTATATGTAAGACCTTGTCCTAAGTTTTCTGCCGTAGTTTGCAATCACCATAACCCAAAAAGCCCAAGTCTTGTTGTGGGTAGAGGTAAAATCCGTGAACCAAGGCTACTCAAGTCGGTGGAATTGGACCGGTTCTTGACAAGTGACGATGAAGATGAAATGAGTGAAGGTTTCTTTGAGGCGATTGAGGAGCTAGAGCGAATGGCCCGAGAACCATCTGATGTTCTGGAGGAAATGAACGATAGGCTGTCTGCGAGAGAGTTGCAATTGGTTCTTGTCTATTTCTCTCAAGAGGGGAGAGACTCTTGGTGTGCACTTGAGGTATTTGAGTGGCTAAGAAAGGAGAACCGGGTTGATAAGGAGACAATGGAGCTCATGATTTCGATAATGTGTAGTTGGGTTAAGAAGTTGATTGAAGGACAGCATGATGTTGGAGATGTTTTTGACCTACTTGTGGACATGGATTGTGTTGGTTTGAAGCCAAGTTTTAGTATGATGGAAAAGGTAATCTCTTTGTATTGGGAGATGGGGGAGAAGGAGAAGGCTGTTTTGTTTGTTAAGGAGGTTTTGAAACGTGGGGTTGCTTATTCGGAGAATGATGGGGAAGGACCAAAAGGAGGCCCAACTGGATATCTTGCATGGAAGATAATGGTAAACTTCTGTGTTCTCACCTTATTGCGACAGTGTATCTTTTGTTGAAATTTGTGCTGCTGTTTTAGTTTTAGGTTTTGTTTCCTCCATGCATAATCTCAGCCAGACTTTGGGTTTTCAGATTCTTTTGTTTTATCGTTCTCCACTTATTCATTATACACATCCTTGATATTGTTCGTATGATGAATGGAACTCTCCTTGGCCTTAACTAGAAAACTTAATTTAGGATAACTGTGGAATTTTACATTCAGATGTTGCTAATGTGTCTAATATATTCTCAGGACAGATTGAAATGTCTGCTTGGTGCATCTCTATAAGTTTGTGAGCAAACAATGCTTTTCCAAGGAAAAGATACCTTAGGGCTGATTATGTTTATTCATTATGATAGTTCTGAACCTTGTAGATTTCTCTTACTTCATGTGTCCTATGTAGTTTCCTGTTAAGGATTTTTATTGAACTCTTTTAGGTAGAATTATGGAGGATTTTTCTTCGGTTTTATATCTATATGTATGAGGTATAGATGCTCCATTTTGGCAATAATAGACATCTTTGTGGAATAAATTAAAATCTAAACAGAATAAAAACGTTTGCAATATTGCTACTTTACAAGGCTTTTGATTGATGAAATGGATTTACAGTGACTATCTTTTTTAAAAGAATATATGCTTCCACAAAGCATCGTAGGTGACAAGCTCACAAGCATATATACCATTCTTCAAAATCAGATTTTCTTGACCCAGTCATCTTGCTACATTATATCAGTTGAATACCTTGGTTGCTGGGGTTTTTCACGTAAATGTCAATCAATTTTTTACTATTTCCTTTTATCTTTGCCTTGTTGAGTACTTTGTGAACAAACTCTTATTCTGATGATCATTACTCTGGTTCTTAGGTTGATGGAAACTACAGGGATGCTGCCAAACTGGTAATTAATCTAAGAGAATCGGGGTTGAAGCCTGAGGTTTACTCCTACCTGATTGCAATGACAGCTGTAGTCAAAGAGCTTAATGAACTTTCAAAAGCTCTCCGCAAGTTGAAAGGTTTTGCAAGGTCAGGTTTTGTAGCTGAACTTGATTCAGAGAGTGTAGGACTAGTCGAGAATTATCAGGCAGATCTTCTTGCTGATGGGATACTCTTGTCTTGTTGGGTGATTGAGGATGGAAGCCCTTCACTTCATGGAGTGGTTCATGAGCGGCTTCTTGCTATGTATATTTGTGCTGGGCGTGGACTTGATGCTGAAAGACAGTTGTGGGAAATGAAGCTGGCAGGTAAGAAGGCTGATGAAGACCTGTACGATATTGTTTTAGCTATCTGTGCTTCACAAAAGGAGGCCAATGCTGTAGGACGATTGCTTACAAGAATAGAGGTTATGGGCTCTCTGCGGAAGAAGAAGGCATTATCTTGGTTGTTGAGAGGTTATATTAAAGGAGGACATTATGATGATGCTGCAGAAGCACTAATGAAGATGCTTGATATGAGTTTGTGTCCTGATTATTTGGACAGGGTCGCTGTGATGCAGGGACTCAGAAAAAGTATCCACCTATGGGGAAATGTTGAAGCTTGCCTAAAGCTTTGCAAGCGCCTCTCTGCTGCAAACCTGATTGGACCTTCCCTTGTGTATCTGTACTTGAAGAAATATAAGCTCTGGATAATGAAAGCGCTTTGAATGAAGCCTTGTTTGTAACCTCTTTAAGGTTGGTGAAATTGGAGTCTTTTTCAGAGGCCAGTTTTTAGTGTGGTGAGAGTTGATACCACGACAATATAATCGCACAAGTTACTGAAATTAATTTTGTATAGACATTAATAATGCCTTCGGAGCAGTGCAGTAAAGTAAGATGAAAGGTATCTTTTAATGCAGGAGAAATTTGGGTACATTTCAGGCATCTTGTTCCTGAGGCAATGTATAGATACCTGTACATATGTTAGATGGTGTAACAAGATGAAAGTTAAATGTCAAACACTAGTGTAATCTATTTCTCTGCATATGTGTTCTCTTCTTAATAACAAGCTTTTGCAGCGTTCAAGTAAATATTGACTGTCCCTATGTATGAATGGACATGGACTGCCCTATGTTTTGCTTCCAGGATTGTATAAACTAGTTTTTCCGGGATTGAAGCTCTTTGGTAGTTGGCTTTCCGAATTGTCCAGCCAAATCCAAATGTATTTCTTTTGGTGCTTTCACTTGGGGTTCGTATTCCCTCGTCTTCCATGCTTGTTCGATGAAATGCATTGCCTTCTCTGAAAACAAGACGGCTAAAAATTCTCGACTCCACCCGCTAGTCATGGATTATTCCTTTTGGTACTTGATATGTGAATTGCATAAATCTGTTTGGATATTAGTTAATTGGAGACGGGAAATCTAAAAACTCCACCAACGAATGGTGGACTGGACACAGATACTCGATATTCTTCACGTTAACTTTATTTACAGAACAGAATTATTCGGCCGGTCAAAACTAAGAGTGTCATTGCTTTCCTCGACGTGGTACGCTATTCTTTTGGAGTTCCTGAAAGAAACAAGCTCACTCACTACCAGGAAGTGTTGGTAGATGGCATCCTTACTCCCCCTCTGGAATTGCTAACTGTTGGTACAGCTATATGGTCGGCTACTCTTGTTAGATACTTCTGGAATCAAAGACCTTCCTTTCCATAAGTTCAAGCTTGGGCTATGGCTAAATGGTGCAAGAAAGGCCTAGAGAAGACTATGCTCACTGAAGAGGACATTTTCATCTGCAAGTTTGCTCCAGACTGCAACGTGAAAGAAATTTTGGAACTAGGCCCTGGCACATTAAAGGCAGCCTATGTTCCTGTAGAAATGGAGACCCAGAATGGAATTAGATAGGAGTAATATCGACACCTTTCCACTATGGATCCATTTTTACAATGTACCATTGGAGTTTTGGACAATTGAAGGACTGAGTTACTTGGCAAGCTCACTAGGTAAACCATTTACTATGAACTCCCAAACTGTTTGAATGGATAGAATCTACTATGCTAAAATATGTGTTGAAATACAAAAGGATAGTGAACTGGCTGAAGTGATTCCTGTGATGAAGCAGGGTGAGACTGGTGAGCTAACTAGGGTGGAGATTAAACTCTCATACCTTTGGAAACCTAGGAATTTTAGTAGATAGTGGAAACTTATAGGAAAACTTTTTACAAATGGAACTTATGATGAGCTTATAGGACATATGGAAGTTAATCCAAGTTCTAAGTTACTAGGGAAAGAAAACAATCCTATGGGTACTAAACATGAGGAAGCTAGAGACAAGGAACTTAATATCTCCAATCAACAGATTGCTTCCACCAATTCATACGAGGAGACAACCAATGTAATTGATCCAATAATTGCTACAAATGAAATGGATTCAGAGGGAGAGGAAGCTAAAGTTTAAGGAAAAGCTCTAGAGGAGTTTGAAATTGTTTTAAACACCAGAAGAAAATAAAGAAGATTGAAAGGAAAGAGCAGGTTGAGATCTCTTTAGGCTCTTACCTGATATCTTGTATGAGTTTCTTTATATGAAATACAAAAGGGCTTAATGACCCTCTTAAAAGGAAAAATATAAAGGAGATTGTGATGGAGAAACCAGCTTGTTTATTAGGCTTATTAGAAACTAAAATAAAGTTACCTCGATTATAGTATTGCCTGAGTTTTTTGAGAGATGAATGCAAAATACTTTCTAATAAAATGTATCACTATAATGGTAGGTTAATTATAGCTCGTAATTCAGACTAGGTAACTTTGCAGACTACTTTCATTTCTCTCCGAGTAATTCACAGTAATTGTGAATTCTAGGGAGCTGTTGATAGTTTGGATCTCTATATTATATATGATGCTAATCATGCCTTTCAAAGAGTCAAGCTATGGAAGGATATCCAAGCCCTCAGTCTGTAATCAATGGACCTAGGGCTATAGTGAGAGATTATAATTGCATCCTATTTCCAATGGAAGTAGAAGGCAATAGAATCAAAATAAAAGGCGTGGATAGAGAGCTAGTTGAAATCACTCAAACTACCAATGTGGTGGATTTGACCTATGTAGGTTATCTTTATACTTGGAACAATAAGCAGTAAGGGGATTATTTCATAAGGAAAAAATTGGATAGACTTATGGTGAATCAAACATCCAAATTCCTTTGCACTATTTGGAGAACTAACAAGCTCTGATCACTCCCAGATAGAAATTCAAGGATTAACTAGCAGTAGGATTGCTAGAGCGCCTTTTAGACTTTTTAATGGTTTGACAAAAAAAAACAAGGATTTGAACATTTGACAAGAATTAGCTAGCATAATGAAGTAAGGGGTTTCAAATCTTATCAGTTGATAAGGAAACCTCAACATGTCAAGAAAGGTATAAAACTCTTCTACGAGGAAACCACAATGAATTCTTAGATGTCCTTACAACTTGCTAAGGAAAAACTAAGGAAAACTTAAATTGATTGTTACATTTGTCCCCTTGATCCTAGACCGAAAGACCAGGAAACTACTACCTTAAAAGAATACGATTCTGTTATGAGCTTTCATAAATCCATTTTAAAACAGAAGGTTAGAGTTAATTAACTAAATGAAGGTGATGTTAACATTAAGTTCTTTTTTCACTCTACATTGGCTTAGAGGAATAATTAAAATTACAATGATTTATGACGAAAAGGTCCAAAGGTGCAAATATCTGGATAATATTGAAAACATTTCTTTGAACTACTTCAAGGAGTTAATAAAAACCTCGTATCTAGAAGAAAAACAGTTATGGAGAAATTTCTTGGGTAGTCAAGGATAAGCTTAGCCAGTAGGTGAAAGATTCTTTAATCATCCCAATCTCTATGCAAGAGATTAATAACACCTTGTTTAGTCTTAATCCATTTAAGGCACCTAAACCTAATAGACTTATAGCTAACTTTTTTCAGAAAACTTGGGACATTAATTGGTATCTAGTTGTGTGAGTTATCTCATAATTCTTCTTTACTTCTAGTATGCTAAAGGAGATCAATAATATTACTTGTATATATATATGGCTCCAAAGACCTTAATCTTGAAGGATTTTCACCATATTTCCTATTGCAACACCATATATAAGATAATTTCTAAAATTCTTATCAATACACTCAAAGGTTCCCAAAATTCCCGAATATATTGTCTCAAGGTGCTTTCGTGCAGGGAAGATCCATTAGTGATAACATTCTGCTTGTCCAAAAGCTAATGAAAGATTGCACTTCCAAAAGAGCTATTAAGAGTTGCACCCTCAAGATTGATCTTTTCAAAGCATTTGACTCAATCAATTGAAATTTCCTTATCAATCTTTCGATTTTGTAGCTCAATTTTTTCACCATATCAAAGTTTACTCTCTTCAGTCAATTTTAGCTTACTAATCAATGAAAACCCTTCCAAAATTTTTCCAAAGCTATAAGGGAATCAGGCATATCCTCTTACCTATTCTCTTTAGCAATTGAAATTTTTTCAAGGATGCTATTGGCTTTCTTTGATGACAATACCAGATTCAGGTACCATCACAAATGCAGGAGTTTAAACTTAATCACTTAGCTTTTTTTTGATAGTCTTATGCTATTTTATGGAGTTGATTCTTATTCTCTTACACTTATAATGAGAACTTTAAAGGAGTTTACAAGATTGTCAGGCATAAAGACCAACTTTGACAAAAGTTGCATCTACATATCCTCTGACATTCAAAATAGAGAGGAAATTAGAAGGTTGATAAGGCTTGATGTGCAATCCCCTCCAATCAAATATTTGAGAGTTCCTATCACTACTAATAAACCTAAGGCCTCGTTTGTTTTTATTTTTTTGTCGTTTTTGGTTGTAGTTTTTATTAAAAATAAAACCTTCTATTAAAACACGTTTGGTTTGATAATGTTGTATTACGGTGTTTTAAAAAATAAAAAAACCACAAACAATTTACAAAAACAAGAAAAATATGTTCCCTAATATTTCACAACAGGTTTTCTTTTACTCTAAAATAGTTTTTTCTCTTTACTGTGCCGCATCTTCTTCTTCAGTGCTTGCCGTGATTTTTTGGTTGACTCCAGGTAATTTCTATAATTTTTTTCACATATTTGGTGTTTGTGCGCGATTCCTATCTGCTTGTATTTGTTCTTTGCCTTTCTTTTTCGGTACGTGGATATGGAGTCGTCGCACTGATTTTCCTCCTGCTTGTTCTACGTTATGTCTCTGTCGGTAGTCGATTAACCGTTGGAGATTTTCTCCGATTGCCTTCGGAAGTTTCTTCTGGATTATTCCGTCATGTTGACGATGATTCCACAGGTACCAGGTGGGTCGTCCTCGTTGCTGGATGTAATGGATACTGGAATTACAGGCACCAGGCTGATGTTTGTCATGCCTATCTGCTCTTGACGAAAATAAAAGCCTAGAGTCATCTTTATAATAAAAAAATGATCATGCATTAAATGCTTTACATGCCTTTCCTACAAACATTAAATGCTCTACATGCCTTTCCTGCAAGCCTTCAGCTATTCATTCATCCTTCACGCATATTCATGCATTAAAAGCAATGCTCAAACATTAAATGCTTGCCTTTCATGCCAATCAACACGTATATTCCTATTTTTATTATTGTCTTGATTAATGCCTTTTGTTAATGTAAAGAAACAATTTT
>JAOQMP010000008.1:27351005-27385160 GCA_027563575.1 Erythroxylum pedicellare
TTTCTTTTTTTGGGATCTTGTGATAAATAAGATTATTGGTAAAGGAATTGAATCAAAAGTTATCTGCATTATAAATACCCAGATGCCAAGTCCCATTGTTTATTTGTATATCTTAACTTCTTTTAAACCTTACTATTAGTTACAACATCCCTCCTAATCTCTATTAAAGAAGTAAAGTCCTCAATTTCATAACATATCTTACTTAGATTGTGAATCATGTCAGTTTGCTAAACATCGTTGTTTGTATTCAATTTGTTTGTCACTAAATAAGCTAGTTTCCTTTGTAAGTTAGTTCATTATGATTTTTGGGGTACATGTCCTATTGCATCTAAATTTGGATTTCGATAGTTTTTTACCTTTGTTAATGACTTCGCTTATATGACTTGGCCTTATTTAATGAAGAATTATTTTAAATTATTTTGTTATTTTGTCATGTTTTATGTTGAAATGAAAGAACACTTTAATGCCTCTGTCCATACTTTAAGAAGTGATAATATTAAATAATTGTTTTCCACATCATTGCAAACCTATATTATTTAGAATGACATTGTTCATCAATCCTTATAAGTTGATGTACCATCTTAGAAAAACAATTTGAATAAAGGAAAAAATGGAAGTCTTTCTTTTGGAAAGTAAGTAATATATTCATTCAAAAGGTGGAAATTACAAAGAGAGATGAATTACAAATCCTAAATTTAGAGTTTGTATAAATACTAGCTAAATACACAACTTTAAGATCCTAACACACCAACCTTTTCTATATCCTTAATTGTTGCTTGATCCAATTAGAAGCAAATTATAGAGAAGGAGTTGATATGATTGCCATTTTTAGCTTGAGATTGAAATCCATCCAGTTGTATCTCTTATAATCATCTGATTTCCCAAAAATCTTTATGTTTGTCATTGTCCAAATGAAATGTACTAACATTGCAAACCTAACTTTGAATACTTTTTGATCCTCTTTGTAATTCTAGTTCAGTCCATTCACCCAAATCAAACAACCCCTTTCAGTTGAGATTTATGTCCTTTAGATTAAATATGTAGAGAAAATTTCTTCATAGTTGTCTTATATGAATACACTTGAAGAAGAGATTATCTATCATCTCATCATCTGTAGAACCTAACAGATAGGTTAAGTCTAGAATTTGAAATTTTATCTTATATCTTTTTCCTAGATTTTGCCCAACTGCTAACCAGAGTATAAAAGAATGAGCTTGGGGAATTCAAGATCCCCATACTAGCTTGTAGAGAGGGGACTTGATAAGTTGACCAAGCAATAAGTGTTTATAGGATTGGGCAGTAAATTTGTGAGAATTGTGTAAGTCCCATCAAACCTCATCTTCCTACATCTGATTTGGTAAGTATGTTGGCATTTGTTCTATAACTGGCCTGATTCCACTGGGTGTAAATGGCCAATTCCAGCAGTTATTTCAAATAAGCATATGCACATTGGTGTCTTCTCGAATAGAGCCTTTTAAAACTAAAAAGTTATGATTGTAACATAAAAGACCTAAAGAATGTGTAAGTTATCAAACCATAAATTTGTATTTTTTTCCCATCTTTAATATGATGCTTGATGTGCGAATGCCTAAAATCTATAGCCTTTTAGCTAACAATATCTTGTTCATTCTGCAAGTTGAATCGATCCTTCTTCCACCATTTAATTTAGGAAGATAGATAACACTCCATTTGACTTTAGATATCCTTCTACCACTTACATTCAGCCTATACCATATGAAATCTCTTATTCTTCTATCAATTTTCTTCAGAACTCCTTTGGAAATTTCTAAATGAGACAACCAATAGATGTGTAGATTATTGAAAATGGAAATGGCCAGCTGCAACCTACCTACATAAGACAAAAATCTATTACTCCAATTAGCAATTCTTTTATGAACTTTATCAATGAGTGATCTGCATACAGTTTCTTTCAGCTTCCTTGTGGAGATTAGAACTCCCAAATAGGTGAGAGGTAATTAGTGAATGGTAAGTCCTGCAGCTATAATCACACTTAATGAGTCTTCTCCACTTCGTTTAGAAAGATAAGCAGAACTCTTTTTTGAGTTGAACTCCAACCTTGATACTTCTTAACATCTTTGCAAGGCGATCAATATTACTTTAATTGAAGTAGTATCATTAGCGTATAATATGAGCAAATCATCTACAAAAGAAATTTGAGAGATATTAAGCTCTCTACATCTATCATGGAACTTGAAATTCATGTTTTCTGTGATACACAGTTGTGTCATTCTTTGAAAAACTTCCATAGCAATAACAAATAGGAGGGAGATAATGGATCTCCCTGCATTAATCCCCTAGCTGCTTTGTATAGTTGAGTAGGTTCACCATTCATTAGGACTGAGAATGATATTGTTGATATGTAAGAATATATCCATTTGATAAATTTGCTAAGGTATCCAAAAGTGTGAAGTGAATTGATGATGAAGTTCCATTCCACCGGGTCATAAGCTTTGGTGAAGTCAATTTTAAGAACACAACTTCTAAGATGTTCCTTATAATTTTAGTCTTTGAATAGTTCTTCTTCTATCATTATCTTGTCTCCCATACTTCTACCAAGGACATAAGTACCTTAACTAGGATTGATTAACCCTGGTAAATTATTCTTCAATCTATTAGTAAGAATTTTAAAGATAATCTTATACACCACATTATAGCAATCGATTCGTTTGTAATCATTCAATCTCTTAGGATTAGGGACTTTAGTCTCCAAGAATAGATGAGTCTTATTCATTTCAGTGAGTAACCTACTACTTCTGAAGAACTCTTATACGTTTCAATATTGGTGCTTGTAAGAGGTTCCATTTTTCTTGGAAAAATATGACATTAAAGTCATCTTGGCTTGGAGACTTGTCTGGATGAAATGAAAATAAGACCTTCTTGATCTCCTCACTTATGACCTCCTTGAGTAGTGTAAAATGTTAATTCTAATTTATGGAACTAGCCATTCTATTAAGTATTCTATTAGGAAGGCAAGAAGTGTGTAAAGATACTCCATTTATTTCTTTGAAGTATCTCCTCACCGTATCCTTCAAATCATCTTGACCTTGCTTCAGTTTGCCATTCTCATCCATAAGGGAAATTATTCTGTTTCTATTTCTCTTACTTTGAATCAAACTAAAAAAGTATTTGTATTCCTGTCTCCTTAATGAATCCATTGAATTCTAGATTTTTTCCATAACTAATTTCTGTAGTCTCCAACAACCTATATGTACTTGCCTAATTTTGTCTTTCCTTATCCATTAGTGAGGCATCTATAGGATTAGTAGCCAACTTCTTCTAAGTTATAGAGAGATTCTCCATAACTTGCATCATATTAAGCTTTAAAGGATTAGCACAATGCCTAAGCATTTTTGTATATTCAACTTTGACTTATTTCAACATTTGAAGACATTGGAATGCTTTAGAACCCTGGATATGTTTTCCACCAGCTTCTGTAAAGCTAGGAGTGCTTTATTAGGGAGTTAAAAAAATTTGAAAGGTGATCTTTTCTTGATTAAGGTACCATTAATACACAAAACAATGGTTCCTAAAAAACAACAAAACTATCTGTCATTTGATCAATCCAGTTGTTCTTTACTAGAAACCTATCTAGCTTTTTCTGCACCAGTTTATTTCCTTATTGGTGATTACTCTTTGTGAATATAGGCCCTTGAAATTAAAGATCCACAAGTCCTAGGACAGTTTTTAGTGCAGCACCTCTTCCCCCTAAGAATTTTGATGAGGAAAGAAAACAATTGAAGTCTCCAGCCACCATCCAAGGGATGGCGATATTGGAGTCAATTCCCTGCAAATTTTTCCATAGATTGGCTCACTGAAATTCTCAGTTAGCTGCATATACAATTGTTATAGTTATATACATATTGACTAATTTTAGCACTAGTTCATAATAGAACAATTGCTCAGTGAAAACTAGTTGGAAGTCAATAGGTCAGGTGGATCTATTGCTGCAATAACTCTTCCATTTAGGTTCTTAGAGTAGTTTCTCAAAGCTATCCACTCTATAAGGATAAATTTCAACCCTTTTTGAAAACCACATTACATAGCACTCCCATAAAGCATATGCCCAAACATACTAGAGGATATTCTAAAACATACTCTATGAAAATGCTACATTAGGACAATCAAACTAACTCATTCAAGGCATCAAACATATCATAAGCATTTTAAGTGTTCATTTCTTCCTATTTCATTCACAAACATAAAAGTTACATATGTCATTACAAATCTTAATCCACATATACATTGCACAACATTTGTTTGAGTTCAATCTTAGTACCAAAAATATAACATGAAGTTTTATGCTAATACACAAGACATCTATCTGGAGTCCTCAGATTCAGCTGATCAGACCTTTGAGTCATTCTTATCCCCAAAATGCAAGTACTAAACTTCTACTATATAACCTCAGTAGCTATAACTCCTTTGAACACCAAAAACAATATTGCAATTTTGATGAGTTTGCAAACTCAGTAAGTGAACCATTATCGATGTATTCACTCAAGTCAGATCACAAAAATAAGTATATCATATCATCCAGTATTGAATATCACATGACATTTCATCATACTTCAACAAGTATATCAAGTTTATCATACTTTTACAAGCATATCATAACACATTTTCCATTAACTTCAACCGTAATTCACTATTTCAAATCAATTCAAAAATACATTTCAATTCACACATTTGATATATATATAGTGATGTATATGCTAATGCATATGTTTTTCCATTTTTATTTTTGTTTTGTTATGACCAAGTGTCTATCAACTCAATTTACTATCCTATATCTGTTAAAGACACTGAGATCATTTCTGGCCTGTATCCATTGTAGATATCGAGTCCATGTCATCTGAGCCTGAGACTCTTTTTTTATAATCTTGAGCTCAAAGCTCTTTTCCCACATCAGTCACTCTGGTGACAACTCCTTTATCTAATCATGCATTTCATTGTGATGAGATGCATCATTTCATATGCCATGTTTTCATTTCAGTATACACATGTCATATATCAAGCTCCTCAGATCTAAGTCCAGCATTTATCAATCATTTGTATACACATTTCAGATTAAACATTCAATTCATACAGAAGCATATATAATTGAGTTTATATATCTAAGTTGACTTACAGTATGCTCCAGAAAAACTATTGTCTTAAGGATCCGGCAATGTATGGATGTTGACGATCACCTTGCACATCTATTGTCATGCAATACACACATAGTTTACAAATCACTAATTTGTTTAATCATATCAATATACAATCATGCACATATATATGTGTAATATTTCAATCTATGCTCAATTGACTTTTCCAGATATGTATTCTTATACAAATTTCTTGACCATTCAAACATTATAGCTTGTATACAACTAGTTTACAATCAAGTTTATACCTTACGTAAGCTTGATTTACTCCAAATTCATCAATCATACATTTACCAAACTTTTCTAGCAATGTATAATCATACAATTTTCCAGTTCTCATTCATCCATATCTAATACATATTACTCATGTCCTTAAGATTATATATGCATTCATAAGAACACCTTTATTCCTTTGACAACTCATAATGTCCAGATTTGGATACATAGATATCAAAACAATCCATTCTTTTAAGTTATGACATCAATTAACAACTAAACTTATTAAGCTCTTTATCCAATTAATCAAGCAAAACTCTAGGTTCATTATAGGCCTTAATTAAGACCAAATACACCAATTTAGAGTGACTTTTCCTCAGCTGGTTAAACATGTACATAAAATAGAAATTATTAATCCAGAATTAGGCTTGCGATCGTGGGGACTACTTGAATTTTTCCAAAATTCATATCCTATAAAGTTACTTCATTTTATGCTAGTCTAGCTTCCTTATTGGTTACATTAAATCCCACAAAAATCTACTCATTTGCTTCATTACCATTCACTTTATACCATCTTACATGCAGTCCTAACTTTTTCATATTTGAAAACACTTCAATAACACCTATCTTTAACATGAATTCATCATCAGTTATACTTCAAATCCCAATTTAAATCATCCATTAAAGAACTTATAAACTATTATTTTCATTCATCCAAAAACAAAATAGAAAAGTAACTAATTCATCCATCATTTTTCAGTACAACTTTAACATCAACACTACATTCATTCCATCCTTAATCAGTCATCATAAAATTTTTCTAACACATGCCACAATATATTAGTACTTCACTTACTTGTTCAGCTTAAATGCCACCATAATGTTTCAAGCATGTTTTACCTCACATGCATATAAGATCATCTCGAGAACAAGGTGGGTGTAGGATGGTTTCAACAAAGACAAGAAGATGGCAATAAATACAACAATGTTCTGCTTCTATAACTATGTTTATGAAGGATTTTTGCATAGATTGTGGTGTGGAAATTGAACATAATTTAGGCAGAAACACAGAGATGTGAGGGAGAAGTAAATTTTGACAGTGAGAGGAAGAAGAAGGAGAGAGTTTCATCAGAAAACAACAAGTGAAGATGCTTTTCCATATGTGTGTCGTGTGGTGTGAGTGGAGAATGAGTTTAAAGACACTTGTCAAGTTTATAGGCTAACTACATGTCCTCTCTTTAAGCTGCCATATGTCACTTATTTCCAAGGTCATTTATCACTTAATTCTACTGCCTTATGTCAATGTATAAGATTAGTCATCCTAAATTTTCACATAACAACTTGTCTTACTACTAGAAATTTTTCCTAGTCTAAATATACATTTTCTTATATTCCACTTATATGCACATCCTTACATTACCCACCTTTTTAATGTTTGCTATATTTTCATCCATATTTAGAGGGACTCCTAAGTAACTAGCTAAATAACTCAATCCCTCATAAGACCAATATTTAAGAATGATTTTATGCATATTAAACTAAATAGGGATTGTCTTGATTTCATTTATGTTAATTTTGAATCTCATTTTCAACTTCTATAAAAATATTGGCTTACCTTATATGTTTCAAGGCCCCATATCCATCACTTTACTAGTCATTTCCTCTGACAAGAATCGAAAGATGAATAGATTAACTTCAGTTATTAGTGTTGATTGAAGAACCATTTCTTCCAATTCATATTAGTCTAGTGTTGAACACTCGGGTATGCCATCCTTTTCTCTAGAAAGTATCCAACTAGAGATGCTTGCCACTTAGTTGCGCCTTGTTGTAACACTTCTGTAAGAGGGGCAATAGGACCCTTTTTGATTCTAGCAACAAATCGAAGAATGCCAAAGGAATCTGGATCTCCTACACATAACTTCAAGACTACTTTCCTACCTTCTAAGAAGTGGGGTGAGTTTATTAGGAGGTTAAAAGAGGGGGAAACTCCTCCCTCTCTGACGTCTGGTTTAAGGATGAGATAGATGCTCTGGGTGATATTTTACCATTAATGGTAAACTGTCAGGACCTGGGATTAAAGGGAAATTAAGCAGGCTATCAAAATTAGAAAAGCCCTTGTTTAGACCGGTAACAGCAAGCAAAAAAGGAGGTTCGTAAGGCAGTAAGAAGAGTTCAAAGCAAGCACAAAGGCTTAAGGAATCATAGACAAAAGAAGCATCCATAATTCAGTTTAGATAGAGGTAGGATGAAAGCATCCATTCTTTTAAATCAAGCTTTGTGTAAGAACAAAGATTATTTCTTTTATAAAAAAGATGGACATAAAGGACATCTTGAAACCACTACAGCATTCTTATTCCAAATGAACATTCCAAAACAATTGTGGCTGATGCAATTTTCATGGCCTATTTTTTGATTTGATGCAGTTTTCATTGCTTATTTTTTGATTAACTCCATGCCTTCAATTGTTCTTTGTGATGAAATTATTTATATTTTTCTTTTTTTCACTAAACCCTTGTTTCCTATTACACTATGAATATTTGGTAGAACTTATTTTGTTAATTATGTTTGTCCCCTGAAGAACTAAGTTAGATATAAAATCTTTAAAATATATTTTCTTAGGCTACTAACATCTACAAAAGGGATATGAATGCTATTGTATTAATGTTGACAAGTATTTTAGGTCAATTGATGTTAAATTTTTGGAACACATTTCATCCTTTCCTACATCTTTGATCTTTATAATGGCGGATGATGATATGGCAGTTTATAAGAACATATATGAGACCACTAATGTTGGACAACCACCACCATTACCTATTCTCCTGGTTTATTCTAGATAACAAGATCATCATGATATAGGCTTAGCATATATCTTTTCTTTGACATCATATATAACAATTAATAATCCTAACATCTTAATTTTTGAACTAAGGGAGGTTCTAGTCAGTGTTTTAATGATAACAAAAAAATTACTACTATGAGTCTATTATTTAGATGAAAAGCAATATAAGAAAAAACGAAGTCATAAACCAAGAAGATAGTGTATGAAGTTGAAAAAGAGAAGTTAAAGTTTGCAATTGACAAAATGAAGTTTAAATCAAGAATAAAAAAATATCAAAGCTTATCAAGGTCATTCTCTAGTTTGTAATATTAATATTAATCTCATCTAATCACTTTGATGTTATAAAAGGCTCAACATGCACAAACATCCCATTTTATTTTATTGAATAAAACTTTCCATTCATTAAGAGGCATTGAAGTTTTTGGTTTTAATATAAAAGTCTGTTGGTTTTTCAAAAAAAGTTAGAGGAACATTTTGGGAAGTGTTTAAATCATAATTAGCTTTAAAAAATTATTTTTGAGCATTTAAAGGTGTTAAAATAACATTTTAAGGTAATTGGTCAACTTATATAGCTTAGTGGTCGACCAATAAAGGTTAAATTTGTTAAATTTAATGTACCATGAGTTTGCTATAATATCAATTGACGTAATAGTTCACCAATGTGTCATATTGGTAATATGCCTATTAGTAAACCAATCTAGTGAATTTAGAGCTTTTAATGAACCGTATTCAACTAGTATACTATACTAGTTTACCAGTGCATCGTAAATGACTAATTCTTGGCTTCAATAGCTAGTAGGGGTCGCAAAATACTATAAATAAGTTTTTTCTCATTATTTTTAGCATCAAGAAGGTTTTGAGAGTTGTAAAACATTTCAAAAAATATCATTTGAGCATCATTTTCTTGTATTTGTGTGAGTAAGCCAATTTGGAGTTATTAAGTGAATAAATGAGAAACTTTAGGTTGGAATAATTGGTTTTGAAATGTATTATTGTGCAGGGGGTGTATAAGTGGAATTAAGGTTTCTCTTTACCTTGGAAGAAGATTATAAGAAAGGTTTCTCTTTACCAAAAAATATTGTACAACGGTTATTCTTCGTCTTGAAAGAAGAATTATAGTGGAATTCTAGAAAGAGGCTTGGAAGTGGACATAGGCAAGGGTTGTTTACTAAATCACTATAAATCAGTTTGCATTCTCTCTTTCCTATCATCTTTAAATTAATGTTCAATTATTTAATTGATTTATGTTAAGTAATTTCCTCATCCTTGTTTGCATTGATTGTTATTAATTGAGTACATTGGTTAGAAAAACTTGTTGAATTTTTTAAACACCTAATGCAACCCCCCTCTTGGGTGCTATTAGGGGCTAATGTTAATAACTCTTTGCAAAGGTAAACTTTAATGTTCTTATGTTATTTCATCTTTGTTTTTTATGATCCCTTATTTTCTACTTTTTGTTCTTTTGTTGCCTCCCTTGATTTTATGAATCTTCTGAAAGTTGTTCATGAAGTCTTATCTCATCCTTGTTAGTGTGAAGCTATAATAAAGGAGATAAATGCTTTAAATTCTAATGATAAATAGGATTTAATGAACTATCTTGTAGGAAAGAAGAATATTAGATGTAAATGGGTATTCGTAGTCAAAGGAAATTATAATGGAATAGTGATTAGAATTAAGGTACAACTTCTAAAACAAGGTTATGCTCGTAATTATAATATGGAAAATTATGACACTTTCTTTATTGTTGTTAAACTAACCTCTATTTGTCTATTCTTTTCAATAATATCTACTTATGATTGGCCTCTACATCAGCTAAACATATAAAAAAAATGCCTTCTTATATAGTTACCTTAAAGAGAAAGGATATCTGAAGCAACCACCTAGGCATATTACTTAAAAGGAGTAGAAAAGTCTTTCATCTCTAAAAGTCCTTATATGACTTAAAATAAATTCTCGTGCTTGCATTATAAAATCTAGTCAAGTAGTGAAAATGTCATAAATGAATAAATGTAAGTCAAACAACTCAGTTTTTTATGAACATTGTATATCTATCATCACTCTTCTTGTTACATGTGTGGATGATATTTTTATTACTAAAATTGATACTATAGGCATTTCATCTTTGAAGTTCTTTCTTCATAATCAGTTCCATACAAAAGATTATGGAGTGTTGAAGTATTTTTTGGGAGTATGGGTAACAAGAAGTGAAAAAGGCATTTTCTTATCTCAGAAGAAATATATACTTGATCTACTAACTGAGATGAGAAATTTGGGGGCAAGGAGGACGGTAAAGCCATGTAGTGCCCTGGTGCTCCCTAATTTACAACTCACTAAAGGTGGAGGCTTATTTGAAGACTCCGAAAAATATAGAAGATTAGTTAGAAAAGTAAACTTTAGTTAGAAAAGTAAACTATCTTATAGTAACTCATCTTGATATTGCATATTCTGTCAGTATTATAAGTCAATTCATGTCTTCTGTAATTGTTCATTATTAGGTTGCTCTGGAATATATCTTATGTTACTTAAAAGGGAACTCTTGGACGAAAGATAAGTACGAAAATCATAGATATACTCACATCAAGGGTTTCCAAGATGTAAATTAGGTAGGTTTTAAGATTGATCGAAATTCACTACCAGCTATTGTGTCTTTGTTTATCTCGTAGAAAAGCAAGAAGCAAAATGTTGTGTCCAAGTCTAGTATAGAATTTGAATATGGTGTTATGACAAAATCAACTTGTGAGATAATTTGATTATATAAACTCTTAATTGAAACTGGTTTAATAGCCTTAATATCAAAGTTGTGGTGTGATAATAAAATTGCTTTGCATATTCATTCTAGTCAAGTGACTTATAAATGAACTAAATATATTGAAGTTGACTATCACTTTCTCTATAAAAAAAGTGCATCACGACTTGATCTCTACAAGATATGTGAAAATTGGATAACAATTTAAGTAAAGACTAAATATAATTCAGGTCAATTATATTGATAAGAAATTGAGTATGATTAGTATATATACTCCCATCTAAGGTAAAGTGTTACAAATTATATGTTATAGGATCCTCAAGCATAGTTATAGAGATCGCATTTAATTTCTTACTTAATTAGGAGTTGATTAAACACATCAATTGAAGCATTTCTGTTCCACTCTTTCTTATAGTTTCATCTTTAATGATGCAATCAAGGACACGCTATTCCTTGAAAAAGGCAAGCCTCTCCCTATTTGCTTTCACATTTAGCCCACGACTCTTTTGCATCACAAATGACTTTCAACCATGCTCTTATGCCAGTTAATATAAGGTTCAAACTAAGCCTAGATTTATGCACTCAAATCCACTGTGTTTGCAATCACAAATCAATTTTTCAGCGGTAATTCGTCAAACACTTTAGTGGCATAGTTCCGTCACCCTCTGGGCACTCTCATTCTTAGTGATTTCGAGACACAACAATATACAACTCAACAGATAATTAAAGTAGGACTTTTATCCATGTAAAAGGACGATTGTAAACTATTGCGAGGGCTAACATAATTTAAATTATGGCTACACACTTTGCACACATACATGTAACAGATAACAGTTACAAGTCGATCGTTTCTGTAGTTACATCCCAACTGTTAATTAGGATTTATATTTGACGCAAACAAATGGTGTGCAAAAAATCTGAGTGTCTGTTCATCCAAGGTGATTATTCATGGGAAGCACAAGAGAGTCTCACAATTAGCACGTAGCAGTTACTGTAGATAGTGAATGCTCCCCAGTACCCAAAAGCATGCGCGTCTACACGAAGAAGACTACAAGCATTCATTTGCTGAAACTATTTTTCATACTAGTTTGAATAATAAAAAGAGTTCAAAAAACACACCATTTATTTGATAAGTTCATACAATTTGATTTAGACAACCGATTTTTTAATAATTTTCAAGGGACACAATGAAGGTCTTTCCAACTCGGTTATATGCAAAAATCCAATGTCATTCTAAAATTAGATACATTATCTATACACTTGAAAGCTATGATTTTGAGATAAGAAAGATAACTGAAGCATTTCTTGTATGGGGGCTGATGGGATAGCAACACTAAAAATTAGTTGAAAAAAGGAACATTCACTCACTCATACTTCCAGCAGCAGATGACTTACTCAACTTCCTTCAGTGGACATAATTTCAAGTTCTGCCCACCAAAGAGGGGATAATTTTGGACATGCACCATCAGGTCCCATTGATGTGATCTCTTTAAGCTTTGCGGCAATTTCTCTCATTGTCGGTCTCTGCTCTGGGTCAGGATGAATGCAACTCTTTATCACTTCAAGCAATCTCCTGAGTTCATCCTCATGTAGTGTTTTTAGAGTCGGATCCACCGTTTCTCTCAATGGTTGCTCCTTCTGGAGACAGCCAGATACCCAATGTGCGAGAGAGCCATTTCCCATCACAAAAGGCATTCTTCCTGTTATCATTTCAAGTAAAATAACTCCAAAGCTGTAAATATCATTCTCAGGATCTGCCGATGAGTTTTCCAAATGCTCCATTGACAGTGATCCCAATTTTTCTGCAGTTGCATCATTCCAGAAACTAAAATCAGATATTTTAGCTGCATAATCTTCGGTCAGATATACAGAGGATGATTGAAGGCTTTTATGGGTTATGGGTGGAGTCAACTGGTGCATGTGTTCGATGCAATAAGCCATGCCCACTGCTATCCGTAGTCTTGCACCCCAGTTCAAGTGTTCTGATTCCTTTACTGCAGGAATGGGCAACTCAATGTCATCATTATATATATAGCTTCAATACATCAATGAAACAATCCTTCCCAATCTAAATCTTTTATACATCTTAGCTCGCACCTCAAGCAAATTCATCAAGTATTATGTAAATCATGTGAAAGAAATTAGTGTACTTAAAAAGAGCTCTTTGACATAGAAGTCAACATGCTACAAGCATAAGAGAGAACATGAGGACTTGAACCCTCAATATGAAGATATTATTTGACTTTTTGAGAAATAAAACTCCATAAAGTTCCCAGGTCACTTTGAAAATTCAGGAGAATGTCACTCCTTGGGAAGTTATATTAGCACCAGACTAGTATACCCAAAAGCAAATTATCCATCAGAAGGAGAACTTGAAAAGGAAAGGAACTTACCGTGCAAATGTTCAAAGAGAGTCCCATTGGGAGCATACTCAAAAACCATCATTCTCGTGAAAGGCTCATCTTCTTCACAGTATCCAATTAGGTTAATGAAATTCTTATGGTTCACTTTGGACAAAGTATCAATCTGAAAACAAAATACAAAACAAGTTAGATTTAGATTTCCAAAACAGAATGCAAGAAATATGCAAATTTCTGTTTCAATACCTTCTTTCTGAACTGTGTTTCTAAAGTCTTTGACCAATCTTCACAAGATTTGATAGCAGGAGATGTCACAGCTATTTCAACCCCGCTAGACAGAGTTCCCTTGTATACTGTACCATCTGAAAATGAGCCAATTATATTACTGAAATCTTCACAAGCCGCTTCAAGCTCGGACCGCTTGAGTTTTGGTACACCTGTAAAGTACAGTATTAGAGAAGTACGGAATCATCCAGAACAGCACCATAGCATATATAGTCAGACTGATTGCCTCTCTCACTCTCTGTGTTTTGTGTGTGTCTGTAGACCTAAGCATGTCCATATTTGCATGTGGAAGTGTGCGCTCACATGTTTTCTCTTGAATAGAGAAAAATAACCTGTTACAAATGCCTTTTGAAGTTGTCCGCTCAACCCTGTAGCCCAAGGCCTGACTGTGACTACCTTACTGCTTCTGATAAAGACAATTAATCCAATGGCTGAAATCAGGAGCAAAGAGCTGCCAACAATTCCAGCAACAAGAATAACATGATTTCTTGTCTTGGAATCATTATTTAGAATCTTATTTGGACTTGGAGGTGCCATTTTCAATCCATCATTTTTTCTAGATGTTGACGTAACTGGAGCAGTTGCCCATGGATTTGGAGCTTCAGAGCGTGAAGATGAAGGAGATAAGTGAAAAGTGAATGAGGATTGTTCTGGGGGAAATGATGGAGATTCTGCTATAGATGGTGAGATAGAGAATGACGGTGACAGCAATGTAGGGTCTGAGGGTGACTGTGATGGTGATAATGGAGATCTGAGTGGCGATAATAACGGTGTCAATGCAGAAGGAGAAGGAGCTTCAAAATGAATGTGATGTACTTTACTGTTGCCGGACTTGGGTGAATTTGGGGCATTAGCCACCTGCAGCAAATAACGCTGAACTAGAGTTTGAGGTTGAGCTACTTTTCTGTCAAAGAAAAGAAGTTCTGTCAGAGTCCCGTAGATATTGGCTTGCTTAGTTCTGAAATCATTTGATCTACAAATATATCACAGAAAGGGACTAGAATCATAAAAAGTTGGTCCAAATCATGAATTACCACTACCATCTACAAGTTTGGTTTTGGATGGAAGAATAAGAGACCAAAAATTTTAAGATAAAAGATTCTTTACAGGTCAATGTAAAGAATCTGATCCTTCAAACCAGTTTTAAGAACTAGCATCATTACAGGCTTCGCTAATTCATTTATGGTTGCTTTTTCTAAAGCCATGCATCACTTAACGACATCTCGCCTCATATAAAAAGATTAAGGAGCATCAAGATTGCAACACTAATAAGCCCATTTACCTTATATTATCTCTGCAATCACAAGAAGCTCTTAGTTGACTCTCATCCGTCTGAAATTCAGAGAGGATCTCAAGCTCCTGTAGTTCAGGAGATAGGTTACCAAGATACTTGTTATTGTCAAGTAAGCTGCAATAAGATCCAGATAATTGTTATTAAGCAAAAGCATTCTAGCCAAAGGCATGTATAAATATGTGTTAGAAAGCCAGAACATTTGACATACAGGGTAGTCAGTGACAGATTATTGGCGAAGTTGTTTGGAACTGGTCCACTTAAGTTGTTGTATCCCAAGTCCAGCTCCTCCAACTCCTTTAGTTGTCCAATCTCTTTAGGAACGCTCCCATAGAAAGAATTGTTGCGTAAAATTCTTCACAGAAAATTTAAATGAGGGAAATCGAAGGCATGAAAGAGTATGAGAATCGATATATGACCCAAAGATTGATCTTACATAGATTTCAAGTGTCCCAACGTCCCCAGTTCTGGTGTCAGTGTCCCTTTCAGACATAAATCTTTCAGAGTCCTGCAAATTGTACGATTCTGGCATCAGGCTGTGCATCAGAACAAACTGAGCCCTCATTTCATGTTAAATTTGAAACTACACATTTATACAAACATTTGCTCAACAAACATGATACAAGAATAAGTATCACCTTTCTCTAAAGGGGAATGTGATTGGCGTGATAAAATTGAGGAAACATAATAATTGCGTGGAATGCTCCATAGAAGCACACATTGGAACATGACACATATAGCCTTTAACAGCATGCCATCAAATCACTTCGAAGAAAAATATTCATTCAATAAATAATTATTGATTTACCGTTGCAAGACCAAAAGGTAAATAAGATCTATGTCTATTCCTTCCTGGGACTATTGATCCAAACCTGACATGTGCGGGCACGCTTCACCTCGAACATTCTACCTTTACAGCAGATTAAAACTTGTAGCCTAAGATAGCACATTCTCAACTTCAGGTACTGCTCTAATCTTATTACATTAAATCTTATCTATATATTTATATAGATCCACGTAACGTGTAGATGAAATTTAATGGAACATAATAAGAACACTGTAATCAAAACGGGAGATTTGATCCTTAAGTGTAGGTGAAATTTAATGGAACATATTAGGAACTCCGTAATCGGAACAGGAGATCTGATCTCAAAAGAGAGACCCTTTCTGCTTGATTTTTTCAACATAGCTAAGATCTTTTTATTATGTTTAACTTAAAAGGCAATCCCAAGAAATGTCCGTACAAAGAACATGAATAGTGTCCAGTGGTTTATTGAACCAAACCAATACCGGGATAAATTCTATTTCCAGAACTAGATTCAATAAGAGATCAAAATAAACTTTGGAGGAGCGTATCAGAATACGCTTTTGAAACTCAAATCTAAGAAGCCAAAGTCAAGCATTGAACAAGGATTTCTTACAAGGTTACAACTTTTCCATCAGAACACTCGATCCCGAACCAGAAACACGGATCGGTACTCTCATCTTTCTCGTCCCAGTTCAACAACGCTCCAAAAGGGTCTTCGGAAATCTCGTCCCGAAACCTCAAAAGCGCCAAACCTACACATTCTACTGTCAAAGTCTGTCTTCCCGCTTTAAAAAAGCGTACGGACATGCAAAGCTTGATAATTGTAACGTAACATACCTTCCGTATTCAGAGCCCAACAAAAGCTGAAATTTTGATGAAACAGTAGTACCACCACCGCCAAGAAAGCCATTCTAAGCTTGACCCGATTCAATACCCACCACCAACCATCCATTTATAACCAAAGGGTAAACTTAAATTCGTCTGTTTACGTCAAATCCACTTGAGATACGAAGAAAATCAGAGCAAAGACACACAGAGAGAGACTGTAAGAGAAGGAGAATGAGTTGATGTTGTCTTTGCAAGTGCAAGTTAGCTTGGAGTAAACGAGAAGAAAACGCGTGGCTTATCGGCGGTTTAAATAAAAAGAAGAGTTGAAGACCAAAAGCTTATCGAACATAAAAGGGTTTTCTGAGAGATGAATGAACCGGCGAGGGAGTAAAAGATTACGTAATCGAGTGTGTGGAGTTGGTCTGCGAGAGATCATACAATGGAGAGTTGGATTTATTCTCAGGCTGCTGTAAACGAATTGACTCTGTCTTCAATGATTTATAGCGCCGTCCTCTATGCGACCACGTGCTCCACACGTGACATATTCTCTTTTGTTTCGTTGGCCCACCTTTTTTGGGTTAGGAACTTAAATGTCAAGAAGAGCGGAAGAAAATAAACAAGATGGTCTTTGTGCGTTAATTTGAGAAAATTCTTGCCTTTGACAGCTCAGAAATTGCAGTGTACCAGCTTCATTTGGATATACAAAGGAGGTGAAGAGGCTCGTAGGAAATTTCAGGGAAGCGTGTTTCCTGGATATTGCTTTAGGCATTGCATGTGGACGTGGGATCATTGTTTATGACACGTGAAAATGCCAATCATTTTAGGCGACTATTACTATTTTATAGAATTAGGATGTAGCTTATCAATCGATTGTTTGATTGTTTCCTTTTGGTTGTGAACTGTTACTATGTAAATTTTTTTAGTTGGTGCAAATCATGGAAAACTTACTCCTTATCAAACTCAACTTGTTTTAAGCATGATTTTCATAAAACATAAATCCTTCTAAAACTTGAAATTCACAAAAAGAAAAAGTTTCTAGGTAAGACATGTCATGTAACTTGTTATTTCTTTTCACAATTCTACATATACATAGATATACCCGTATAATTGATTGCTCCTTTACGACTCTTTCCAGTGAAGAATACGAGTATATATATGTTTGCATTCCAAGCTATGTAACTCATTGTATCTATCTGCACATAGACATTGGATACTGGCACACCCGTATTTCAGGTTGTCATTCGTAAAATCTTTCGCCATTTTAACATGCTTATGTTCCGATCGTGTTCTTACTCATGTCTCACCTATATATTATAGAAAAGAACATTTCCTAACACATGATCGTGTGCATGATTGTATTTACTAAAAGAATTTTAAGAAATGCCCATGTTCTTTCATAAACACTCTAATATTGCATGTCTGTGTATATGCCCCATATTCAATAATATTTACCTTGGTGAATATACTTTACTTAGGTTGAATTATAACTTTTCCAACACATCGAGACATTAATCAAGTCCAAGCAATGCTTCAACTTCTTTGTGGTAATTGCACTTGTCAACATGTCATACTTAGAAATGTGAACATTTTTTTCAATATGATCTAATAATGATCTAATAAGGTATGATCAATTCCCTAATCTTATGAGCCCTCACATTCTTCTATGTAACACCCATCTAATTATCCTTCTCTCAATTATTCATAGTCTCCTAACAAGTAGTTGGATCACCATTGTTATGGTAAATGCATATGAGACTGAGTTTTCCCAACTATATTTATTAGGCAACCTAATAATATGTCTTGCTTTATCTGTGACTGTACTATGTTATTATTCTTTTTTACCATTATTCGTCTATCTTCTAAATTATAATTTTCAACTTCTTTATCATTTGCTTCAGTGTGTTCTAATTGCACTTGTACCACCCTTGAACCAATACTATTTTCTGCTAACCATAACACATCCTCTCTGTATGTTTACTTCAACATATATTGCTCATCAAATATTGCTAATGTCACCTTAAATTGTTTATCACGTGCTCAAAACTTGTAAAAATCTAACTTGTAGTACTTTAAATGCATCAATAAGCTCTTCTTGTGAAGCTTCATCATCCCACACTCATTAAGATGAATTAGCCATATGTACCACTATGTAATACTATCTTCCTCTAACTCTATTGCAACAACTTCACCTATAACTATGCTCACTATTAATTTATAAATTTTTCTTACTAGCCTTTCATTAAAATCATTACACCTTTATCCACCTTAATATTGTTGTAATTATAGTTAAAATTATTCCTATACAAGGCCAAATTCTTCCTTAAATTTAGCACATGCAAAACCATTAAATTTTTTAATCTCAGCTAATCTTGTTTCAATTATTTTTTAAGTTCTGTCATATCTCAACTGGATAGTGCCAAATGGTCCTGATGTGTATGACACAAACCAATCCTTGTTCGAAGTCATGTGATATAAACATCCTATATCTCAAATACATAGGTGTTGTAGTTAACTAATTAAGCGTACGTCATATCTCTATCATTATAATTCAAGTCCCCACTCTGAACTATATAACCAATCCTTAATGAATCATCTAGGAGTGGTAATGGGTAAGGTCTAGTCTGACAACTTCTGCCCAGGCCTAAGTTTGGTCTAAAATTTTTATGATTTTTAAATTAAAAAAGTAAAAATGAAGTCATTTTCCTATAAGTTTTGAGGTTTAAGATGGATTCAACCTTGGTAGCCTGAGCTTAAGGCCAGCTTGAGGCTTGATTTTTAAAAAAGATAGGGCTCAAAGCTCGATTTAAGGCTCGATCAAACCTAGCCTAGCTTGTTAACTTCAGATTAAGCCGAGTCGGGCCCGAGCCTATTTGTCACCCCTAGAATCATCAAACTTCCTTTCCTTACCTTATCTCTTCTTGTTTGGATATTCCCTCTTAGTATACCTTCACACTTATAATATAATATCATAATGCCTTTTTACCCTTGGATTTTGAGCTAAAACTTCTATTAAATTAGCCATCTTTACTCTACTTTTTTTGCCACGATCTTGATCTTCCCTTACATACAATCCTTCAACTTGATAGCTTTTACTAGTGTTTTGTCTGTATTGGTTATGAGCTGAAAATGTAGTGATTATGTCTTCAGTACTAACTCTCTCCTTACCTAATTTGAGTGTGATAATAAGATATTTGTAAAAAGGAGATAATAAACAACGTAGAATCATTACTTTATAATAAACAAAGTAGAATCATTACTTTACCCTCATCTATAATAGCAATATTGAGTCTTAGACAATCATTGATTATTTGGTTGAATACAATAATATGTTGTTATAGATTTATTCCTTCTTACATCTTTAGTCAATATAGTATTATTTCATATACAACTTGTTTGTGAGAGACTTTGACATATATTAACTTTCTAACTTCTTCTATATTTCCATAGGTGATACAATTATGACATGGTACATAACCTCATTAGTTAGACATAGCTAAATGGCTCAAGTTTCTTATACTTGTAGCTCCTCCCAATCAAGCTCATCTATGTATTCTAACTTATTCTCATATAATTCCTTCAACATGCTTTGTTTTACCATCAAATCCTTCACTCTCCATTTCTACAATATGAATTCTCACTTCTATTAATCTTTTCCACTTTAAACTTTGCAATAAAATGCATTGTTACTTGATAATGATTTATTACTACATGTTAAGAAATAGTATATAGTAAGAATGAAGTAGTACAATAAAAAGAAACAAGAAAATAAGAACATTTAATGAAATTTAACCAATGTTTGTGTGCTTACATCTTTGGTAGTAAGAACTCCATTTTTCATTATTTTTAATAATAATAATAATGATGATGATGATTATTATTATTATTAGTAGTAGTACTACTACTAGTACTACTACTACCATCACCACTACTACCACCACCACTATTACTACTGCTGCTGATGCTGCTACTATTGGTACTACTGCTATTACTGCTACTATTGGTACTACTGTTACTACTATTACTATTACTACTGATACTACTGCTACTCCTCCTAGTCCTATTCCTACTCTTACTACAACTGCCACTACTACTACTACCACCACTACGACTATAACTACCACTACTACTACTACCTACTACTACCACTATTACTACTACAACTACTACCACTACTACCACTACAACTACGACTACTACTACCACTACACCACTACTATCACTACTACCACTATTACTATCACTACTACTACCACTAGTACTATCACTACTACTACTACTATAACTACTACTACTACAACAATAACTACTACTAATACTATTTCTTCTACTACTACCACTATTACTACTGTTAAAGCTACTACTACGACTACTACTACTACAAACAACAACAACAGCTACTACTACTAATACTACTATTACTTCAAGTACTACTACTACTGTTGTTGTTGCTGCTACTACTCTCAGTTTATCTAACTAGGTTTATAAAAGTATATTTATATATGAAGTCTAAGTAATACAATCATACACAACTTTCTTTTTATTAAACTTATCCTAATTTAAACATGACTGAACTTGAAATTCATAAAAATTTATGTTTAAAGATAAAACAACCCATTATAAACATGGTTTAAGAAACATTTGTGTAACTCATTATTTCTTTTCAAAATGAAAACATGAACATAAATGCCCATAATTTAGACTGTATAACTCAATAGATCTATTCATATATGAACATAAACACTGATATGTGAAAGGGATTAAATAACTGGGTAATGTTGCATTGAATTTTTGTATGTTTTATATACAGATTTGTACCTCTATTTATACATGTAAGCCAATGCTAAAATAAAGGAATTTGAGCTTATCATATATGTGAAGATTACAATAAAATGATTAGATGTAATATGAAAAAGATAGGGATATTATAACAAAATGATAAGATGTAATATGCAAAAGATAAGAAGAAAATAGTTAGTTGAAATATGTGCCAACAGTCACCCGCAAGCTCATGGTCAAAGTTACATAAAGCTTGGTATGAAACTAAAGAAAAATAGTAGACCCCCAAGGCTTTATAAGTATATCAACTAGTTGTTGAGAAGTCGGTATATGACAATTGAATAGAGACTTCTTAACAAATAAATCTTAAAAAAATGAATGTCAGTCTCAATATGTTTGGTGTGAGCATAAAAAATAAGATCTACTGTAAGAAAATTGGCTCCTAAATTATCACATCATAGGGGTGGTTTAATGTGAAAAAGTCCAATTTCACCAATAGTTTAACAGCCACAAGAGCAACAATTTGATATTTAGCTTTTGTACTAGACTTGAAAACCACTTTTTAAAACTTCAAGATATTAAAAAGGAAACAAGAAAAATATAATAACTAGAAGTTAAACAACAATCATCATGACAACCAACTTAATCGACATCAATATAGGCAAGTAAGGTTAAGTTAGTAGGTTTAGATAAAAGGAGTCCATGAGTTGGAGTATAATGAAGGTATCAAAGAATTTGCTTGATAGCTGACTAGTGGACATCAGTAGGACAATGTAAGAATTAAGAAACTTTTTTAACAACATATTATATGTCTGGTCTAGTAAGACAAAAGAATTGGAGAGCTCCAACAGTACTTTGATATTTAACAGGATCAGAAAAAGGAAGACCATGGTTTTTAGATAAAGGTAGAGATGGGATAATGGGAGTGGTGACAAGTTTAGAAGAATCAAGATATGTTTTATGAAGAATATCATGAGTATATTTGGATTGAGTGACAAGAAGACTAGGGGATGTGAATGTTGCTTCAATACCAAGAAAGTAGTGAAGAGGACTAAGGTTTTTGATGGTAAATGTAACATAAAGATCATTAAGGATATTTTAAATAAATTATTATGAAGAGGTTGTTACCAACATATCATTCACATAAATAAGGAGAAAAAGTAGTATGAGTATAGGTGAAATGAATATAAAGGGAAGTATCTACTTTGGATTAAGTAAAACCAAAAATTTATGACTAAGCCTAAGAAACCAAGCCCTATAGGCTTGTTTGAGACTATAAAGATCCTTATAAAGATGATATAAATAATAAGGATGATAAGGATCAATAAATCCCAGAGGTTGTTACACGAAGATGGGTTCTTCAAGATTATCGTGCAAAAAGGCATTGTTGATGTCAAGTTAACGAATTTGCCAATTTTGAGCTAAAGCAAGAGTAAAATGAGACAAATTGTAGTTGGTATGACAACTAGGCTAAAAATGTCTTTATAGTTAAGACCATGGGATTGATGTTACCTTTTGGTAATAAGACGATCTTTGTAGTGATCAAAAGAGTCATTGGGTTTGAGTTTCGTTCAAAAAACCCATTTATAACTGACAATATTTGCATCGAAAGGAGGAAGAACAAGAGACCAAGTTTTGTTGTGATGGAGAGATTTAAACTCATTAAGCATTGCTTGACACCAGTGAAGGAATGTGTTGGCATGAGTGGGAGATAGGATCGGGATCAGTAGAGGACTAAATGATGATGTACATAACATAGTCAAGAAAAGTTTTACGATTGCAAGTGTAGTAGCAAGTTTGATTAATCATTAGATAAGAGGGTAGTTATGGTTGTTGAGAGACTAATGGTGAAGGTCCAGAAGGAAGAGGAGGTTCTGTAGTTATGAAAATAGGTGATGATGGAGTAGTGGAATTTGCAGAAGAAGTGGCTGTTAGATTTAATTATAAAGGTAAAGAATTAGAATGAGAAGGTAAGGGTGAGGAGAAGGTTATGAAAGTGGAAAATTATGTTTCAATGAAACAAACATAGTGTAAAATATAAATTTTATTAGTGAAAGGATCAAGAAATCAATTTCCTTTATAGTTAGGAGCATAACCAAAACACACAGGGAATACATTTGGTCTAAGTTTATCAGGTCTAGTTGAACCAAGAAATGAAAAACATAGACAATGAAACACATGAAGATGTTCAAGTGTGGATGATACACCAAATAAAATCTCATGAGCAGATTTGTGATATAAGGTGGATGAGGGAAGAAGGTTAATGAGATAAATAGTTATGGAAAAGGCTTCAAACTAGAGTCATTTAGGAAGAGAGTTGTGAAGAAGTAAAGTTAGCCATATTTCGGTGATGTGACAAAATTTTTGTTCTGCAACACCATTTTGTTGTGGCGTATAAGAGCATGAGATGCTAAAAGAAATAGCATAAGTAGTAAGATATTGGGCAAATAATTTTTTGATGAGTTTAAAGGATCCATCACATTAAAACATTTTTATTTAGGTGGAAAATAAGTTTTTACAGCAACTTTGAAAATTTGAAACTTGTATATAGCTTTAGACTTATTTATGAGAGGAAAAATTCAGGTATATCGGCTAAAATCATTAACAATAGTAATAAAATAATGAGGAATAAATAGAGATGGAGAGGGAGAAGGTCCCTAAATGTGATAGTGGATAAGTTGAAGAGGCTGTGTACATACTCTAATAGATGAAGTAATAGGAAGATGACAACTTTTTCCTAAAGATATGATATATAATTTTGACTAATACTAGACAATTTGAGTGATTAAGACAACTTGGAAAAAAGTGTTACTTAATAGATGACCAAGACATTGATGCCAGATATATCGAGAAGCTTGACTAGCAGTAAAGGCAATAAGATTGGTAAAGTGAATAGGAATCTTCAAAGGATATAGATTACTGTGGATGTGTCTTGAAAGTAGCAGAGTCTTGGTTAAAAGGTATTTCACAATATAACCAGAAGATTAAATTCAATTAGACAAGAATTATCTTTAAAAAATTATGCAACAAAAAGTATAATAGTAATAAGATGAGGAAAATAAGAATATTGCATAAATGGAAGGGTTTATGATTTGTAGAGAAAGTTGAGGACCCTTCAAAAGAGATGGGGAGAGTATTGCCATTTAGAATAATCATTTGGTCTTTACCTTGATATGGTTGAATAAAGTCAATAAGATGGGTGTTGGGTGTCATATGGAAAGACGTTGTAGTATCCAGAAGTCAGCCTGTAAGTTCATTGGAAGAATAAATGGGTAAGGTGGTAGAGGATTGAATATTTAGAGTGAAAAAAGCATGTTAAATTATGGTTGGCTTTGAGTGAGCATTGTGGATTTATTTCGAAATTACATGTATCAAAAACAATAAGTAGCAACTAGATGACCAATCTTTTACAAATTTGACATTTGAGTGGTTGGGTATTTTAAGTGGGTCGAGAATTATATTGGAAGTTTGGGCTGTAAGAAGGAAAGAGGGTTTGACTGGGCCGGTTTGCTTGTGTGGGTTTTAAAAAGGAAAAAGGTTAGGCTAGTGTGGTTATATGGTTGACGATGTTGATTTTGACTTGGTTGTTGCGAGTAGGCTGAATGGGAACATCATAAGGGTCAGGCTAGAGGGAATTTGGGTATCACCGGTCCAATTTGAGGAAGTAAAAGTCTTAGGGTGTTTTATGTTTTGACCGACTTGAACTCTATAACGAAAATGTTGCCCAGGACGTCCTCCACTAGGTGAGACCTGACTTCTATAAGACACAACAAAGGCAACGTTAGTTGGGGATTGATGAAGGGAGGGTAAACGTTGTTCTTGAACCAATAACTTAGCTATCAGTTTAGAGAATGATATAGTGATGTTGTGATTTTCAATTACAGTAACAAGTGAGTCATAATCAGTGACAATTTTGATCTGAGCCCAATTAGGCCTGGCTTATTGCCACCACTAATAATCAGGGGGTCGTCCATTGAGAGTGAAGAGAACCAAATATTCATATGACATTGGGTCAACGGTGAATGCTAAATCTTCAGCAGTGGAAGCAATCTTCATTAGGTAATCATTGACTACCTTTTTTGGTTGTGTGAAGACAATGTTGGAGTAAATTCTTTTGGCCATTGTTTATTGAAAAAAATAATTTTCAAGGGTAGTCTAAAGATATTGAATAGTTTCACAACCAAGTGCCAATGATGCCATAGTGGAGGTAAGGTGGTAGTGAGACAACAGTAGATAAGCTTATCTTTCTTTTTCCACAACAAAACTTCAGTTGAGAGAGATGATGTGGTAGCAATAGTATCATTGTGCTTTGACGGTAGAGAGATTGATCCATCAATGTATGCCAATAAGTCGCAAGTGAGTATTATAGACTTAATTTGATTATTCCAAATTAAACAGTAGTTGTGATGAAATTGGTGATATTGGTAATTGGTAATGTGGTATTTTTTGAAGTCATCTTGGTTACCAGTTTGTGATGTTTCGGTTTAGGATAGGTGCAAGACAATTGGTGTAGAGAACAATGTCGCAAAAGAAGAAAGAAAGTTGTAGAAATTGGATCTAAGTGGGCTTTAAAACTATGAAAGAGACAGAATAACTGAGGTAATGTTGTATTGAATTTGTTTATATTTTACATAAAGACTTGTACCTCTATTTAAACATGTGAGCTGCTGCTAGAATAATGGAATTTTAGCTTATCATATTTGTGTTTACAATAAAATGATAAGATGTAATATGCAAAACATAAGAAGACAAGACCCATGAGTATACATGAAGTTTGGTTGAAAATTTTTAACACATACATACACATAAATTTAACAAAATAACAAATTATTTAATTCAAAATCATAAGTTAACAGGTGAGCTTCATTAATCCAAAATTCATAAGCTGCCAGACATAGTATTACCATTTTTGACAATCACTTGGTCATTACCTTGATATGGATGAATAGAGTCAACAAAATGGGTATAGAGTGTCATATGGGAAGAAGCTGCAGTATTCAGAAGTCATTTTGTAAGTTCACTAAAAGAATAGGTAGATGAGGTGGTAGAGAACTAAATATTTACAGGGAAAAAAGTAGTTTAAATTATGGTTGGATTTTCAATGTGTTTATGGAATTCTTTCAGGATTGTATATACCGAAAACGACATGTAGTAGCTATATGACAATTTTTTTTACAAATTTAACATTTGAGCAGTCGGGTATTTAAAGTGTGTCAAGAATTATACTAAAAGTTTAGGTTGCAAGAAGGAAAATGAGCTAGGCTAGTATGGTTGGATGGGTTTTAAGAAGGAAAATGGCTCGGCTAGTTTGGTTATATGGCTGGTGTTGGTTTTGGGCTACGTTGTTGTGAGTAAGCTGAATGGGAACTTCATCAGGATCGAGCTCTAGGGAATTTGGGCATGACCATATCTAATTTGAGGAAGTAAAAGAAGTAGGGTGTTCTATATTTTGACCTACTTAAACTCTATGGCAAAAACGTTGCCTAGGATGTCCTCCATGAGCTGAGACCTAACATCCATAAATGTAACAAAGGCAACTTCAGGTGGGGATTGATGAAGGGAGAGTAAGCGTTGTTTACGAAGAAACATCATAACTCTCAGTTTAGAGAACAATGGGGTGATGTCGCGATTTTTATTTACAGCAACAAAGGATTCATGTTAATGGGGCAATCCATTGAGTGTAAAGAGAATAAAATCTTCAGATGACACTAGGTCATCAATGGCTACTAAATCTTTAACAGTGGAAGCAATCATCGTTAGGTAATCATTGATTAAGGAATCTCCTTTTTTGTGGTGTGAAGACGATGTTGGAGTAAAGACTATTTGGTCGTTGTTTGGTGAAGAAAATAATCTTGAGAGGTAGCCCAAATATGTCGAGTTGTGTCCTAACCAAGCACTAGTGATGTCATGGTAGAGATAAAGTGGTGGGGAGATAAAAGTAAATAAGTTTATCTTCATTTGCCACTCCAAACATTCAGTTGAGAGAGATGACATAATAGTAATAATACTATTATGCTTTGATAGTGGAGAGATTGATCCATCAATGTATCCCAACAAATTACAGGTGAATGGTATAGACTTAACTTGATTTCTCCAAATTAAATAGTTGTTGTGATTGAGTGTTGTGAAAAACTTGGCAATATTAATAATTAGTAATGTAATGTTTTTCAAAGTCAGCCTGGATATTGGTTTGTGATGTTTTGGTTTGTGATGTTTTGGTTTTAGATTGGTGTAGAGAACAATGTCGAAAAAGAAGAAAAAATTGTAGAAATTAGATTTTAGTGGGCTCTAATGCCATAAAAGAGATTAAAATAATTAAGGTAATGTCGTATTGATTTTTTGTCTATTTTATATAAAAGATTTGTACCTCTAGTTTTACATGTGAGGTAATACTAAAATAAAGGAATTTGGGCTTATTATATCGATAAATATTACAATAAATGATACGATGTAATATGCTAAAGATAGAAGATTACAACAAAGTGATAAGATGTCATATGCAAAAGATAAGAACAAATTAGTCAATTGAAATCTCTATTAATAATATGCTTGTGCTTTCCCATAATCCAAATGTGTTTTTGTCCATGTCCTTACTTTTGCATTATAGAGAAGAACACAATCTAATGTACAATCATGTGTCAGATCATTCATGCAAAGACTTCTAAAAAATGCCTATATTTTTCTAAAAATATTCCAAGATTATGTACCTATAAATATGAGCCATGCATAATATTAAATTTGAATGTTGATGTATTAAGTAATGTTATTGATAAAATTCTCAAAAAAATACCAAAATACAATTTAATCTACTTTTTTTAATGTTTTCATTTATGTAGTAGATTTTATATTGTTTTGATTGCTTTCCTCTTTGTTGGTATCATATCTCTTACTATTTTTGTTCATCTTTTAATAATTTAATTTTTTCACTTTCTTATTTAGGTTTTGTTAACGAAGTACAAATGTATTAGTCATTATAAATATAAGCATTATTTTTGTATTGAATAATACTTATATGCCAACTTTTTCTTCTATTATACTCTTAGAATCTTATACGTATACTTAAGTAGGATTTCAATTCTTCCTAACCCTATTTTTGATTGGTTCTTCTTGTTAAAGGGCAAACTTTTGTGTCTGCACCAACTTTTCTTGACCCCATTTCTACTTAGCAGCTGCAATTGAATAGGTCCACAAAAGTCTGAACCATTCTTTAGTTTAATTCTGGCCTAACAACAAAGATAATTCGGTTCACTAGAATGTAGTCATCATGATAGTAAAATACTACACCAAAACAAATCAAAGTGGATTGCATATATAATGAGTCGCATACACATATGCCTATAGTGTTTTAGCAGTTTATTTAATAACATAAGAGAGGCAGAGAGAAGATAGTGACTCCTAATAGTCTAAGTTTAGCATAGAATTCCCGGTTTTAATTAAATTTAAATTTTCTAACTTAAATTGATGGATTAATTGAGGGACATAATTTTTAATTGGAAAGTCACCTTTATTGTTACGCACTTACTCTATAAACCCAACAGGTGAAGAAGAAAACAATTTAACTGATCAAATGGTAATTTCTTAATTTAGCTTCATGAATGTTAACACTTATTTTATTTACAACCATAAGTGGAGCATCAAAGTCATGATCAGACATGAGATCTCAATATTCTACACCCAACTTAATTACATGCCTAAACCAAGTGGACCAGATTCAGGTTGGTTGGATCAGTAGTAGCATAATAGTATGGTAGCCAAAATTCCCAGAAGATAAGTCGTGGCAAAGAGTCTGAGCAGTGTCCTGCAAGATAAGTTCACCTTTAAAACTAAAATAATTGAGAAGGTTATTAGAAATTGAAAAACAGGCATTAGCTTGGAAGATAAGCACTGAAGTGGGGTAGAATATATAACAATATATATGCATGATTATACATAAATAAAACCTGAAATCGGCTGAACCTGAAAATGATGTATTATCTTCTGTTGTTATGATTTCTAAAGGGCACGACCATTATAAAATTTCCGTTTGTCTTGATTATTTTGACGTTCGTTTTCCAGTAGAAAGCACCCTCTAGCAAATGGGACGGGACAGGAAAGTTTTTAATTTGCTTCTCACCGCTATTGCCTAATGATGCTTGACAGTGATCATTGGCATTCTCTCCAAGCTAGAGTGACCCCAGTCTCCATTCATGAAAAGGGTGCATTATCTAATCTCTCCAAGCTTGTGTGACCCCAGTCTCCATTCATGAAAAGGGTGGATTATCTAATCTATATAATAGAATAATAAAACAAACATACTATCATTTTTTCCATTTACTATTAAGTCACAGTGTTGAGTGATTGAATTAGCAATTCAGTGATCTAAACTTTTCCTTTTTTAAAAATTTAGTTCTTCTGGAAAAATCTTCAAACTATTCTTTAAAATCAGGATTTTAGAGGTACTAACGAAACAGCTTAATTCTTTCTAAAAGGTGAATATGCTTCTGAACTGCCAAAAGCAATTACAAAAACAATTGCAAAATAGACACATCATAGATGTGATTTTTGTGTATGGAATATGATATTGCAAAAGCCGTTTGCCTGTCTTCTCTTGATACGCACACCAAAATTGTAACTTTCTCTAGGGGAAGAAACCTAAGCTACATTTAGTTGGTAGGTGGAGTGTGCGATACTCTTTCCCTCAGATTTGGATTCCTGAAGTTAGAACTCAGCCATTGGGAGCCTATTGCTTTGGAGCCACAGTGCCCTGATGTTGACTATTCATCCCTCGCCGGCGACATTTTACTTGTATGAGCTACTTGTAGACAACAAAAATTCAAGCTATCCGGGCCCATTAGTTGACCATTCCAATGGCCCAAGGTTGGTATGGCATTATATTAGTACTTTCGTCGTCTTATATCTTAGCTAATTTAGCTGTATTTTAATTGACTTACTATATAAACTTTGTGAAAGATAAGGAGCTCACATCAAATTGAAGAATTATTATTTCTTCTATTTCATAGAACTGTTATGTCGAGTTTAAGGAGCAAGTCCATGTGACAATCGCTGTACTAGAATAAAACAATGTAACTTGCAGGACCCATAAGAAATTCCGTAGGACCTGTTCAAGGAGTGACGTTGAAAGCGCAAAGCCGCAGTCTAATTGCCCAAATTTATATTTAAAGTTGATTGACTCAGTAAACGGTAATAACAACAACTACTTCCATGCCTTCTTCCTACATAAAGGTATATTTTCTTTATTTTCTAAAAATATATCATAAGTTATCATTTACGTTAAAACAAAGGTCAAATTATAAGATTTTGAAGCATTTAAAAAATATTGTCATTATTCAAATCATTTAAATTTAACTTTAAGCTAACAAAAATTTTAACATGACAACAAACGAACATTGTTTTGGATAGAATAGTTTAAGCAGGGATGAGTTGGGTTAACATTTTTGTCCTTCTTACACATGACTAATAAAAACAAAAGAGAGTAGTATGTTAATATTAACATGAAATTTAACTAATAATGAAAAAATATTCTTATTAAAGGTGTTATTAATTTAAAGTAAAATTTAAATAATTTGAATGTATTGTTTTGCAAATAAAAGGTGAATTATTGTACTGTTAGGCCAAACCTCTAGTAGGCTCCAAATTTTGATATGAACAAATTTGGCCCATTGGTTTTAAGTCAGGATGGGTAGACTTATCCTTAGTCATGTGGGTCTCATATTATGTAGAAGGTACTTAGTATTATGGGATCCACCTATTTAAATTAAACCTAAACTGTTATTAATAAATCCTAATAAAAATTCGAAGAGAGGAATACAAAATAAACAATATAAATGAAAAAGAGTAATAAAACATGGAGAAAAGAAGTCAAACCTAAAATTCCTAAATTATAATTCAGTAAACGCTAATAGTTTGGAGTATTTTAAAAGAATTATAATGTTTCAAATAATTTAACTTTAACTTTAAATTAGTGAAACCTTAAATATGGCAACAAACATTATTTTAGATAGTTCGAGTGGGCTTATGTCCAAACTAGTGATAGGTGGGGTCAATGTTATTGCCATGTTTAAACGTGACTAATAAAAATAAAAAAGTGTCATATTAATAACTAACAAAAACATAATCATGTTAAAGGTTTTGTCAATATAAAGTTAAATTTAAATAATTAAACGATATCATTTTGTAATTGAGAGGTGAACTGTTCAAACCATCGATTCAGGCCTCTAACTAGCTCTCCAAGTTTGAGCTCGATCCAAAATTTAGTTTTAATGAGGTTGACCAATTTACTTTAGGTCAAAAAGGGTCAATTGTTATCTCTAACCATTAGAATTTCATAGTGTCACGTGGAAGCTAGTTAGTATTATAAGATCCAGTAATTTCAATTATAGTGTAATTACTATTAACAAATACTAATAAAAAAATAGACGATAGAGAGAAGCAAAAAATGGGAAGTACAGAGGAAAGAGACTAATATCACATAGAGAAAAGAAACAAGAACCTAAAATCCCTATATTCCAATTCAATCCTTAAATCATAATTCAATTGACCATAATTTTATCTATAAATTGGTAATTCTTTTTCTTAGTGGTTACAGGCTTGTTTTATTTAGTTGGTGTTTATTTGAGTTTTAGTCCTTATGACTTCGTCATGTTACATTTGTTTGAATTTGGGAAATTTTGAGTTGCCATTTTCCAAATTGCTATTTATGATTAGTGCTTTATGTTGTTGGTGAATTGTTTTAAGATGATTTTTTTAGAAATTAAAAAATAATATTTATTAAAGATAGAAGATGAATACAAATTTTGGGGAGTCAAAAGACTCACCCATTAACCAAAAACAGCAACGTTATATCATAATAACCAACCCCAAATAAACAGCAACATTCTAATGTACAAATTAAAACTCATCGTTTAGAATAAAACGGGAGAATGAAATCCCAATCCCTACAATTCTCCTTTAAACTTTTCCTGATTAGGGTTGAAAGTATCGGTGATCTCCATCCTTTTGAGGCGTCGAGAGCGACCTAAGAGACAGATCAGATGAATGTTCAAGCAATTAGGTTTCTGCCTAGCCTTCTACCATGAATGCTCCAACTTATCCTTTGGTGATTAAAAGGTAAGATAGAACCTTCATAAACCTACGTTTATCTTCTTTGTATTTCACACTTAAATATGACCGATGCAAAATGATTGAAGCTTCCCTTCTTGTCTCTTTATGTACCAGGACATTGGTTGAGTGTCCCGAACACCGTTTCCAACCCCGATGGCGTTTTCCTTTCATCAGCTGAATGGTAAGTCCCCCTTCCAATGCCTTCCATATTATCAAGAGATGTTAGCTTCGAAAAACTTCCTGCTACTTTTGGTTTGCATATTTCTCTATATTCTCCATACATTAGCAAGTTGGGATGAGCACTCCTTAATTCCTTCCATATTATCAAGCAATGTTAGTTTCGAAAAACTTCTTGTTACTTTTTGTTTGCATATTTCTCTATATTCCTCATACATTAGCAAGTTGGGATGAGTACTCCTTGATAGAGTTAGAGGAGATTACATGTTCTCTAACTTTAGCAAAAATACACTCTCTTATCTAATGTGACTTTCTACTGATGTTTTGGAACTTACGTATGTTTCTTTCTACTCATATTTCCTTAATGCAAGTCGCAAAGGAAAATTAGGTAGATAATAGAATTAGGATGGGAAATGGACTTTATTCTGATAAAAAACTGTAGTATTACTATGAATTGAAATGTGCTCAGGAACTACAGACATTTATGTCTTATCCAAGACCAAATGTCTCTAGAGAAGGGACACTCAAAGAACACATGGTCCTAACTCTCTTGCCCTAATTTACACAAGACACAAACCTTATTTGAATTTAAGAAAGAAAGTCTATCCATAGTACTAACCTTGTTTAAGGTAGTGAGTCATAGGATGAATGAGGAGCTAGGCAATAGCTCTTGATGCCAAAGCGCTTTATACCATTCCACTTTGCCATTACACTTATTCTATGTCAATCTTTTACATTTGATTGTTAAAGGATTTGCTTAAAATTAACCAGCTAACACCATGTTAGTTAAAGTTTGAATTGCTTGAGTTGCAACTGTTGTTTTCTTTTTTACTATTATCCTTTTAAAGTTTTTTCTTTTATTTCTAATTGTACAATTGAATCTTATTATCAATAAAGGCTTCTTCTTTTCCATTTTCTATATCGATAAAGGTCACTTACTTAATTATGGGAGTTATTGTACCATACTTACTTTGGTTATTTTCTCCTCTCGACCATCCTACTTCACCCCTTTCCTTCCACAGTTTCCTATTGATTAGACATATAAACTTTTAAAAGTTTGCAGGCAATGAAAAAGGAGTTGATTCTCAGCTGAAAAATTTTTACAACTCAAATAGTTGGTTATTTTGTACTCAACTTAACTGCAATATCTTAATTAATTTTTGTTGATTTTTATAAAATTGATAAACAGAAAGAAGAGAATGAAATTATCTTTAATGTCATGATTGTTAATGGTTGTTTAAGAAACTGAGTCCCATGCTTCAAAGACACTTTCTTTCCTTTTGCAAATTTCATAGCCAATTATAGATGTTGCAAAGCTTTGGTGTTTTGGTTTCACTCTTTTCTGGGAAGATATGGTTTTTTAAAGGTAAATTAATTTAGATAGGCTATAATTAATGAAAGATATATAAATTTATATTTTTAAAGAATGAACTGATGGTAATAAAAGAGATAAATAAAGTGGATTATATTTTATTTTATATATCTTAAAAATTTATAAGGGCATAATTAATAAAAAAGCTTTCAAATTATAGAGTTATTAATTTTAAAATACAATAAT
>JAOQMP010000008.1:27385260-27401740 GCA_027563575.1 Erythroxylum pedicellare
AAGTTGGTTTTTAAAATATTGTGATTTTCTATTGATGCTTCATAAGTGAATAATGATATGATGCCATGTGAAGTGATCGTAGTGATTGAACATAGCTCACCCTTATCCTAGGTTATGTAACGGAATGACCTTTGAGCGTCCCGGTATGTATCTTATGGTTAGGGGGCCCTACATCTAGGTGGTATCAGGGCATAGTTTGGCATCTGTTGGGACATATAGGAATGTTAAGCCTGAAATATCATGAGAAATGCGGATAATGATTGAAGTTATTGATTGTTATAGGTCATCCACTCTAGGTGATTAGATTGATCAACCAGTTGACTAAGGATTGGTAGGAGCCAGTAAGGAGTCCTAGGTACCTCGATCAAAGGAGATGCCTCCTAGAGTTCCCGAGAGAAAGGAAAGGAGGTATGATAGGCTACAAAAGTAGGGAGCTGTGGACTTCTATGGTAGTATAGACCCTGCTAAAACTGAAGGATGGTTAGTAAGGATAGAAAGAGTTTTTGATTAGATGGACTGCGATCCAGAAGAGAGATTCAATTGTGCAGTGTCCTTATTGCAGGGCCCAGCTTACCAATGGTGGAAGGCTATCCCAGGAAGTACTAGGCCTTGAAAATTGAAGTAGGAAGACTTTTTGAGGGTCTTCAGATATAATTACATGCCTAATATCTATTTGGACAGGAAGATGAAGGATTTCTTAAAACTGAAGTATGGTAGGATGTCAGTGGCTGAGTATGAGATCTGATTTAACGAGTTGATGAGTTATGTTACTACTCTAATCCCTACAGAAGAAGACAAGTGTAGGACGCTTAAGGATGGACTTAATATAGAGATTAGAATAAGGTTGGCACTTTTAGACCTGGGTACTTTCATTGAGTTGAGAGTTGCTTCGATCATAATTGAGCAGCTACTGAGGGAGAGTCAAGCTGAGCCTAGGCAACGGTCCAGAGTGAAGAGGCCTAATGAGAGTCAGAGTGGTTCTGGCAGAAGATTCAGAAAGCGCCAAAATAGAGCTTTCAGACCCCCAGCTGGATCCGGACAATCAAGGTTTAAACAGAGAGGTAGTTTTGTACAGTCAGGTAGTGGAAGAGGTACAGTGCAGAGTCGTATACCTCCATATGAGCATTGTGAGAAGAGGCACCTTGGGAGCTTATTCTGGTGTGAGTGGGAGATCTAAAAGTGATGTTACGATCCAACAGAGTAGAGGTAGTGGATCCGGGCAAAGAGGTAAAGGTAGAGGCAAAGTGAACTCTGGGAGTCCTTTTATGAGGACTGAGGTGCACAGCAGTTGACTGCAACCCCAAGCACGAGTCTATACCATGACTAAGCAGGAGGCTCAGCACTCACCAAATGTTATTACAGGTGCACTCTTTATTTATGATTATGAGGCATTTACACTGCTAGATCCAGGGTCTACACACTCCTTTATCACACTGCATTTGGCATGTAGGCTATATTGTGATAGGGAGTTACTACAGTATGGGCTGGAGGTGAGTACACCAATAGGTAGTACTATCGTCATAGGAGAGGTCTGCAAGGGGTGTTTGATTAGGATTGATCAAGCATAATTGGAGGCAAATCTGATTGTATTACAGCTGAGAGAGATAGAGGTTATCCTAGGCATGGATTGACTTACTGCTTACAGGGCTATCATGAACTGCTACACTAAGGAGGCAGTACTAGAATCTCCTGGTCAATCGAGGGATGTATTCAGAGGAATGAGTTAAGCAGTGCTAACCAAGATGATATCCTTCATGAGTGCATTGAGATTGATGTAGGGAGGATGTGAAACTTATCTGGCCCACATCATTGATACCAGAGTTGAGCGGAGTATATAGGACATTCCCGTAGTAAGGGAGTTCCTAGATGTGTTTCCCAGTAAGCTACCTGGTTTACTACTAGATCGAAAAATAGAGTTCATGATTGGTCTAGTTCCAGGTGATGCTCTTATATCTATTCCTCCATATAGCATGGCACCTATGGAACTGAAGGATTTAAAGGCTCAGCTTCAGGAGTTGCTAGAAAAGGATTTTATTAGACCTAGTGTTTCACCTTGGGGAGCTCCAGTTCTGTTTATAAAGAAGAAGGATGAGACTTTGAGGCTATGCATCGATTATAGGTAACTGAATCGAGTGACAGTGAAGAAAAAGTACCCATTGCCTAAAATTGATGATTTGCTTGATCAGTTGCAGGGAGCTCAGGTGTTTACTAAATTGGACTTGAGGTCAGGGTACTATCAGTTGAAGATAGCTGAGGATGCTGTACCTAAGAGTGCATTCAGGAGCAAGTATAGGCACTTCGAGTTCTTGGTGATGCCGTTTGAGCTAACTAATGCCCCAGTAGCTTTTATGGCCTTAATGAATAAGGTGTTTCAGCCCTTCTTGGATTGATTTATGACTATGATCATTGATGATATCTTGGTGTATTCAAAGAGTAGAAAGGAACATGTTGAACATCTGAGAGTCATTTTATAGGTCATGAGAGAGAAGCAGCTGTATGCCAAATTTAGTAAGTATGAATTTTGGCTAGATCAAGTAGTGTTTCGGGTACATATAGTGACTGGACATGGCATACAGGTAGATCGAAAGAAGATAGAGGCAGCAATGAATTGGGAAGCTCTAAGGAATGTGCCTAAAATCTGAAGCTTTCTAAGATTGGATGTATATTACCGGAGGCTTGTCGAGGATTTTTCTCTGATCTCAGCCCCTCTGACAAAACTTCTGAGGAAGAATGTAGTGTTTAGATGGAATGAGGAGTGTCAGAAAAGCTTTAAGGAGTTGAAACATCGGTTGACTACTGCACGGGTGTTAACTATTCCATTGGGGACCAGAGAATATGTGATGTATAGTGATGCTTCGCATTAAGGACTGGGATATGTATTGATGCAGTAGGGCAAGGTGATTGCCGATGCATCAAGACAATTAAGGTCTCATGAGATGAATTATCCGATACATGATTTAGAGCTAGTTGCAGTTGTCTTTGCTCTAAAGATTTAGAGATACTATTTGTGTAGAGAGACTTTCCAGATATACACAGATCATAAGAGTTTGAGATATTTGCTGAGTCAAAGGGAGATGAACTTGAGGAAGATGAGATGAATTGAGTTACTGAATGATTATGATTGCATTATTGAGTACCACCTGGGGAAAGCTAATATGATGGCATATGCTTTGAGCAGGAAGTCTAATATCAATGCAGCTCAGATTCAGTTATTGAGGTTACCTAATTTGATTCATTTGAGAGCTCTGAATATGGAGTTGAAACTGGAGCAAGATGAGGCACTGAATGCCACTTTGAAGCTAAGACTGATGCTACATGACAGAATCAGGAAAGTCCAAGGCAAAGATCCTAATATGGTGAAGCTTATGGAGAAAGTGAATGTGAGTCTAGATTCTGGGTTTGAATTGAGGGATGAGACATTATGGTTGAGACAACGGCTGTGTCTGCCTAATGTGGATGATATGAGGAAGGAGATTCTTGAGGAAGCCCATATGGCTACCTATGCTATGGATCTTGGTACTACCAAGATGTATAACACACTGAAGCAGCATTTCTGGTGGCCTGGAATGAAAAAGCAAATGGCGGAGTATGTATCTAGGTGTATGACTTGCGAGTAAGTTAAAGTTAAGCACCAGGATCCAGTAAGGAAGCTACATTCGTTGCCCATTTCGGAGTGAAAATGGGAATGGATTATAATGGACTTTATTATGGGATTACCTAAAACTCCGAGGCAGAATGATGCGATATGAGTCATAGTAGATCGGTTGACTAAGTCGGCCCACTTCTTGCTAGTGAGAGAGAATAACTCACTTGATTAGTTGGTCCGGAGATATGTGAATAAAGTGGTGAGATTACATGGGGTTCCAATGTCTATAGTATCAGATAGGGATCCCAGATTTACTTCAAGATTTTGGAAGAGCTTGCAATCTGCTATGGGTACTAAGTTGAACTTCTGTTTAGCATTTCATCCTCAGACAGATGGACAGAGTGAGAGGACAATCAAGACTATTGAAGATATGCTCAGAGCTTGTGTATTAGAGTTTAGAGTAGCTTGGGATCGATATATGGCATTGATAGAGTTTGCATACAACAATCATTATCAAGTAGTATCGGAATGGCATCGTATGAGGCATTATATGGCAGAAAGTGTCAGTCACCAATAAATTAGGATGAAGAGGGCTTAAGGATGGTTGAAGGCCCAGAATTGATACAAGACACAATGGATAAGGTGAAATTGATCCGAAGCTGAATCAAAGCGGCTCAAGATAGACAGAAGAGTTATGTGGATCAACATCGACAGGATATAAAGTACAGTGTAGGAAACAGAGTGTTTCTCTGAGTGTTACCTTAGAGAGGAGTATTGAGATTCGGTGAAAAGGGAAGTTGAGCTCTAAGTACATTAGTCCTTATTAAATCATTGAGAGGATAGGACCTTTGGCCTATAAGTTGGCTTTACCAAATGAGATGTCTCAACTACATAATGTGTTTCATGTGAGTATGCTCCAAAGATACCGATCGAATCCGACACATGTGATACTGACTCAAGAGATTGAGGTTGTTAGTAACTCTATATTGAGGAGCCAATCAAGATTATGGGATTGTAGATCAAGCAGTTGAGGAGCAGAGTCATTCCATTGATGAAAGTCATTTGGAGGAACCACTCAACTGAGGAAGCAACATGGTAGACGGAGGAGCATACGAGGAGACAATATCCCCACCTGTTCGAGCAAAAAGGTAAGAACTCTATGATGAAATCTCTTTTAAGGAGGGGAGAGTTGTAACATCTCATTACTTGCGGGGAGGCTAGAATAATAAATATGAGAGATTAATGAGAGATTAGAAATGCATTTCATGTTCATGCATAATATGACATGTCTATACACGTAAATAGTGACTTTTTACACATGAAAATGATTGTACATGCATTCATAGACATTTTGGGTATAATTGTTTCTAAATGTGATTTCCATTGAGAATTGTGGTTTTATGTGTTGAAAATTAATTTGGAGATTGTATTTGTTGATTTTAGAATTTTTGAAGTTTTAGGAAAATTTTCTGAAAATTGTTAGGTATTTTTGGAATAGGAAAATTTCCAAGTGGCAAAACTATTAATAAATAATAGTAGAAATTACTGTCCAATGGCAATGGAAATTTTGATTAGTGACTTTAGGATTTATTCACGAGTGTCATTTAAAATTAGGGGAAATTTGGAGTAGAAATCAAAATTGATTGGGCTAGATAAATGAAGGAACCTATTTTAATGCTTTAGAAATTGGAGCAAGTGACGAATGTCTTAAGTTGATTTTTTTTATTAAAGGATCTCCCTTTTGTTTACTCTCTCACGATGTTTCTCTTTTAGAAAGCCAATGGTGTTTTGTTTCTAGTTCTCTTCTTCCTCCGTCATAGCTTCTCTTCTCTTCTTCTTCTTGATTTTTATTCTTCAAATCTCTACCCATATTAAACCTTTGATCTTCCACTTGCTACTCTTCCACCTTGGTCTCTCTTTGATTCCCACCAAAAACCCTAACCTTCTAACCCTAAAGATGGTGATGATTGTGGGTTGTGTTTGAAGTTAGGTATTTTTTGTTTTCTTGAAGAGTTTGAAGATTAGGTAGCTAAATCAAGTAAGTCATGTTTTAATTTTTTTTTGCCAATGTTAAATGGAGCATTTATGATAATAGTTAGAAGTTAATGTATGAAATGGTGCTTTGTGTATGTATGTGTCATGGATGATGAAGAGTTTGTGAATTTGTTTGCTTATACATATATGCTTGATGAGTAATGAGTTATATTGATGTTTTGTTTCATATAAATGTTAAATAATAGGCTAGGAGTTGTTTTGTGGAGGATTGATGTTGTCTATGAGGAGTAAGAAAACTATGAGTTATGCTACACATGTTTGTAATATGGATTGGTTGTGAAAATGATGTTTTAATGAGAATTGAGAGTTGATGAATGGGTACATGAACATATCTTGTTTTTAGGTTAATGATCAAATTTAGTTCATGCTTTGTTGGTGAATGATATTGAGATGAAATGGAGTTAAAAATTAGGAGTAAATGAAGTAGAAAATGGTGATCTTTGTACAAGTTATGTTCGGTATAAAATCTAGAAAGTTTGAAGATGGTTGCCTGGAAAATGTCTATTGAGTATGCCTTATTCTTTTAGCTATAACTTTTTCTTTAGTTATCCAAATGAGATGATTTGGATTAAACTAGAGACGTATAGCTACATTTGTTATGAAGAAGACGAATTCAAATTATGTGCAGAAGAGTCTAAAAATCTGACCTGAATTTGAAAAACTGGGTTTGCTTATGTGAAAGTTCTCTGCGGCAAACTCCCTGCTTCTCCGTGGTGAACTTGAAAGATTTAGCTAGGATCCATTCGAGTAAACTTTGCCATGGCCAACTCTAGGTTTCGCCGTGGTGAACTTGTGAAAATTTCGCAAAAATTCCTCTCTAGAGGAGTTCGTCGCGACGAACTTTTCTCTACACTGAGCATGTTTCAGTATTTTAGGAATATATTTTTCTATACTTATCCAAATGGATTGATTCTTGATTTGAGTAAAGTAGAGACATAGGGATAAAAATTATCTGAAGAAATCAAATTCTTAATTGGACTCTAACAGTCTTAATTTTTGGGTGGAAATTGAGTATGGGGTACTATCTCAGAATAAAAGCAGTCCGAAAATATTTGAAGTATAACTTTCACAATACTAAATCAAATTGAATGATCTAAGTGTCATTAGAAACCTAAGACACAGGGGAGCAATTTTATAAAAGAAAATTTTTTCCCCATTTGAATTGTCTAAATGATCAAGAATAGTAGACTCGAAAGTTAGTTTTTGGGAAAATGTAGAATTTTAATCAATGGTTATGAACTGTGATTTTAGTGGTTTCATTGGGATATAGACTATAAGTATACATGGTACTTATGTGAGTTGGTAATAAAAATGTTTACATGATGAGAATAATGGATAGATATCCAAAATTGTCATGAACATACATTATGCTTCTTTCATATACATACATATACATTAATAAACACTTATAAATGTGCAAATTTTGATATGCATTTATTGTGTGATATAAAGGAGCAATTGGAACGTTAACATCCAAATGTTGCCGGAACTTCCAGGCATTAGCTTCGGGAGCAACCTGTGAGTAACCTAGATTGTCTCACTTAATTACTTGTTTGCTTAAATTCTGTTAGAAATGATTGAATGAATGTGTTTTGATTGTTCATTCCAGACAATGAAGGTCCGATGACCGTGATATTAGAATGGGATATTGAAGTGCTGCTTGAATGTGAATGTGACAAACAATGTGCTTCATAATTTGATTGATTGTGATGGATGCATTCCATACATGAATGCACAATCAGATAATGGCAGTTGTGTCCAGAGTAGCCACCAATCAGAGCTTAAAGCTCGAAGTGTGAAAAAGAGCCTCAAGCTCAGAAAGTGATTAAAAGCCTAAGACTCACTATGTAAAATAAGCCATGTATCCTCATCGGATAAGGGATAGTTATCAATGAGGTCGATATCCTAAATAGATACAGGACAGTTTAGGCACTCGGTCACAATAACGTAACAATTAGAAAAGAGTCTTATGAACTTGTTAAGTATATTTGATTTACTGAAATGCAAAATTGCCTATGCTTAAGTGACAATGTGATACATTATTAATTATGCAAAAATGTGATTATATGTTATGTGAAATGATGTGTTGGATGAACTGAGTGAACCATCGATGATGGTTACCTCATTTAATTCGCAAAACTCACCAAAATTGCAACATTGTCTTTTCAGGACCGAGAGACGACTCTAGCTACTGAGAGGCTTTACCAGCTGTGTAGATTCTGATTTGGTAAGAGAAGTCATGGATCAAAGGTCAGTCAGCTGGGATTTTTTGATGGCTTAGATAGATTTTATACATTTTTTCCTCTTTCATGTAGCACTTTTGTACTAGGTTTTGATGATGTACATGTAGTAAAGATTGAAAGACACAATGTAGACTTTCGGTTTTGTGCAATGAAATGAGGGAAAAGTTGGTTTTTAAAATATTGTGATTTTCTATTGATGCTTCATAAGTGAATAATGATATGATGCCATGTGAAGTGATTGTAGTGATTGAACATAGCTCGCCTTTATCCTAGGTTATGTAACGGAACGACCTCCGGGCATCCCGGTATGTACCCTACGGTAAAGAGGTGCTACATAAAGTCTCCTTTAATGATTATAATAATTCTCGATTGATATTCCTATTATTTTTAGGTGTTTTGATGTTTTAATTTAAATTTCAAAGGTTATTTCTTAGGATTATCTAGTTAACTGGTTGACCAATATCTCAATGTAGTTGACCAGTGTAACCAAAAATCATCTTTTTTGCCTTTCCAGTAAGTTATTCTTTCTTTGGTCAAAGTTTTAGTCTTTTACTTACTCTCACTAGTCAATCAATGTCTTTAAATGGCAAATCAATGTAACCTTTTCTAGGATAATTATCCTTCACATGAGTTTGTGAGAAGTTTAGTTTCATAAATGGTCGATCGCAATGCCGTAATGGTTGATAAATATAGACTAATAGTCAACTAATATATCTTTCAAGGAAAAAATTAAGTTGCAGTGAGTTTGTGGCACCTTCAACTGGTTGACCAATATCTTTGAGTGGTCGACCAATATACACAATTTACAACCCTCTTCCTTTGCCTTTCCTCTTGTTTAAGGCTCTCCAAAACCTTAGATTACTCATTTATCTCTTTGGAAAACACTATGCCTCATTGCAACTAGCTACCCTCTTTATTTTTTTTATTTTTGTGGAAGGTCATTACAATTCACATTCTGTTTAAATAAACCCATAAATTTTTGGATTTTTTAATAATGTTTATACTTTTTAAATTATTTCCACAAATCACATGATTCATTCAAGTTTTCTTTTAGAAATTATTTGTGATTGCATCAAATTAAAATTTTCTCATTCTTGAATATCAAATTTGAGAATTTTCTAAATTTTTATTTAGAGTTATCTTTTCAAATTGGTTCTTTCATAGTTAAATTATAAAAGGAGCCAAGGTTATCTCTTTTAAAATTGTATTGATACATCTTTGATTTTGTTCAATTTTGACATTTTAGGCATTTTTCACATTATTATTCATGAGGTTTTAGGGATTTCAAAATTATATAATCTTTTATGAAATTGATTGTTTGGTATTGAATTTTTTTTTCAAGCTCCAATTTTGTCAAAACATGCCTTTATTGCTTTAATTGAATTTTTAAATTATGTGTAATACCAAAATTATAAATTTTCAAATTAAACACAATTAGGGATGTTTATATCAACATTGATCTTTTTGTTTTGACTCTTTAAATATTCAATAACACTTTTTAGTGAGAAATTTATCATTCTTAATCAAATATATTTTCATTAGTTTTATTAAGTTAGTTTGAAGCAAGACACTTTACATTTTGCATTTTTAAATAATAATTTCTTTTTGATGATTTCAAAAGAGGGAGAAGGATTGGTGACAATACATTTAGGGGGGGTATTGTTTTTTTTAGTGTTTCTTGCATTTTATATACTATGCTTAAACAAAATTATGTTACTACATGTATGGATATTTCTTTATTATTGAATAACTCTTTTTTCTTGTTATTGAATTATGCTCATCACTGTCTTGATAGTTGTTTGTAAGCTTAATTTTATTATTGTTCTCTAATATCATAAGTATTTTAGTTATCACCAAAAATGGGGAGATTGTTGAATCAAGGGAGGTTCCAATCAATATCTTAATGATAACAAATCATAATTACTACTGATGAGTTTATTATTTTATTGAAAAGCAATATAAGAACAAAATGAAGTCATAAGATAAAAAAGATAGCTTATGAAGTTGATCAAGAGAAGTTGAAGTTTACAACAATCAATGAATATCAAACTAAGAATAAAAGAATATCAAGGCTTATCAAGGTCATTCTCTAGTTTGTAATATTAATTGTAATGTCATTTTGTCAATTTAATGCTCTAAAAGGCTCTCCGTGTATAAACATATCATTTCACTTTTGTAAAGATCCAAATATTTGCTAAATTACTCATAATGAACCAATAAGGAGAAAAGCTTACAAAAGTATAAGTTAATCCTAAGAAAGCTTAAGTTCATTTATCTCTTAAACTTATTTCCTTATAGGTTACTATTCACTCCTAACATTAGACACTCATACCTTCACCGTTTGACCACTATTTCAAGCAATCTAGGACTTTACAGAAAGCTCTCGGGACATTCTATGTTAAGTTGTTATCCTACGAGGAATTAGGTAAACTAATTGAATCCTGACTTTGTCTAAGGTATAAAAATTCTAACTAAAATGAAAATAAAATGAAAAGAAATTTAAGCAATTTATGTGGATTGATTGAGAATGAAATTCTAAATTTAACCCAAGGAAATCAAAATTGAGCACAACCACTTAACAATCGAAAATCACACAATAAAAATTAACCAATTATGAGAAGAGGAGATTTATCTTATCGCTAATTGCTAACTTTACTTTTTAGTTAAAGGGTATTAGTCCTAGAAATTTAAAAGGTTCATTATCCTCTCTCGAGGCCTAATCATTAAACCCTAAATCATAATCCTTAATTAAATATGAAGTTCTTAGTTTACAATCTTTCAATTAACAAAACAACCCACGTTTCAATTAGTTCTTAAGTACTCTAATAGAAAATCGGGTCCTTGCATAATGTCTCTCTTCATATAATTACTAACGTAATTGTTTATGTGATCTATTAGGTTATTAACTCTTATTAACCAACCTAATCATGTTACTATTAGTTCACTCTCTTGATTTGTTACCTAAACATATTAACATCAAAAGCGCAATCAAATCACAATTGATTCAAGAATAAATCCCAATTGAAGTTTAGAACATCCTTAACAAGTATTCATCATCCTCATATTCATCTCATACATCAAATGAAATAAGCACGAGAAGAATCAAGAAAATTAACTTGGAAGGATGGATGGAGTGGCTGGCAGCTACAACTCCTCCACTTCTTCTTCTTCTCTTCTCTCCCTTTCTTTCTTCCTTAGCTTCTTTCTCTGAATGGTATGATAGAGGCTCTTTGATTAGTTCATCTCTTTTTTTCCTTTTATAGTGTTTTTACATTTTAAGGTAAAAATTAGGTTTTACCTAGGCCAAAAATCCAAAACAACCATCCAAAAATAGAAATGGAAGCATAAAATGTAGTTCTGTCATAATCATGGTAGTTGGCTTCTGTTACGATCGTGACCAGGGTGTCACGATCGTGACCATTGCTGAGTTGCTTCTATTATGTCGTAACTAGGATGTCACAATTATGACCCAGGCTCTTCCACTAAGCTTTCTCCAACTTCTCTCGATCTTCTTCATCTAATCTCAGACACTAAAAAATATATCAAAATACCTTAAATGCATAAAATTAAAGTCTAATAATATGCTCTAAACCACATAACACTCAAAAACACAAACACATAATCACATTAACACAATTCTAAACATAAACATGCACAAATTATCTAATCAATAACTAAAAATACACTAAAATACCCGTTAAAGCATAATGTAAACTATAACTATCGTTTTACAAAAACGCTAAATTTATTTCATCAAAAACAACTCAAATTTGGAGGAAACTAGAAACTTCATTTCATTTAGGTAAGTCACCACTCTTCTATTTTTAGTCATTTTTGCATTAAATGTTTTTGAAAAATGAAAGAAATTATATTAATCCACAACATTACAATGAATCACATTGTTAGACTACAATTAGTATATACTGAACTATTTATAGAGAGCCAAATTGATCAAAAAAATAATGAATTACAACTTCTAGTTATTTTTCCACGCATTCTTAAATGTATTGTGCTTGTTATGAGCTATGAATACAACTCAAACCCAATTGACGATGTGTTCAAGGATCTGATATTTTCCTTCTTCAATTTCCTTGTATAATCACTTATTTCTCTCCCTCCAAATGGAGCAGATGGTGGTAGTAAATTTGTTTTAATAAGTGTTCCATTTGGTTCGCCTAGTTTAGTCCTGACAGTAATCATGTTAAGTGTCTCCCTCCATTTAAAAGTAAACTTGGGTAGTTATAGCATACTCATTATCTTGCTCTAGATTACATGGGTGTAGCTACATTTAAAAATAAAAGATTTCGACTCTCTACTGTAAGTTTACGTAAGATAAAAATCAGATCATAACTGCCAAACCACCTATCCTTGGTTTTGAGTCGATTATTGATTACTAACTAAGTTAAAATGGAAGCTTTCGAGTTTAAAGATTGTCTCCAAATAATATCTTCAGCATCACTCGATAGTATCTTATGACAGGTGCTATTAAGAAATGTACCTCTTCGGTTAGGCAGCCAAATGATGTTGTCCTCTCCCATTGCATCAGGAAAAGGAGGTAAGTACTTTGAAAGTAAGGAGAAACCTCTAAAATTGCTACCCTATTCTCTATTAAGGATGAGTGAAGAAACCTCGCATTCAATGGGATACAGTTTCTCAGTGGTGTTGATACTGCTCTTTGAATAAGTGGACTATAAGATGTCCAATTATCAAACCAAAACTAAATGCTTGCACCAATCCCCAATCCCAACTGATGCTTAATGTAAGGATAGACCAAGCTCTTCAAGTTAAGAATGTAGTTGAAAGTTTAGGAATACTCTTTAGAATTTCCCAATTGCCAGAAACTTTAATCCTGAAGATTATATTCATTTACCCACTTAATCCATAATGCTTTTTTGTCATTGAAGAGTCAACATCTTCTTTTGTATAAAAGAACCTTTTACATTTGGAAAATTGAGATAACTCTGAGTCTACTGTGCTTCTTTGTTACAGTAATGCCACTTCAATTTACCTTAGCCCTCTTACGATCTTCTATTTTTCCTAACCACAAGAACGCTTTAAAAATTCTATCAATCTCCTTGTTAACCAGTTTAGGCAAAATAACATGTGCAAACCAATGAATATGCAAACTATTCAATACTGAAGTGATGAGAGTCAACCTCGCTGCCATTGATAGAAACTGATTCTACCAAGCATTGATCTTTTCCTTAACATTCTCGATTAAAGGAATGAAACCAAAAATTTGGGCTTGGTGGCTATAATTAGCACTCCCAAATATTTGAAAGGAGGGATGTGTAATCTAAAACCAACAATGCTAGTGATTTCCTCTTTATTTTGCATATATGAGGATATGTACATATTGCTCTTCTATATATTGACCTGTAAGCCAGACCATTCTGAAAATATATACAAAATATTTTTCTTTATTTTGTATGAATTTAACACCACCATTGTGTCTAACGACCTAAAAATGTAAAAAATGAGGGAAACCTAACACCAGTCCAGCCATTTTATCGTAGAACTACCTTTGAGATTTAATCTTTCGATTCTCACAATCTGGGAAGGGTTTCAACATAAGACTAGTTCCATTGGATTCCTGGAGGTGAGCTTGTCATTTCTGGGGGATTGGTGAAGATCATCGCCTCTCTGACGCCAGTGTGGCTACCCTAAGCTTTGGTGATAGTGATAATTTTTTGACCAGCCCAAAAATGGTTGGAAATAGTTTTTAAAATTTTCAAATATTATGTGAATCAATTTTCATAAAAATGGTGTATTGAAATGCTTCATAGTTTGTGAGATAAAAATTTAGAACTGGTTATGTTCTTATAGAAATGCATGAAATTGATTAAATTGAGTTGTTGTTGATTATAATTGAGACTACCTAGATGTTTTGAGTATAAATGAGGGTGTATATGTTATAAATTGGCTTAGATTATTATGGATTTTATGATGTAAACGCAGACTCAATTAGGTATAAATAAGTAGCTTAGAGGACTAAATTGAGTTGTAGTTATTGTAAATATGGAAGTGTATTTTGATTGCAGGAATGACCCTTCTTTTAGAAGGGGGATATCGATTTTTTAGAGAAAACACTATTGAATTCTCAATAGGCTCCTTGTAAAATGTAACATCGTCATTTTTTAAATAGAAAAATTAGCTTGTTAGTATTGACTCATGGTCTTATTCTTGAAATATCTAAAATTTGTTTAGGTTTTAAATCCTAAGGGTCATTCCTATTTTTCTTTCTATAGATCAATCATGAGCAAAACCATCCATTTCAAGACACTAGGTTTGGCATGAAGGCACTAAAAGAAAATTACTGATTATCGACGGATCGTTACTTATGGAAATAATACCGTTGAAAATTAGGACAAAAAATCAAATTTTGTCGGTAAAATTGTCATAAGAAATGCTAATTTTCGATGGACAAAATATCTATCGGTAAAACTTGAGGGAAATTATCCTAATAATTTTTGCAATCGAATATTGCGATGGAATAGGAATCACCATCAGTAAAAGAGGCGCAAATGATAAGCGACAAAATAAGCGTCGTTGTTTACTGACATAAATCTATTTCATAAGTAAAATTGAAAGTTAAACTTCATCGTTCACGTCGACTGCAACGTTTTTAATAAAACATAAATGACGTCATTTTTCAGTGGCTCTAGTGGCCTTGCATCTATTTTTTTGTCCTTATTGTCTTCCTATTCGACGGCTTTTACTGTCTTCTTCCATCGCTCGGTAGTGTTCATCTTCTTTGTTTAATCATCGATTGAGTAAGTGGTCCATCTAATTTTATGGTGACATTGTAGTATTTGGGTTTGTGTACCCAAACAATTGTATGGGTTTTTCTTTCTTTTTTGCGTCATTATTCAATTGGGATGGTGATTTGTGTTTTGTGTTTTGTGTTTTTAACAGTGACATTATGATGGTGATTTTGTTTAATCATCTTCGTTTGTTTGTGGAGGAGATTGAATTTGAGAGATTTATGTAAATGGAATTTCAAAGCTCGAGTTTCTATTTTTGATTTAGTGGTGAAATATAATATTACCGGTGACATTGTGATGGTGACTTCATTTAATCATCTTCGTCTGTTTGTGGAAGAGATTGCATTTGAGAGATTTATGGAAATGGAATTTCGAAGCTTGGGTTTCTGTTTTTAATTTTGTGGTGAAATATAATATTACCAGTGACATTGTGATGGTGATTTCATTTAATGATCTTCGTTTGTTTATGGAGGAGATTGAATTTCAGAGATTTATGGACATGGAATTTTGAAGCTTGGATTTTTGTTTTTGATTTGGTGGTGAAATATAATATTACCGGTGACATTATAATGGTTATTTCGTTTAATCATCTTTGTTTGTTTATGGAGGAGATTGAATTTGAGAGACTTATGGAAATGGAATTTTGTAGCTTGAATTTCTATTTTTTATTTGGTGGTGAAATATAATATTACCGGTGACATTGTGATGGTGATTTCATTTAATCATCTTCGTTTGTTTGTAGAGGAGATTGAATTTAAGAGATTTATGGAAATGGAATTTCGAAACTTAAGTTTCTGTTTTTGATATGGTAGTGAAATATAATATTAGTTGCTAAATTGCCATTTTACATATACTTAATATTAGGTGTTGCATCACTCATTTATGCAAATATGAGAATATATAGCATGATTATGAGTTAATTTGTTAAAGTTTTAGGTTTTTAGATCATGATGAGATGATATAAGTCCATAAACGACTAAAAGAAAACACTTAACTAAAGTTACAATATGAAGATTATTTATTTCAAAGCTTTTGTATCTATCAATTGGAACTTCATTCTAGCTTTTAGGATTTCCTATCTAGCGTACTTTAGGATTTCCTATCTAATTTTTTTTATAAAATATGAGAAATTAAAGATGTATAATATATCATTTAAGGATGATCTTTTGTTTTCATGTATAGTTAACCATCTTTTCTCCTCATTGTCGCTTATCATCGTTGCTCACCCATCGCATGTCATCGTTGTCGTCTTCCTTTAATCGTCAGTTGAGCTTTCATTTTATTCTTTGAATGTTTTTTATGACTTCATTGAGTTTTGTTTGTTATTATGTTTTATGTACTGCTTTGATTGTCATTGTCTTATTTTCTTTGTTTTCGTTAACTTCTTTAGTCAACAGCTCACTCTAGCTCTATCATCTTCTTACTTCACGTACTTTAGTGACTTCTTCTGTATGCCGGTTGAGGTAAGTGAGTTTTTTTATTTACTACGTTTTTGTGTACTTGGTTTAATTTGTGGCTTTAAATTTTACATATTGTTAATCTAAATTTAAGTATTGTTAATCTAAATTTTATGTATTGTTAATCTAAATTATTAGCTTTATATTTTAAGTATTGTTAATCTCTATCATTAATACATTTTCTTATTGATTGTGTTTGGTTGTTACATTCTTAAAGTTTGGTTTATCAATAAATTAATATAGGATGGGTTTGAATTATAGTTCCAAATATCTGAATTTTGTCAATGGGTTATTTTGTTGATACTCTCTGAATTGATTAGGTTCTTTTTAGCTTTCATGTGCGAATCTTTACACGCATCTTTTTTAATATAATAA
>JAOQMP010000008.1:27412429-27437461 GCA_027563575.1 Erythroxylum pedicellare
TTCGCGTTTTTTCTTTTTCTTATCAATGAATAAATCTCTTTACTTGTATGACTTAGATGTCTCGTATTTCTCGAAAAGACGACAACGTGACACGCAATGGGTGAGCGATGACGAGGAGAAAAGGACGAGCGACGACGATGACCCACGACGATGAGCGACGGCGGGGAGAAAATGATGGGAGAGGGTTCGGGATGGGTTTAACCCTAAACGAATCGTTTTCAATTTATTTAAAGCGATTAAGCTGAAGCTAACGACGGAGTAGTTAGACCTTCGAAAAATCACCAACGGAATATATTATCGTTGGTAAATCCCGACGATTGATTATTGAACTAAGTATTTCTGCGTAAATTTATCGATAGAGCGGTTATACCATCAGAAATTCTTTGACGAAATATAGATCCACCGGTAAATCCGACACTAATTTATTGCGGCAGGAACTTTTACATCGAAGAAGCTATCATGTTGAGAAATGAGGAGATGCCTTGGGAAGGGTCTATCCTCAGGCATTTCAAAACAGGCAGCTTTAGAGCATCTATGGCAGCAGACACGTTGAGTAATGTAAGGAGACAAGTTGTCTGTTCGAGGAAAGGGAGACAATGTGTTATTTTGATTATAGAAAACTGTTGAGCAGCTCATGTTGCTGCTTTCATACAGTCCTAGCGTATAGTAGGGTGAGGAACTTGAGGGATTCTGTATAGACATGGGACCACACCTTAATTGGAGCATTACTACTTTTAACATTGGGATAATTAGAAATCTTTCTGGTCGGGTTTGGTCAAGTGATAAGCTCTTGGACTCTAATTCACTTAAAACATTTATTATGTATTTGAGATACTCAAAAAAGCAAAATGTTTTATTAATGGATGAGTTAGGGTATTCATGGATCTTAAACTCTGCGAGGAATGTGGACCTGGATTGTCGCGTTATATTAACATCGTGTTTGCAAGCAGGCTTTGTTGTTGAAGCAGGTGTAGGACCGATATGCTCTACTCATTACTTTCTCGCGTGTTTCAAGTACAACTGCACACGATGTGTCAATGAATTAGTGGGTGTTATATAGATGAGCTAGGCGTTTAGGGGACGCTAGAAATATCATGGTGCGACTATTATCTCTGGGGTTCGGATAAAATCAACATCCCATCGGATGGCTTCCAATATGGCAAAGGAAATTCTTGTTAAACATTCCACAAACATGGGCCTAAAGGGAACCAAAAAGTAGGCCTTCGCTAAGATTACCTATGGTGAAATTTTACTTATCCAAGAACATGTCATAACCCTCCTCCATGTGTTTTCATTTTTTTTCCCAAATACAATATCCTATACCTGGTGACCGTACATATGATCAAAGATAAAGCGTTTCCACTACACAATACAGTGACATGCAAGATTGTTTAGGCATCAGTTGGGTGATCAATCCCTAACGAAAGATTTCATGATCACGAAACAATTAGTTCCAAGTTCTGAAAGATGTTGAAACATCTCAAACAAATACACTTGATTCCCTCATTCATTTACGGCAAGATTACAACATGAATAATCAGCCAAACTCACAAGGATCGAGCACAAGTATTCTCTTATGCGTAAATCATGCATTCTACAATTTCACTGCGAATGTTGGTAAAATAATGACAGAGCCTAGAAAAAAGGCACCAAATCAGTTACACTGAACTTGGACCCTCTTTGGTGACAGCATACATTAGCTATTAAATTTTGAAGTCTAACCACTGACAGCATTGTGTTCAAATAATAGCCGACATTATCATTTCTGTCTCAGTTGGACGCCATAAAGTCTTGTGAGCACAAAGCAGCCCCTCGTCGTTTTTCGTGAAAACCATGCGGATTTCCCACCGCTGGGACTTAACAATGTTTTCTATCTCACTGATTGTTTCACCATTATCACGCACCATCAGCTTTCCTTCTGGCCTCAATATCCTATCAACTTCTGCAATTACAGCCACTAAGCTACACCTGTAGCCAGAGAAAAATTTAAAAAAAGAAGTCAAACAACACAGGACTTCTTTAGATACTGAATTGGAAAGAGAGATGATAGACCATAGCAACACCTCTTTTTTAAATCGGAGAAGAGATGGTCAGCATGAAGAAGATCATAAGTTCTGGGATAGGTATTGAATGATTGACACCAATCGTGATATATGCCAAATAAACCACGCTCGTAAATTATTGGAAGTGTGTCTGGAGCGTCAACAGGGACTACATTCATAACCCATACTTTTAAGTCTTTCAGTGCTGCAGCGAACCTAAAACATGGACGTGTATTAGCAAATGCATTTAGGATGTGAATGATGGCCAAAGTTAGAGATAAAAGTAGGATACAAGGCTGAGCCCATGACGCTCATGAAACAACCAAACACACCTGTAACACAAAAAAGCATATTCACCCAGGGGAAACATAAGGTTCCTAATTGGATATTTTGCACGTCAAAATTGTAAAGCTATAGTTCTGCTTCCTGAAAGAATCAGATTAAAACATTCTTAAATTTCTTACCCTCCATATACAGCTCTCATGTCCATCACATTCCTCACAAAAGACCAATTTATTCCCATCTCGTTCAGATAAGACTGGGAGACAACGGTTTTCCAGTGTTTGTAGTCATTGCTGAAATCCTCTTGACCAGCTTGACCATACACTCCAACCTGAGATTTCAGCCAATAAGGTGGTTTCTCCAACCTTAGCGGCCACATCTCAGGCCAGCGAGACCCACGCTCTGACACACCTACAGGCACTTTATGCATGCATGCATCAAGAGACACATTCCTGAAAAAACAATGTTGGTGTAAAAATTATAGCATCTCTGCAGTGTACTAATGTCTTTATAAATTATGCACATGAAACTTGTGAATATCAAACTTTATACAAACACATATTTCAGGTTCAATGTCACATCAATGAGAGTGCTTGCGCCCCATAAGGAAAGCCTGAATGCCCTTTCTTAAGGGAATTAATGGAGGTCTTGTTGCTAGATTTAGTCACATTACTAGAACAACCATAGATTGTCCCTATAATTATGCTTAACATGGAAAAACCAGAGTTACCAAAATCAAGACAGTTGACTAAGATGAAAGAATGTTGATAGCACAGTGAAGATTTTCCTCTGTTCAAGATGTAGTTGAACAAATTATTAAACATGAAAATGCAAGCTTAGGTAGATCAAATCATTGTGAATGAAAATACAAGTTCATTATGCTAATCCCTGAAAGTATGACCAAAACTAGTCCTGCTCTTCTCATATCCTTACATCTAAAGATTTAAGGCCCCATACTGTTTGGACACTGAAAGCAATGTGCGACCCCAATGAGTTACATGAACTTGATAAAAATTTATCACAAATAATTGTTAAAAAAAAATGGACAGGAAAGCTCATGGTCATTGACAGTCTATTCATCGAGTTAAAAGAAATACCAGGCTGCATTGGGATCATCAGTGTCACTACACAGTGGAGGCTCACTTTGTGTTCTCTTGTCATAACACTCATTGGAAGTTGGCTTCCTGTATATCGCAGCTGCCACACCATTTAGCTTGTCTTTTTTAATCACCACTAGATGCCAGCACATTGACTTTGTTAGTTCAGACATTGCTGCCATCAGTTACCACCAAGAAAAGAAAAGAAAAGAAACTATGTTAAACTCTCATCCACAAACTGTGGATCTTAAAGTTTATATAAATTTGGAAAGTTATATAACTTGTTCAATGATACTTCTACCTTTCCAAATGCCAATATCTTCTGGAAGTTTCTGATACACAGGAGTTGCAGACCAGACAAAGTAACCACCCGGTCGCAACACCCGATTGACCTCCAAAAGAAGTTTGCCACCTGAAAGAGAACCCTAAATAAATATTTGATATAGAAAACAAATTCAACTATGAGGTTACTTTCGTAGATGCAGATCACCTTCTATATGCCAAGGAACCCGACAGCGGGCACAGTGGATGACATAAAAAACTGAACCGGGAAAAGGTAGTCTCTTGGTGCCCATAACTGCTGATATGGCTGGGATTCCCCTTTCAAGAGCAAATTGAACTTGAGCTTCATGCTCATCCTTGGGAGCAAATGACATTGCAATAACATCCCTTTCAAACAGATAACCTCCAAAGCTAGCAACACCACATCCAACATCTAAAATTACACGGCTTCTTTTTCCCCAAGCAATATCTGGAAAAGACTGTTCCAGATCACAAAAGTAAATTCCAATTACACATTTCAATACTATACTGCTAACAGTGTAGGAATCAGTGGATTAGTAAAGCAAAAAAATATGGGGTAGGGACATCTTTTATCACTAAGTGAATACACAGGTAATGGACAAAAACCTCCTCGATTGCCCACTAGTTTATGCATACAGATTAAAGATGCATGACATATAATATGACACATGGAAAAGGAACTCGTATTTAAACCGTATTTACCAATATTTCTAGAGAATCCAGGACACTAATCAAATATATATTAGTGATTATTTGAAGATTATGATTGATGAACACGAAATAAAGGATAAACCACCTACATTTTGAACAAAATCTATATAGTGAAGAGCACCATGCTTAAACTGAGTTCCACCTCCAGGAAATGTTAAATATTCACCGGTAACTTTAACCCAATTCTGGTGCCCCTTAACCTCTGCAAGCTTTGTGTGAGGAACATTATAGTACCATATCTGTCTCAGTCATAAAAAGGACAAATTTTAGCAAAGGTAAACTAGGAGGAGGTTCCACTGGTTAATATATGAAGTTTTTACCTTCTCCCTGCTTTTAGGCCATTTAATAGAACGCCTATATCCTTTAGGTACCGGAACAAGACAAGTAGGAACTTCTTCAGGACAGTGCCTTTCACGATGCTCATAATGCTTTGAGCTAGGAAGCCTTCTAATAGTTTGCCAATTGTCAAGACATGGGATGTAATCTGGCCCAGCAGTGGTATTGCAACGTTTCCAGCCTCGACCATATTGTTCCTTAGACATTAATGATTGCTGAGACTTCTCATTTTGAGACTCCACCGCTTGGGTTAACCAAGCCCCATTTTGAGAATTGGTTTCACTAAGAGGTTCTGATTGTGCAACCGCAGGAAAAACATTCATAGAACCCTGATCCTTCTTTTTAAGTTCAATGCTATTGTCATTTTCATTTTGTTCGACCAGACTAACATCTTTTTCTTCCTGCGGATTTTCAACATCATCTGTTGACTCCACCTTGCTATTCCCCTCATCCAACTCAGATTTACTTTCACCTGAGCTCTCCTCTGATTCCATCCACTCACTTTTATTTGATTCTCCATCTTCTAGCTTCCCATCCCCACCACCATCTTCATCGTCTACCTTTGATTCCTCTTGAGACACAGTCTTCTCATTCTGGTTTTGTTCAACTACATTCTTCAGCTGGGTCTCATTCTGAGTGCTCTCTATCGCAATACTTTCATCATTGTTATCCTTAACTGCATCCTTTGTCTCCTTTTCAGTTCAAGTTTGGTCATCTTGGGCATCAGATGGGTTTACATTTTGAGAATCATACGTGCTTTCGGTTTCTGTGGTTGCATACCCCGCTAAATCACCTGAACTGTCTTCAAATTGCTTAGAGTTTCTTTCACTAACCTTTTTCATTAGAGAATTTGCAGTTTCTTGGGATAGTATGTCTGAATTCTGACTTGGAATTACAGAAGATGACATTAGCATCCAAATACCAACTATACAAAGGCCAACAAACACAACAATGGTGACTGCAGAACAGTAGTTCGTTGACTTCCTTCCATCAACACGGGAATATCTCCCCATAGCCATATCTTTCTTGGTAAAGATGTTCCAAGCTACATACACCTGGATTGGATGGGACAGAATAAAAACAGCAAAATTTTAATGGTCCAACAACATATTTGAGCTAAGAAAGAATGATAACACGAAATCTTGATTGACTTAAAGTTGAATAAGAAACTGAAAACTAGCAGAACATAAAGTCGAGATGAAAAAGGTCAAGATTAAGTTTCAAATAGTCTTCTCTTAGTTTCCTTTCTTCAGCACAGCATCAGACAATGAGCAAGAAACCTTGATCTAAACAATAATTTCATGTCTACCGGAGTCTTTCAACATTCAAGAGCTGGCACTAGGAGGAAATAAGCCTAAAAATTTGGCCAAAATTAGCCAACTGACAAAATTTCTTTTTTCCGATGCAGTTAAGAGAAGCAAGCAAAAGTATCCGATGATCTCGAAACCACAATACCAAGCCATGACAGTAAGATCTTTGAAGACGCTGAACGTTCACCTGAAGGAAAGTGATGCCTTTTAGCCTTGCCGGTGCTAAATCAAAGAACGAAAACAAGATCCGATGACACTAACCACAGTTCTTCCAACCTAACAATGGAAAAAAAGTTAGGAAAAAAAAAAAGCAAGTCCTTTTCCATATATGTTCAGTTAGGAAGTTAAACGCCAATTATAATGGGGACAAATAACATCAACAATACATGTAATTGCGGTGAAGAGGAAAAAAGGAACAGGCTTTGGAACTCAATTACTAGTTCACATATATCCAACGGCGACAATTCTAAAACAACTAAGTCACATTCAGGACCAAACCAGAAAGAAAGAATTCATCTCCTAGCTTACAAGTAAAGACCCGGAAAGAGAAAGTCAACAGTTCCGAGTAAAGCTAAGAGCTTTCCGCAACAATTGAGCAACGTGCACCAAGAACAAGATGGGAAACATATTTCGCTATAGTGGGAAAAGATAGAAGAGGATAGATCAACTAAAATGACAAGAAGAAACTGAAAATGGGAAATAAAATATACCTTTTTCTTGCTGGAAAATATTGATTATTTGGATCTAAATATAGAAGAAAGCATACAGCTATACAAAAATAATATATGCTGGATCGATGCTTTGCAAGTGTGTAAAAGGCCTGAAGATAGGAACTTCACTGGGACTTGCTTTTCAAGTGCAAGTAGTGAGATTTATGAATAGGGAACAGAAAGTGAAGTTGAGAGGAGGAAGTGGAAGTCCAGAAGCCAAAAACAGAGCAGTGCAGTGGAGTCGTAAGCATTGAAACTAGTTCAAGCTTCAAAAACATGCTTTCGATGATAGGAATACTGATAATTGCGAATCGTCTTAAAATACCAGCTTATCTGCCTGCATTGTATGTATTCAATATTCTTGCTTAGTGGCATTATAAGTTACACTCGAATCTTTGTCATGTCCAAGATCTTAGCCATAATTAAAGCCTTTAAGCAAGCAGACAGAGAATTACTGAATTAGGCATGGGCTTGGATATAAGAAACTATACGATACGCCGACACTTGCTTTTACAGCGATTCCAACAAACAACTGATATAACAAACAACTGATATGTAGGAGTAGGACAGTGGACATGGACCCAAAGCATGTTGCTTTCCGCACATTCAACACGGAACAGACGGTGGCTCCGAAAGTCTTCTTTCTCAACGTTCCAGTTTTGAAGTCTGTTTTTCTAGGATTTGAAACACAAATCATTAGATAATTTCTCTTAATTAAATAATTGATAAATTATTATGTGCTATTAATCATTTATTCAATAAAAATCTGAAGAATGGATTACTGGTTAAAAAATAACGGCAAATGATAATATTTCTTTGCTGACAAGTTTCTTGACTAATCTTTTTTATTTTTTGTTACGAAATAACAGTATAATTAGAGATAACGTTTGGGCTTGAACCTGACCCAACCCGTGTTCAAATATCCCAATCAACCCAAAACTCAACATCTATAACAAAAACGTCATTTTGCAAAAACGACTCAGGGTCAATTAAGCCTCGGGCTGCTCCTAAGTCCCAATAGAAATTGTCAGGCCCAAGTCCAAGCCCTACTCGACCTGTTACTTTCCCTAGCTATAACGAGCATTATTAAGTCAGTAATTTCAATGAATTACTCTTACCAACATAGATCGTGATTATTATATTGCTTTTGATCTTAGAGTCCAAATTTTGGGGCAAAATAAATTAGGATTATGGATAATGGACAAACTATTGTCTATTGGACAAACTATTGTCTATAGTTTAACTCTAATGCCTATTAGTTATTACATTAAGCAATTGAATATAAGCCACATAATAGCAAGCAATAAGAAAGATAGCTTCAAAGGCTACACCCACGTCACAAGATCACTAGTGCGGGGCGAAAGTTTGGCATTTACCTTTTTAGTCTTATTATTAATCATTCTCATTTTTATTTTTTTCAAAAGCAAAATCCCATTTATGGGCCCATTATAATAAAATTATAGATTGTTGGTTTAATAACTAATATGTAGTAATTTGATGGTTTAATAATACAATTTTTCTCTCTCATTTTGATATGATACCATAGTACTCTAACCAAGATACTTACAGGGAGATTCTCGAGATAAAAATTTTCTATCATTTTCTATAGTCATTTCTCACCACAACATCTTTTTATCATTTCTCATATCTTTTTTTTTTTTCAGTGTAGTTGGGTCAATAGGCATCAAACTCACTTAATTATTCAAAATTTATAATTGTAGGTTGTATCATATTTTTTGTAGGTAGTTTAGTGTATGTTTAGTTATTAATTTGATTATTCAGTCCGTGTTTATATTAGAATTGTATTAATTAGATTTTTTTGAAGTGTTTTATAAGTTAGAACACACGTTTGAGCCTCAATTTTATGTTTTTGAGATACCTTTATATGTTTACTAGTGTTTTAAGACAAATATAGAATAACTGAAAAGATTCAGAGAAAGCCTGGAGCCAGACCCAAGGCCACAATTTTAACAGAACCAACCAGGAGGAGCCATGATCATGACCGAAGTTAAAACTGTGGGCCACGATCGTGGCCTGGGTGAGAGAAATGTAGACCAACTTGAATTTTTGAAGGACTTTTTGAACCTTTCAGACCCAAAAAAAAGCCCTAAAGTTGCCCTAAATAGAAAATAATATAAAAGGCATTAGGATGGAACCCTAAGGGAGCCTCAACTTCTACCACATTGGGAACACACTCCAAGAGGAGAGAAGAAGAAGAGATAGAAAAAGGAAGAGAGAAGAAAGAAGTAGGTCTTCGCGGCTACTGCTTTTCCAAAGCGTCACGATCCTTATTCCACATGTATTTCTTTCAACTTTGTTTTAATTTTTTAATGATAAGATGACTACAAATATATTTATGGTTTTGGGTTTGACTAAGATGTTCTAACACTACAAGAAAATTAGTTTTTAACGATGGATAATTATTGACGGAAACGGAACCCGTTGATAATTACAAATGGAAAATCATGTTCCGTTTGTAAAATTGTCAGCAAAAATTTCAATTTGCAACGGAACAAAAATTCATCGATAAATATGGAGAGAAATGAACCTGAGAAAATTGTTCGATGGAATATAGCGACGATAAAAAATGCCCATCGGTAAAGAAAGCTTTATCAACGGCTTTTACCGTTGGTAAATTCCGTGGGTAAATTTTAGTCCTAAACGTCATCATTTACATCTATTTCAACGTTTTAAAAAGAACAAAAATGAGTTCATTTTAATTTAAGCTAATCCCTTGCAATGTCTTCCCCTCATTTCCCCTCTTCCACTCCCCCCGTAGCCCCATTTCTCTCTTGTCATCACCATCATCGTTGTCCCACTGCGCCTCTCATCTTCCAATCGTGCCTCCTCATCGTGCCACCGCGTGTCATCATCGCCATCGTCTGATTGCACCTCCTCGCCATCGTTAGACTGCACCTCCTCGCCATCATCGTCATCCTTTTGTGTTTTAATTCCAACGATATCAAGATATATGTTTGTAATGACTAAACATAAGTGTAGGTATCATTAGTTCATATTTATAGGTAAATGGTGTTATATTTATGTTTTGGAAAATAATTATTGTTGGTTCAGATTTATAGGTAAATGGTGTTAGATTTTATTTTTGTCTTCGTTGGATTATGCCAGTATATGTATTTGTACTCCATATCTCCCATGAAATCCTCTTAGGTTAACCGAACAATTCACAACAAAGTTAGATATTTTGTGAATTGTTGGATTTCCTTTTAGATTTGTGAGTTGTTGGATATTTTGAGCATTTTATGCTCGGCTATAGGGCAATCTTCCTATCATGGATTAGTTTTTAGGAGATCTTAGAGTTCCTCAATTTCTTATATGTCATAGGGATGCTTCTTAAGTTTGCAGCCTTTATACTCTTGAGAATAAAGGTGCCAAAGCTTCATAGACTAAACAAAGTACCATTACAAACTTTTGGAGTAACACTACTTTGCATTCCTCCCGCATTGCTACTTGTTCTTGTTATGTGCTTGGCATCCCTTAAAACATTCTTTATAAGTAGTGCAGCCATTGCTGTGGGATTTACTAGAGAAAAACTAGCAGTTGCTCTAAATATTAGTCAGCTAAGCAATTCAGTATTGCAACAACCACATCGCAAACCTATAGAAGAGGCTTCAGTTAATCTACTTTCTGATGTGTAGTATACAAAAGAGAACTAGGAAGGCCATGCAAATTCTGTGGAAGGTTCTCTGTAGTTGGCTCTGTAAGATCCCTTGTAGTATCATTTGTAAAATAAGCCTTTTTTGAAATCCTTTATTCAAGTAGTTCAAGAGTTTAGAGTAATCTATAGACAATTCTTGAACTTTGTCATATGTTTGTATTACCTAAGACTTTGTTGTGAATTGTTGGATATTATGAACTATATTTTTCAAGAATAGATGATTATTTAAGTCTAACAACCCATGAACTTCGTTATAGGGGGGGGGGGTTGTGTGTGGGTGTATATATATATAATTATATTTACAAACATTTAAATTTTCAGTTAAGCATTTGCAAGTCATTTAAAGGTTGGAAATAATGTTACTAAAGAATTCATATTTCATGCCTTATTAATTTTAATAAAATTTATGGATTGAATATATAATTATTTATTATAATTATTAAATTGATAATTAAAAATATAAGCAATACAATATATATTTTGATATTATCAATTAGAACTTCATTATAGCGTTTAGGATTTCCTATGTAGCTTACTTTAGGATTTCCTATCTAGCTTACTTTAGGATTTCCTATCTATTTTTTTTAATAAAATTAGAGAAATTAAAGATGTACAACATATCATTTAATGATGATCTTTTGTTTTCATGTACAATTAACCATCTCTCCTCATCACCATCACTCACCCACCACGTGTCATCATTGTCGTCTTCTTTTAATTGTCGGTTGACGTAACATTTTATTCTTTGATTGTTTTTAATGACATCATTAATATTTCTTCGTTACTACGTTTTATGTACTGCTTTGATTGCCATTACCTTCATTTCTTTGTTTTGGTTATCTTCTTTAGCTGTCAGCTTACTCTAGCTCTGTCATCTTCTTGCTTCACGTGCTTTAGTGACTTCTTTTGCGCATCGGTTGAGGTAAGTAGGTTTTGTTATTTACTAGGTTTTTGTGTACTTGATTTTATTTAGGTATTTGTTTGTGGTTTGAACCTCCCATTTGAACTTGCTGCATTTTTAATTTTAATGGCCTGTACAAGCCGAAACTTGTTTGTGGTATGAACTTCGGTTTGTGGCTTTAAATTTTAAGTATTGTTAATATAAATTTAAGTTTTGTGGTATGAATGTATGTTTGATTTGTGACGAGATTAATAAATGAATGATTTTAGGGGTTTTAAGGAACTTTAATATAGGATATTGGATGAGTAGTTGAGCAATGAATATTAACCTTACGATAATTCTAGAAATTTACATTGCTTAGTTTGCTAAGATTTTTCTTAGTTTTTATTGATTTATGCTACAATTGGTAAAATTCTTATATTGTGTATGCTACTTGGCACTTGAGCTCTTATGGCTTAAATGTTGTTGGTCATAGTTTCACTAGTAGTATATGTGGTATATGTATATTTTTTATAGGTTTGTACTCCTCTAGATTATTAAGAGAAACTCTATTTTATTAGAAATTGAGAATTCCACTCATCAATTCCATCAAATAAGAGAGTTGGTGGAATGGGAAGTTCATATATTGATTAATGAGCAAATAAGGCTCTTTAACATTTAACTCATGTTACATGTACACAAAGTCTGCATATTGATCGAATTCTATAAATTCGATAACCCTAGAATTCTAAAAATTCCAGGAGCCTATAACTCACAACGAGAACTTATTTTCTTGATTCACAGATGTAAACTTTGGTGATTAATTCAATTGGTTAATACTTAAGGGATGTTATGTAAAGTTTAAATGTTCTGTAAACTTTGGCGAACATAAAGGATACTAACTATGGAATCAATGTTTGAAATTAACAGTTTTGCAGAAATGAGTAATGTTGATAGAACTTGGATGTATAGATGATTAACACCTGATGGTTTCATTAATCATGAGTTTGTTGAAGGAGTTAAAGCTTTTATTTATTATGCATATTTTGAACCTGTATAGATGGATGGCCCAAAGATCAGATGTCCATGCAAAAAGTGCAAACACATTCATATTGATAAAATTAATGGGAATTTACTGAGAAAAAGGTTTGCCCCCAATTATTTTGAGTGGACATGACATGGGGAGCCATTGATTTGTAGCACCTCAAGGGGTAATCAAGTATAGTCGTCTGTGAACTTAAATGAATTTGAATTGGGGATTGGATTTAGAACAAATAACGTGGATGCAAATGAAAATCCTTATATGTAAATGATTTATGATACAGTCGGTTATATCTTTCAAGAAAATATAGAAAATATTGAAGAAGAACCAAACCCACATGCAAAACAATTTTTTGAGTTACTACACTTAGCTGACGGACAATTATGGCCAAATTGTGAGACAATGACTCAATTGTCTCCAATTGCTCAAATATTGAACATAAATTCTGAAGGGCATATTTCTGATCATAGTTTTGATAAAATTCTTGAATGGTATAATGAATCATTACCTCCTGATCATATAATGGTTGATAGTTTTTACAATATGAAGAAACTTATTAGGGGTCTTGGTTTGCCTGGTGAAAAGATATATTGTTGCAAATTGGGATGAATGTTGTATTGGGGAGATGATGTGGAATTACAAGAGTGCAAATTTTGTGGTCAATCTAGGTTCAAGCCTAGAATGCATTATATGAAATAGAAATAAGTACCCTAGAAGTGGATGTATTATCTCCCGCTAACTCCAAGACTTCAAAGACTATATGCTTCTGATGTTACTGGATCTCAAATGAGATAACATAATGAACATGAACAGGAAGATGAAATAATGAGTCACCCATCAGATGCACTAGCATGGAAACATTTCAATAACATCTATTTTGAGTTTGCAGCTGAAAGTCGAAATATTAGGTTGGGATTGTCGACGGATGGATTTCAACCTTTTAGTCAATCCGGCTAGCAATATTCATCATGGCCAACCATAATTACTCCTTATAATTTGCCTCTATGGATTTGTATGAAAGAGACATATATGTTCTTGACAGTGGTTATGCCAAGGCCTACAAATCCAAAGCATAAAATTGATGTATTCTTACAACCATTGATATTTGAATTGCAACATCTTTGGGAATATGGTGTTCAGACATATGATGTGTCTCTGAAACAAAATTTTGTGTTGAGAGCGGCTTTGATGTGGACCATTAGTGAATTTTTGGCATATGCCATGTTGTCTAGATGGAGCACAGTAAAAAAGTTAGTTTGTCTTTATTGTGGTAATAATTTTGATGCGTTTTATCTTCTAAACAGGGGCAAAACATGTTGATTTGACAATCACAAGAAATTTCTTCCTCCAAATCATCCATTTAGACGTAATAAACAAAAGTTCATTAAGAATAGGATGGTAAAAACACCTCTTCCCCCTTACAAAGCCGATGAAGAGATTTTGCAGGATATTGAGGAATTAAGCTTGCTAAAAGTTACAGAATTTAAGGCTGATGAAGTTAATACAAGCATTAATAAAACTTTGGTTGGAGAAAATTAGGATTTGCCATATTGGAAAACTAATTTAATACCTCATAATTTATATGTGGTGCATATTGATAAAAATATTTTTGACAATTTGTTCAATACTATACAAAAGACAATGCAAAATCACGATCTGATTTGCAATTATTTTGTAGAAAGAATGACTTACATAAAGATCTTCTTATTGGTAAATATCCAAAAGTATGTTACACTTTGGACAAAAAACAAAAGGAAATTTTGTGTGAATAGTTGAAAAGTCTAAAGTTTCCCAATGGTTATGTTTCAAACTTGGCAAGGTATGTGGACATGAGGAAGTAGAAATTATTTCTGATGAAAAGTTATGATTGTCATGTGTTTATGCAAAGGCTAATTCTAATTGCATTTCAGGAGTTGCTATCGAATAAGGTTTGAGAAGTAATAATAGAATTGAGTTTGCTTTTCAAAAGTTTAACATCATTTAAAATCAAGTTAGCTGAAATGGAAAAACTAGAAAGGGAAATTCTAGTAATTTTGTGCAAGTTAGAGGAGATTTTTCCTCCAGTCTTCTTTAACTATATGGAGCATCTACCTGTTCATTTAGCACACGAGGAAAAACTAGCTGGTTTAGTTCAATATCGATGTCCGTTTAAGAGGTCATTCAAGAAAAATGATTGTAATTGAAGTAATAACATGCTTTAATAACTAAATTATAATAGCCCTATTCGCTAATATAGGTATTTGCATCACTTGATGAAAAATGTCAAAAACAAGGCTAGAGTTGAAGGTTCAATATGTAATGCTTATTTAGTGGAGGAAGCTAGTACATTTTATTCACATTATTTTGAGTCGCATGTTCATACAAGAGAAAGAAAAGTTCCTTATAATGACGATAGGGGAGGAACAAGTGCTGCTGATAGTAACTTATCCATTTTCACATATCCTGGATGAACATATGGACGTTCAATAAGAAGAATGTTAACAGAGGAAGAAATTGAGGTTGCCCATGGTTACATTTTATTGAACTATTAAGAGGTTCAACCTTTCGTACAGTAAGTTGAAATTGATAATTTGGGTTTTGAAATTTAGTGTTATTCATAACTGAAATATATAATAATATGTTAGAAATTGTTACGCAAGCTAATGCCTGACAAATCACAGGATGATATCAATAAAGTATTTAGAAGACACTTTCCTTGATGGTTCGAGAAATATGCAAGTTTTCACTTACAAATATTGAAACGATTGAATTATAAGATTTAAGTGTTCAAATAACATTATACTGTTTAATATGATAATTTCTTTTATGTCAATAGAGAACAAGTTCATATGTGAGTTAGCAAAAGGTCCATTACAAACTGTTAAATCATATCTGGTATATTTCGTTAATGGATATAAATATCATACATAATATCATGGTCATAGTATGACAACAATAAATAGTGGAGTTTACATATAAGGAGAATTGATGGGTTACTACGATAAAATTATTGAGATACTTAAAATTGAGTACCCTGCATTGCCAATAAAGTGAAGTGTGATATTTAAGTGTGACTAGTTTGATCCAACTCCAAATATTGGTACAAAAGTGCATTGTCGATACAATCTAGTTTAAATCAATAAGTGAAGAAGATTTAGACGATTTAAACCTTTCATGTTGGCAATGCAAGTGATCTAGGTGTATTATGTCCCTTTCCCAGCTTATGATAAGATAAGTCAGATTGGTTGGCCGTTTGCAAAGTTAAACTTAAAGGTGTTTTTAAATCACATGGAAAAGGAGAACAGAGAATTGAAAGTGAAGCATTTCAAGAAGATGTTTATGAAATAAATGCATCTATCACATATGACGATAATGAACCTTTGAACGATCCATCTTATGAATGAGTTTAATTCTAATTCTTCAGAAAAGAAGATGATTTTGATTTACAAATAAGTGATGATAGCAATTAATTTATGCTTGTGATTGAATATTATATTCAACAAATCAATTATTTCCTTTTCAATATACTGTGTAAATTATTGAATTCAAATTATTATATTTCTAGAAAATTCAATCAAATATGAATTTCGAGTTGAAATATGCCACCAAAGAGAAAATAGAATATAATGTGACCAAGGTTCAGTTAATGATTCAAAGCTACTTACTTTCAAGGTGAAGCTTCACATTCTGTAGTTGAAACCGAATCACCTCCTCCCCCTCCAACTACTACACTTGCAGATGAGGCGTCACCTTCTGTACCTATTGTTATACCATCCACCACCCTTATATTATCCACTACCCCTATAACGACAAAGATATCAAGGGTAAACGATATAGATGAAGGAGGTGATCGCCAACCTAGAGCTGAAGGACCTAATAGAAGAACTTACACCACAACTGTCGATAATTTGTAAGTGAAAATACATAAAACACTATATGTTTATAATTAAGTTATAGGTTTAAAATTTAAAAATTGCATAAAATTATTTATTTTTATATTAGGTTGATTCCGTCTAGATCGTGCTCAAGAAGCATGACATCCAAATTCAAGGAGAAGATTGATCTTGAGGGTTATGTATGGAAAAATATCTCTCAGGTCACAAAAGAATTTTACTATTAAGAGTTTGAGGTACAAAAAAAATATAATTTTCTTTTTTAATTGATTTTATACATTAATTAGATAAATATTATTACATTATAAGTATATATCGAATGTTTTTCCTTTTGTTTCAGAAAGAATTTTTTTTGCGATTCTGAATTTGATGTGTACACATTATTGGGACTTTGTTGGTATGATACATAAGTCTAGTGTACGACTGCCTTATATTTTTTAACAAATATGGAGTCGTTAGCAGCAGTGTTGAGCATCACCTGAGGCAATGTCCATTTTAGAGCGTAATTCTACCAACAGACATGGAGGACCAAAGGGGAGAGTCTTCCTGTACATACGAGAGGATCTATTACCCACCACGAGCATGCAGAGAGATTTGTAAGTATTTACACTTTACATTTATATTCTGATTTTTTTTACTTTGCTGTATTTCAATTTAAATTGATATGTAAATTTTGGAATGAAAATATGTGTTTTATGGAGAATGATAGCGCTATAAATATTTGGTGCCATATATGGTTGTATTGTTGAGTTATTTTCTTTGTTCAACAGGGGGTAAATATAAAAAAATAGAGGAAACTTTGCTGAATTTTTTTATAAATTTTAGTTCACTTATAACATTTTATTCTTATGTAGGAAAAGTTTATGAGCATGAGGCCTACACTTCATTAGCTCTTTTTTGCACACTCACACTAAAAATCATGACGGTGTAATATTTGTAAACACTCGATGTAGAGAATTAAATGTATGTGAAATTTATGGTTTAATATTAGTGCTTACTAATTATCACTTCCTAATATAAACATTGCCTTCTAATAGGACCAAATACAAGAAAGCATTCAATGACAGTCTCAGCAGTCTGAAGATGTTAATGAGACTCAAACTTATCTTCATGTAGTGGGTGGTAGGGACCATCGTGGAAGGATATTCAGCTTAGGTTTATTTGCAAACACATGTTATTCACAATCCTCCACATCCAATACAGCAACATCTGGTAGGCGGTCGACAACCAATGAAGTCAATGAGCTTCAGAGCACAGTGTAGACATCGACAACTCAGTTACAACAGTCGATGGAATACATAGCTCGGCTCCGTAATGAGATAGATGAGTTGAAAGGGAGGGATAGCACCTCATCACAGCAATAAGAGCATCCACGGTCACCAAATCAATAGTGTAACTTGTAGTCATTTCATTTGAATTACAAATACTTATTATGTACAATTTAATATTTTTATTATCAATTAAGATAATTTTACTTTATATCATTAATCAACGTTCTGTTTAAACAAATTAAATGTATAAACAAATCAAAATATTAAATTATGCATCAACCATAAGATCATCAAATAAAATTTAATGACGGAAATTTTTTTAATTTATTTTTTGTTAATTTACCAAAAAACAAAAGTACGTCGGTAAAATCAATTCAATTTACAAACAGAAACAAACAAATCATCAGTAATATTGACAGTAAATAATAGACGGAATAACCAATTCCGTCGCTAACTTTACCAACAAGATTTGCTGTAGAATAACTGTCGACAACATTGCTGTCGAAACAAACATAATTGTCATTAATGGTATAATAAAATTACTAATGGAATAACCAATACCATTAGTAAATCTGTCGATGGACAAATTTTGACCATCGAAAATTACCAACGGTCGACCGCACAAACAATCGTCGGTATATTCACCAACGGTTACATAAAATGTCTTTTGGTAAATTTACCGTCTTGTAAAACGGTCATAGGTAATAATTTCCAATGAGTAACAGAATGTCCGTCGGTAAATTTACCGTCCGTAATAATTTCCGACAAGTATAGAATGTCTATCGGTAAATTTTAGTAAATTTATCGACGAACATTCTGTACTCGTTGGAAATTATCACGGACGGTAAACTTACCGACAAATATTCTGTTACTCGTCATCGGTATGACGGGCATTATGTTACTCGTCTGAAATTATTATAGATGGTAAGTTTACCAACGGACATTTTGTTACTCGTCGGAAATTATTACCTACGACCGTTTTATGACGCCTTTGTCGGTTGGTAAACTTTGTCACTAAACTATCTTCCCGACGGAATGTTTAGGTTTTTCGTTGGTAATTTCCAAACACCGTTTCCAACCTCGATGGCATTTCCCTTTTGTCAGCTAAACAGTAAGCCACCCTTCCAATGCCTTCCATATTATCAAGAATTGTTAGCTTCAAAAAATTTCCTGCTACTTTTGGTTTGCATATTTCTCTATATTCTCCATACATTAGCAAGTTGGGATGAGCACTCCTTGATAGAACTAGAGGATATTATAAGTTCTCTAACTTTAGCAAAAATAAACTCTCTTATCTGATGTGAATTTCTACTGTTGTTTTGGAACCTACGTATGTTCCTTTTTGCCCATATTTCCTTAATGCAAGTCGCAATGGAAATTAGGTAGATAATATAATTAGGATGGGAAATGGACTTTAGTCTGATAAATTACTGCAGTATCACTATGAGTTGAAGTGTGCTTAGGGACCACAGACATTTATGTCTTATTCAAAACCAAATGTCTCTAGAGAAGGGACACCCAAAGAACAAATGGTCTTTATTCTCTTGTCCTAAGTTACACATGACACAAACCTCATTTGAATTAAGAAAGAAAGTCTATCCATAATAATAAACTTGTTTAAGGTAGTGAGCTATAAGATGAACGAGAAGCTAAGCAATAGCTCTTGATGCCAGACCACTTCATTCCATTCGAATTTGCTAGTACACTTATTCTATGTCAATCTTTTACATTTGATTGTTAAAGGATTTGCTTAAAATTAACCAGCTGACACTATGTTGGTTGAAATTTGAATTGCTTGAGTTGCAACTGATGTTTTCTTTTTTGCTATTACCCTTTTAAAGTTTTTTCTTTTATTTTTAATTGTACTCTTGAATCTTATTATCAATAAAGCCATTTTTTTCTTTCCATTTTCTATATCCATAGAGGTCCCCTACTTAATTATAGGAGTTATCGAACCATCCTTACTTTGGTTATTTTCTTCTCTCGATCATCCTGCTTCACCGCTTTCATCCCATAGTTTCCTACTGATTAGACATAAAACTTTTAAAAGTTTGTAGGCAATGAAAAAGGAGTTGATTCTTAATTGAAAACTTTTTTCAGCTCATATAGTTGGTTATTTTGCACTCAACTCAACTGCAATATCTTAATTAATTTTTGTTGATTTCGAAAAAATTGATAAACAGAAAGAAGAGAAGAAATTATCTTTAATACAACTATTATACGATGATGATGAATTGTTGTTTAAGACACTGAGTTCCATGCTTCAAAGATATTTTCTTTCCCATTGCAAATTTCATAGCCAATCATAGATGTTGCAAAGCTTTGGTGTTTTGGTTTCACTCTCTTACGGCAAGATATGGTTTTTTAGATAGGCAATAATTAATGAAGGATATATAAATTTATACTTTTAAAGATTGAACTGATGAAAATAAAAGAGATAAATAAAGTGGATTATATTTTATTTTATATATCTTAAAAATTTTTAAGGGCATAGTTAATAAAAAAAGCTTTCAAAATTATAGAGTTATTAATTTTAAATTACAATAATTTAATTTTAAATATCTCAAAAATAAATTTAACCCGATAACTCTGTTTCTTAAATTTGAAACCTTTAAAATAAGTTGAGAAATTTTTTATTATGTCAAACCTTCAACTGTAATATCTCTTCTTTTTCTACCGTTTGGTCCTTTATCACACATTACATAACGTACCAAAAGAAACTGGCCCATTTGCTATTTTCTACTGAATCTTGGTGTAAGAGGTTGATATTGGCTCCAAATAATAGTCGCTCCTGCAACTGGCGATGGTGCTTTTGTAGCAGAAGTGTTTGGAATCTCCTTGTAGTTATTTTGGCAACTGGAAGCTCGTCAAGGCAAGAGACTTGTTGGTTTTGTGGCAAAAAGACCAATATGCAAAGGGAAGGCCACTCACTAAACGCAAATCATATCATAGATCGAGTATCAAGGGTTCTTCAACTGGCAAAACCTGTGAGTTCTCCCCCAAACTCAGTCCTGAGGTCAGTTTTCTTTTCTTGTTGATAATCGTGGACCAAAAATGTTCTTACTAGTTTCATTCTTCTACATAGCTTTGTTAACCAAAGTAAATACTCGAGTGTTCGTTGTTACTATCCAGTTTAAGTCCAACAAGAAACTCTAATTAATGCGGTTCCCATGTAACTCAGGACTAACTGACTTTTAACTTCTACAACTGTCAAAGACTGTAACTTTTTTCCTTCTACTCTCATAATTCCCTTAGCTTCCAATATATTGTCATGGCTCAATTTCCATGGCTTTAGTCCTAACTCCGACAGTGCCCTGCTCTCCCTAACGGTCTCCTTCCTGTATTGGAGATCAGAAAGTGCAGAAATATAAGGTTTAAAGAAAAGGCATTCCAACGCAAGTCTTGCTTCTACAAGGTGATAGGGTAAGTAGCTTTCAATTGATTCCAACAAGGCCTGAAATTTAGTTAACATGTCGTCCAATGATGATCTGAATTCACTGCAGTCACTTCATACTTCAATTCCATCCCCTAAGGTGATCATTCCTCTGGAATCCCAAGTATTGACACAACTATGCCCCCTCAAGAGGTTGATGGATTTCTTAGCTATCTTAAGGAATTGTACAACTTGCTTTGGAGGCCTAACTTTTCCCATGTGAGGAAGACCTACCATGCATTGAAGATTAACCATTCGTTTCTTCCCCTGTGCTTTAGCTTCTCCGCTTCTGATACCAAGTCCTCCAACTCCACCTCCTTTATTATCAATCTCACGTCAGATGCTTTTGCATGTTCGCTTAGCAAGTGAGGAAAAAAGCTGCTGTTCTCTTCCTGCCACTTCACTGTAGTAAATTTCACCAATCTTTGGCCTCGTCTTGCAAGTAACTCTAAAACTGGAGGCCACTGTGCTCCATTTCCAGTGTAGACGTCCACTATATGAACAACATCTGCCTCCCGAGGAATGGATTCCACGATTGCAGAATTGGCAGTGAAGTGAGCAAACCTTCCGTAGGGAAGTATCTGATAAAAGGCCTGAAATGCTGTACTGTAGTTCGTGCTAGACTCGTCTCAGGTACTTCACCTCAAAGGATTGAATCAAGTAACAAACAACACGTCCTAGGATTGAGCCCACTGCACTAGCCTTTTATTTAAGCCACCGCAAAATTTGTTCTGCTAACTCTAACTGTTCCATGTCCATGGTCTCTCCATATACTTTGAGCGTATGGCACATAATTGATTATCATCAGTACCTACAAATGCCTCAGAAAACACTCGCGACTCGTTTAGACTCCTCGCATAAGCTAAGAGTTCTGTCAAAGGTGGACACCTCTTATCATCAGACATCCACTTGCAAGCATCTTCAATCTCATCCACCATTAGATGATCATATAGATTCATGCCGTATTCAAAGGTTAGATCAATTCCCTTTTCTGCTGGCATAAACGGTTCTTCCTGATAGCCCTGTACGCTTTGCAAGCTATAGGCATACGACGGGAAGGAGAGAGAAGATGAAACATCAGACAAGTTTTCTTTGCATGAAGAAGAGAACTCCAAAGTACACATTTCTGAAAAGAGTTCATATTCTCCAAGAGATGAGCGTGCCATGTCATGATGTAACCATAAGGGTTTCTGAAATTGAATTGTAACTGTGCGCTCGTGGTAGAAACTTAATTGAGGAAATTTCTGTTGCTATAAGTTTTCATAGCATGGTATATATAGCTCGGACGATTCAGTACCTGCTGACAGATTAAGACAAAGGATCATTACATATTTCTGCCGTAAGTGTCACAGGTATAATATCTTTCTGCATCTGCCATATATTCATTACTTATTACCTTGATACGCTCTTTCCTCAAAATTGCTTGCGTCTGCTTTATTTATCTGATAACTATTCACGTCTTCATCAAAATATCGCTTGCTTACGGAACGGATCCTCTATCCCCCACCTTGTCCCTTACTGTCCCTTACTCTGTCCCATTAAATCTCAACTATCTATTTTTGTGATCCACGTAAATGAATAACTGAGATTTAATGGGACAGAGTAAGGGATAGGATAGCGGACAGAGGATCCTGGCTACTTGCTTACAGAGAGGACATAAATATGGTCCAATCCAAAGGGTTGCTTCGAATCAATATACTTACGATATTAATTAGACTTTTTGTGCCTACACGTCAATCATGTATAATCGTTTCAACATCAAAGTCTCTTTCCAATTAATTGCGTATCTTAGTTGATGTTAAAAGTTATTGGGTCAGGATCCTTTCACCTACATTTTGAGGAGGGATCTTCTCTCCAAGTTACTCTGTCCCAGTTTATCCCAACCATCCATTTGTGTAAGACTGGGTCCTTTCACCTATATTTTGAGGAGGGTTCTTCTCTTCAAGTTACTCTGTCCCAGTTCATCCCAACCATCCATTTGTATGAGTCCCACACAAATGAATTATTGAGATGAACTAGGACAGAGTTGAGCCAGAAGATCTTAGATAAAGGATCTCTTCTTCTACATTCCTGCCAAGAAGGAGCTAAACTAAAGTTATTAAATGTATCTTCACTTGCAAGTTTGTCAAAATCTTCTGACTTAATAATATGTATCGGATATTAGGAGTCACAGATCTACCTACCTGTCTCTGCACAGTGTAGATAGAACCTGGCTGGAAAACCTTGCAATCTTAGGATGTATTTGACATTCCAGATTTGACTCAACCTTTAATTCTTGTCTTTCAAGGGCCTTTTTTCATGTTGTTAGATCGAGAATCGAGGTAGATTTTAAGTTGTTTGTTTAGCCCTTTTTTTTTTCCCCCTTCCAACAAGTTATCATTCATAAACTACAAATATGCTTTTGTCCCTTTTAGGAGAAACCGAGAAACAGAATCATGAGACAAAGAAACTATATTTAGTATGTTCTGTATCAAATTACCAAAGGGCTTCATGATGGAGAATTATTCCGTAAAGTTAACAGCAACAACAATACTTAATAGATATTTCGCTGAGATGGGAGATCTGAAAATGTTTAATAGTACATGACATTATTCTTAATTCGTAGAAAGGCTGTTTTCAAAACTTTCCATGCTTGTTAAATGAATAAAAATCAATTTGATAATATATGTCAATCTCTGTAAGACAATGTGGATAATGTTCGTCAAGATATGAATTATTAAATTCAAGGTGGTTTCCTCCAAATAAAGTCTCGTTTTTAACCTCATGAGCTCATGGTTTATCGTAACAGCTTAAATATCTTTGCAAGTCTTCAATCCAAAATTTATATAATATCATAAAATTGGTTATTAAATTATTGGCAAGTCTACATCATACCTAATTTGGTAGAAAATGATAAAACATGTTTCTTGTGTTCATACGATTACTTGACCGTATATGACTTCTTTTATTTAAAACAAACTAAATTAGATAAATTTAAATCAAGCCAAACTAATTTAAATAAACTAATCTGGTTTGAGTAATTTAAATTGATTTAATATTTTTAAATTTTAAATATTTATTAAAAAAAGTGAGAAAAATATCAAAATCCCTTTGATTTTCTAACAAACAAAATTAAGAATTTTAAATAAATTCATATAAAAATTTTTAATAGATGACAAAGTTATATTACAAAGTATCAATTTCAATCATATTTTATATAAAATTTTTCTCTATGTTTATTAAAATAACTTCTCAATTAAGTGAATAGTTTAAATAGAATACAATCATTTCAATATTTAAAATGAAAAATTATTGATTATAAATTGATAAAAATGGAATTTTATCATTTTTTTGACCAAAGAAAAAATGTATTAATTAAATAAGGCAATTGTTGACGAAAATTCATACAAAGTAATGCAATCAAAGACCAAACAACCATTAAGAAATTGCAAGTGACTACATTCTGGCTTCAAGCTAGTTGATTTTTGAAGTGAATTGACATTAAGAAATGAAGTAGTAGCTATCTTTGTGTGCAAAGATGTGTTGTCTAATTTTAGAACACAAGATCTGCAAGGAAGTTTCTTTGATAGTGTGCAATCACAAAGTATTATGTTGTTTCTTTCTTCTCATAAACCAACAAAAAGATTGCTAAAGACAACTTTGAATACCTATAGATCCCTTTTACATGCCTTCTAAATCTTGCTACACCATTTAATAATGTCTACCAAAGAATTTAGTGGATTGACTGGACAATATGGCTTAGCAATTACCTTCCAAATGTGTTGATTATATTGGCATTAAAAGAAGATATGATCAATGTTTTCAAAGGATGACTTGCATAGAATATACCAGTTTGGAAAACAGAGAAGGAAGTTATTCTATCAACTGTGGCAAGTCTATTTCTAATAGCTAGCCTTAAAGTGATTGAGGTATGAGGAGAGTTGTGCTTGTACCATATGATTTTGTACCAAGAGACATTTTGATTGGTGTTCCTAAAGAGGGACCAACATGATGCATTAGAGAAAGTATTAGAATGAGTGTGCATGTAACATCCCCTCACCAATTGGAAAGGGTATTTTGGTCATTTT
>JAOQMP010000008.1:27478427-27498276 GCA_027563575.1 Erythroxylum pedicellare
GGTTTATAATTCCAATTATGAGTTCGTTGATTTTTTCTTTTTCTTTTTTCTCCACTTTGACTTGTTTATGGTTGTTCTTCATTATTAGTTATTTAAGACATATTAATGATTATTATGAAAATTTTGTTAATGTTTAGCGTACAGATTTTTTATATTTTGTAGTTCTTGGTTATATTCATTATAAAATTTTTTAGCAATTTCAAGACGTTCTTTTATAGGTTTTAAACCGTAACTTATAACTTACATGAAGCTATTTCAATAACAAAAGAACTAGTATCCCAAAAATGTCTAGAAGCAAAATTATATAAATAATAGTGTTCAATTATGTTGTTCTAAATACTCTAAAGTTTCACAACAATATGGATGTGAATTTTTCACTTATCAAAAACAAAATTATAATATATATAAATGGAGAAAACATCCGAAAAGAAAATATCTTCAAAAATTCCCATTTAAACCATACAAAAAGAGAGATAAGTAAGGATCAAAGTACTTCCTCCACAAGCTATAGCTTTTGGGAACAATGGTATTAGAGCTCCAGGTTGCAGCTTGGTAACTGCCACATATCGTGAGTTCGATTCCCAAAAAAGGGAGCTGCTCATCGGTCTAAGTTATGCTACTATCTGCAGAAGCGTGGTGGAAATAAGTAAGGTTCAAAATACTTCCCCCACAAGCTATAGCTTTTGGGACCAGGACGGATATCTCCGTCTGTGCTTATATAATGTAAGACTTAACCTCATTGAAGGTGTGAGAAAATAAAATAAGTTTTCATACCTCTCTCTCTCCTCTCGTTTTTACACCTGCACATTGGCCATTAAGACTAAAAGAGAAACCCAAGTATGTTTCCTTATGTCTTTATTTTTTTCATCATTATTATTCAATTTCATTTACTCTGCATTTATCTTATGAAACTTATCATTATCTTTCTATATACAAGTTTCATTTATTTAGAAAAACTGAATTAATAGATTTTCTTACTACTTGTTTACGCTATAGTTTTAGAAATATTCTTATGCAATGTCTTCTTGATAAAATTCATTAATTATGCCTATTTGTTCTACTTGTAGAGCTATTCATTTATCGATTATATATATAGAAAAGAAAATTATAGTTAGTCAAAGATGTATTAAAGAACTTGAACAGACTTATAACTTTTTCAAATCTATAAATGCTTATGAAAATACTATTCAAATATTTACTAATATTATAAATAATCATAAAACTCTATATTTTCAAGAAAAAGTTGAATTATGATAGCTTTATAAAAGTTTTCATAATCATTATCAATTTCATATATGATGAAGTACTGTATTATCTGCAAAAATTTAGATAATGATATTCTATATTTTGAAAGTTTAGTAGATCAATACAAAGCAGAAAAAGATCATTATGAAGAAAGATATAATTATTTACAATTCTTTATTAATAATAATGGATTAAAACCTATAAAAGAACGTCGTGAAACAACTAAAAATTTTTATAATGAATATTACCATGAACTACACAATATAACAAATCTATTAACTGAACATTAACAAGTTTTTCATAATAGTCATTAATATGTCTGAAATAACTAATATATTCGAACTTGAATCTACAGCAAATAATATATTAGAATCTACATTTCAAGAAGGAATAGATTCTCTTATATGAATGGCTATAATAGATGAAAAAATGACTAATTTAAACGATCAAGTAATAGAGATTATGAATGGTAATTTAGCTTATGAAAAAATAAAATTTAATATTCGACTAAAACTAGGAATTCCTTTGAAATCACATAACTTAGAAAATTATAATTAGTAATTTAGTAGCCTATAATTTAGGACGAGCTATTTCAATAACCAAAGAAGCACTATCACAAAAATGTTTAGAAGCACAATTACATAAAAAAAATTACAGCATAGAGATATTCAATTATGCTATTCTAAATATTTAGAAGTTCTACAACAATATGGCTGTGAATATTCCCTAACCAGAAATATCTAATATATTGAATAGAAAGTATACAGCCATATATAGGCCATTACAAGTAGGAATTTAAATCTGGAAAGTTATCTAATGTAATCCCTTAATTTAAGGGATTTCAAACTTATTCTGTCTTAACTATTTATAGCCTATCTATATCTCAATATAATCTATTGACAGCTGTTTAGTATCTTGACAGGAATATTAGTCATAATATTCCACTGACACTCCCCCTTAAGTTGGTGAATAGATATTGATCTTTCCCAGCTTGCAACTAAGTTCTTCAAATCTGACTCTTGCAAGTGCCTTGGTAAAAACATCTATGACTTAACTGTTGGTGGGCGCATAGGCAAGATCAATTAATCCAGATTCCACTTTCTCTTTGATGAAATGACTATCTATCTCCACATGCTTGGTTCTATCTTGATGGATAGGATTCTTTGCAATCCCTATTGTGGCCATGTCATCACACCACAGTTTCATTGGAGGCTCTATTGTGATTTGTAGTTCTAGTAGGAGCCTCTTGATCCATATTCCAATTGCCAAGGCTCTATACTCTGCTTTGGCACTGCTTCTTGCAACTCCAAGTAACTAAGTTGCCCCACACAAAGGCGCAATAGCCTGCTGTGGACCTTCTTTCAATTACAGATCTGGCCCAGTCAGCATTTGTGAAAACTTCAATGTTCCTTTCTCCTCCTTTCTTAAAGAATAACCCCTTTCCAAGTGTCATTTTTTAAGTACTTTAGAATTCTAAACACTGCCTCCATGTGTTCCTCTTGAGGATTGCTCATAAATTGACTAACCACACTGACAGGAAAATTGATATCTGGCTGAGTATGAGATAAATAAATTAGTTTTCCCACTAGTCTCTGATATCTCCCTGTGTCTACTAGTGTACCACCCTTTTTAAGACTTAAACTTTTCTACCGGCTTTGCTCCTAGCATCCCAGTTTCCTCTAAAAGATCAAGAGTATCGTGCCAAAGAGCAATTTCATTATTGGATCACAGAGTAGCATTTGCTTTACTCCCATTCGAGCTGCCAATGTAATATAATCCATCAAATTCCCTAGCACTACCAATCCTCTTCCCTGACTCCAAATCCTGAAAAACACACCTATTAGAGTAAAAGTTAGTTGTGCAATTATGCTCTTTAGTAAGTCTCTTCACAGACAACAAGCTGCAATCTAGATCAGGTACGTAAAGAACACCAATTAAGACAAGTTTATCAGCTATTATAACAGCTCCTATTCCTTCAACCTTAAGAACCTGTCCATTTGCTACCTTGACAGTTCTATGACCTTGACAAGTTGAGTATCAACAAATAAAGATTTATCACAGGTCATACGGTCATTTGCCCCTGAATCAACCATCCAAATACCACAATTTGGGGTTTTAACACCCAAGGCAATGCGTGTGTTACCTGTATTCACCATATGACTCGTAGATACAACCTTTTCAGCATTTTGATCATACTTGCTCAAAATTTTTCTAAGTAACTCAACCTCCTCGTTGCTTACCGATACATTACACCTTCTGCCTTGTCATTACCAGCAGCTACATAGATTTTGCTCTCTGTTCTGGTTCTGTTTTTGTTTCTTAGATTGGGCGGCTTGTCATGGATTTTCTAACAAGTTTCTCTGGTTTGCCTATTTTCTGACAGTGTTCACACCAAAGCTTACTTGATTTTTTTCTTTGATTCTGGTCCAATAGTTCCCTTGGCGGCCATAACTGAGGATTCAAGAACCCTATTGTTGTTTAGTCCCATGAATCAGTTGTCTCCTGCTTTCTTCACACTTAACAAGATTGACTGCTCCCATGATTGTTGGAAGAGGACTGGTAGCCATGATTCTGCCACGAACATCATCACAAATTGAGTTAAGCCCAACAGAAACTCATACACTCATTCCCTTTCCATAATCCTCCTGTAGCAAGTCAAATCTTCATTGCACATCCGTTGGTGAGGATCATAAAGATCCAATTGTTGCCATAGCTTTACCAATGCTATGTAATATTGAGTCACTGTCTTTTCCCCTTGTTTGGTCTCTCTAAAAAAACTCCTAATTTGGAACAAAGCAGCAATATTTTCGATAGTAACACAAGTCTGTTTGGCATTTTCCCAGATTTCTTTCGCATATGTGGCCAAGACGAACTGCTTGATGACTTCAAGGGTCATCGAGCTGATCAAACAGTTCCTAACAAGGCTGTTTTTAGCCATCTAAGTCTGGTCCTTTGAGTCTAACGGGTCGGACGCAACAAGTGGCACTGAGCTTAAGTATTTTTCTTTCCCTCTCCCTTTTATGAACATGAGCACCGAGTGGGACCATGGTAGATAATTATTCCCATTCAGTCTGTGACTGACTATGGTGGTTTGGGAGTTATCGGCACTGTTTTGGAGAGAGGATGGGTTTGATGCTGGTGGAGCCATACCAGATGAGGCAACGGCAGAGATCTCCTCCGACTTGACCTGCATAGCTCTGATCAACCCAAACGAAATCATTCCTCTAGTGTTCTGCGAAGCTTTGATACCATGAACGAAATTGGGGAATAATATTCTGATATATTGAACAGAAAGTATACAGCCATATGTAGGCCATCACAAGTAGGAAGTTAAATATGGAAAGTTATCTAAAGCTATCTAATGTAATCCCTTAATTTAAGAGATTTCAAACTTATTTTATCTTAACTATTTACAGCCTATCTATATCTCAATATAATCTATCCACAGCTGTTTAGTATCTTGATAGGAATATTAGTCATAATATTCCACCGACAGGCGCTATAGTTCATTTTATGGTTTTCACTTTCATACTAGGAAAAGACGTTCTTGGAATTTTAGGATCATTGCTTTGGTTGTATAATCTAAAAGAAAAGTAGCAATATCTTCTTCTATGGTCTGTCTGCTATTTTGAGGTCTATTCACATACCAGCTGCATGTTTAATGCAGTTTAACCACTTTGCCTTCTGAATTCGGTGAGTTAAGTTCTTTGCGGCAACTTTATGTTTCGCACAACAAGTTAGATAGCATCCCAGCTGAAATTGGACTTCTCACTCAACTTGAGGTTTTGAAAGCCAACAATAATCGGTACTACTTAACTAAACAGCATCTCCCCCATCTGTTTTGTTCATTTTATCATTAAAAATCCATGATCTGCTGATTTCTGTCTCAGAATAAGCACAATCCCTACGAGCATTGGGAATTGTCAGTCTGTTGTTGAGGTAGGACACTTGATGAAGGTCTTCATTATTTCTTTCCATTCGAGATTCTTGTGTAAGTCAATAATTTTGGCTCCGCTCAACTTTTCATATGCTTGACCAGTTTTTCACGCGTTGCAGGTTGATCTTTCATCAAACCTTTTGACTCAGCTGCCAGAGGCATTTGGCAATTTGGTGAACTTAAAGGTCCCCTTTTCTGTTGTTGTTTCTTCTTTTCTTTTTCTCTTAATTTCTAGACATAATAGCACTGACTAGTCAATCTAAGTATCATTACACATGAGTATGAGGTTCTCCCTTAAATAGATGAAATTCTTCTTGTTAGAAAGTGAGGGGCTACTGACTTTGACGTTGATCGATGGGGTCCTGATTGTTACAGGCTTTGTACCTTAGTAACAATGGGTTAAACTCCCTGCCGCCTACACTCTTAAAGGTGTGCTTGCAGCTCTCAACACTAGATCTCCATAATACAGAAGTCACAATGGATGTCCTCCGTGAGGTTTACCTTTTTCATACTTACTATTAATATCTCAAATGATTTTTATTTGATGACATCATGATGACATTGTATGATAGTTTGAAGGATGGGGAGCTTTTGATGAACGCCGCCGGTTGAAGCATCAGAAACAACTTGATTTCCGTGTTGTAGGCTCTGCTGAATTTGATGAAGGTGCTGATAAAAATTAACTAAGATCTCTGGAAATTGGCCTTGGAGGATTTGTTCAAATCCGGTCAATAAGCAATTGATTGTGATCTGGCAAGTTGGGGCAGCAAGAATTCTGCTTCTCTACACTACCTAACTTTTTAGCATGGTATTGACACTGGGCAGCATCAAGTGCTATGAAAGATAAATGCCAAGTCTTTAATCCTTCTCAAGATGAAAAAGGGTACAAGAATGTCTGAAATTTTGTCTTTCTTCCCGCTCCTTCAAGCAAAGTTAAGATTCAGCAGCTTCTGTGTATGGTTGCTTGTCAGAATTGTGGATTCTTTTGTGAAAGTCTGTGTTGCCTTTGCATACTAAACCAAACTTGTTCTTTCAAGGATTAGCTTGAGATGTATTGATGGTTCCATTTTAATTTATATTCAGATTTGTTTTAACCTAAGAAACGTAGACAAAAATCAGGAGACTTTGAAAAACAGGGTTTAGATAATTGGGAAAATGCTCATGGGATTCCCTTGTGGTTTCTAACATGTTGGATAATTGTATTTTCTTTGCCTAACATATGCAGGTTTTCCGTCTTCAGCAGATACGCGTCAGTTTTTTTCTGGAGAAAACTATATAATAATTAGATCATTCCTGATTTTCAGCCAGTTTTTGGCCAAAGATGAAATCCTTAGGATATTCCTAACAGCTTATTTCAAAGCGACTTTTATGGCATTTAATGTTTTAGGACTATTTATGCTTTATCAAGATGTTTCGCAGAGATTAATACGAGGCAAGAATTTTTGTCGAAACAGGTTATGTTGAGATAAGAATTCTGTCAAATATGCATTTTATTGAAACATATTGTAACACAGGTGTTGTGCAATACTAATTGTTCAATAGGAAAATACTTCGTATAGTGTGGTTCCTTACATATAAAACAACATTATGCTAAATAGAATTGAGAGAGGTTTCGTTGTGGGTAACTTTCTCAATCTGTCCGGTAGCAGATTCTTCAGCATTCTTGCCATTCCTATTCCATGTCTTTGTTTGGTTCCAAGTCTACCAGCCTATTCATTGTAGCAATAACACTAGAGAGGTATTGAACGTCTTACCTCAAAAGTTGTCTAGTTCGCTTCATTATGCTCAAAATAGTCAGTTCAGAAAAGTGCCAAAGCATCCTCCGTCACTCCAACCCACCTGTTTGCTTTTCCAGAAATTTCCCAACTTTTAAGGATTTTTTTAGCGCCTTATTCATGCAATCTAACGTGAAATTCATAAAAGTTAATTCTTCTAGGACCAGTTTAAGAAGTTGCTCCAACTGAGCCACCAGTTCTTTCAATTGTTTCATGTTTCCTCCCACCATTTGTCACCAATGTTGCTTGTTGTTGTGCTCTAATGCCATTTTTGTCACAAGAATTAATTTGAGGCCAGATGTTGGTTTCAATCTCACTGTGTCACAACTTAGTTCTTCAACTAAGTCCTTAGTGAATTTTTGGTCAAACATGTAACGTGCAACTCAGTCAGAAATTTTGGGACGTACTTCAATAGGACATTCTGTTGAATAAGTCGGGTGAATTATGAATTTAACAATTTAGGACTTAGTAATTTAAATAGACACAGTACAAGTGTAAAGGATTGTTTAAGTGGGATCATTTTTTCTGTTCTCTTTCTGTGTATCATCCTGTGCTCACCCCATCCATCCATCCATTAAAGGATTGTTTAAGTGGGATCAATTTTTATGTTTGCGTTTCTGTATGCCACCTTGTGCTCACCTCCATCCATCCATTCATTAATATTTAATAGATGGATGGATGGCGTTAGGCATAAGGTAGAATACGGAACCAAAAACAGCCACCTTGTGCCTTGTTTAAAGAAGCCTAAAAATTAAATATAAGAAACTTAAACGACTATTTAATTATGTCTTTAGGACACTTCCACAAATATGTTAATTGCTGGGGGATGTTAATGGGTCTGGGCTAGAGTCGGCTTATGATCAAATGGGTCACGGGAGGGGCGGGGTAGTCCAACCCGGCCCAATCTTATATATATATTTTAAAAATTAAAGTCAATCGAGCCACAGGCTAGCCTGAACTCGGCACGTAGCTTATTATAGTCTTGTCAACCCAAACTAAAATTGGGCTGAGTCGGGTTAAAATTGCCACTCCTATTATTTACATTGATTTTCTTGGTATTTTGGGATAGAAAAATGCGTTCCAAGAAGTACTTCACCATCCTCCGTGGTGCTCACCTACTTGTTCGCTTCTCCAAAAATGTCCAACTTTTTTGGATGTTTTCCAGCATCTTATTCATGTCACCTAATCGGGAAGTCATATAAAAACCATCTTAGTACAGGGCTGTTTCAAACTGTTGCTTTTACTAAGCTATTATTTCCTTCAATTGCTCTATATTGCCAACAGGAATGAAATGTTTTACAAAACATTTAAGTAAGCCCATATCATTATTTTTACTACCACTTTCATCCTAACGTTACTAAAATATCTAAGAAAGAAGTCACATCAATTATACCCCCACTACTGAGGTTACAATGTCTTATTCTTTACACCAAAGTAGGAAGTTACAATTATTATAACTGTTGGAGGTGTAAACTAGGACACCCAATTACCAACCAACATTATAAAATAATTGACAATAACTATCAAAACTTAAACACCACCACTATTAGGAGCTAAGGTGAGTTTTTTTTTTATAGTTACATTACAATGAGTTCTGGGCTTGTTGCCTTGATTTATAAAAAGACTTAGTAATATAAGACGGTTGCTACATTACATACAGACAATCATAAAGTAAAATGGAGCTAAGCTATAGTTGCCATCCTGTCTTCATTTCGGTTGAAAGAGTATATACTGTGCATTTTTAGCATATATGGAAGCTCGAATTCAGTTAGCAATTATATTAACAAGTTGGTATTTCCCTTCTTTCATATTTGTAAATCTTCAGTTGTTTCTCTCCTTTCAGATGGTGTAGATAGTGGCTGCAAAAGCTACCTTGTAAAGAGTTGCATTAGTTGTCCCTGGTTTGGATTTTCGAATAACCCATTCCAGAGTTGGTTCCCACTCATATCTGCTACTAGTATTTGGTAGCATATGCAAAGTTCTGCTCCAAATTGCCTTGGAATATCTGCCAAAAAAAAAAAAAAACAGAAAAAAAATGATCTCTGTCCTCCACTGCCATTTCATATAGAATACAACTATCATCTTCATTTCCATGTCATTGTCTTTTGGTTCTGAGGCTATTCTTAATTGCAAACCAGGTGATGAATGAGGCTTTAGGAATCAAAGTATGACTCCATAAAAGATTATACCACGGGACTTCAATAGAGCTGAAGGAGAACAACTGATGACAAGACTTGTTAGAATATGCATCATTCGGATTGAGAGTCCAAGTAATAGTATCTGTAGTCCTTACATCATTCAGTCTAGGTAAGTGTGCAACTAAAGAGTTAAAGCCTCTGAAATTACTCGTCCATTCTCCATTGAAAATCAATGAAAAAACTTTAAGATGAAGTGGCAATCGATTCCTTAAGTGAAGAAGCTCGAAGTTGTGAATAAGAGGGCTAACCTCAAGTCAGTTATCATACCAGAGCCATGTAGCTTCTCCATTCCCATTTTGATGTTTAATACAAGGGTAGATAGCGGCCCTCATCTTCATCGACTGCTTGAGGATTCGTGAGTTATCCCGTGTGTAATCAGCCTTCCAGAAATTTACATTTTTTAGGTTGCACTCGTGCATCCATTTGATCCATAATGCTTGATGATTAGTATAGAGTCGCTCAAGTCTTTTACACATTAGAACATTCTGCATTATTTGATCGGAATAATACTTAAGTCCTCCATGTTTCTTTGAGGTAATCACTTCACTCTACTTTATCTTTGCATTCCTGGAGTGATTTATTTTGCCAGTCAATAAGAATGCTTTGAGTGTTCTGTCAATCTCCTTTATAATTTACGTTTACAAAGCAATGTGGGCTGTCCAATGTAAATGCAAGCTGCTAAGAATAGAGATGAAAAGAGAAAGTCTGGCAGCATATGAGAGAAATTTGTTTTGCCATGGATTAACTCTAGATTTGATACTTTCAATGATAGGCAAACAATCATTGAAGTTAGGCTGTGAAGCAGTAATAGGTACTCCTCGATAGCAGAAACGAGTTGAGTGTACTTGAGAAGTCCAGTAATTCTTCTAATCTCTCTAAATTTCGCCAAGGTGAGTTTTGGCTTGTACAAAATCAGCCTTTTAAGTTGCTAATGTTGTGACAATGTTAATGAACATCACTCAACAACTTAGGCGAAGTATTCCTACCAAAATATGTCATCTGCACAACTTGCGATTTCTTGGACAAATTTTATGGCATTAACTTCTTGTTAAAGCAAGCCACTCTCATGTTGTTGAATTTGTGCAAATTATGTAACCATACAAACCTTCTTTCTATTGTTTTACCATTGGAATGCTGGCGTCCCAGCGATTGTTGAGCATCTTGGGCAACATCTTCAGGTTCTTCTCCTTTTATTTTCTTATTGAAGGTATGAATGTCGTTAATATATAAAAGAGCAAAGAGATAATACTCACTTCGATGAATATAACCCTTGTTCTTCTGTGTCTTTCTACAAATGAAGTTGCTAGTTAATTCCCATATTCCATAATGATAAGGCAAAAGTAAATCCAAAACCTTCATAAAATAACTGTCGCCTCTTAAAATTAACCATTGGAATAGCATCAAACTCTACCTTGACCCTAAGTAAGTGAGACGCATAAACTCAGAGCAAGGGAAACTGAGAATAGAAAGGCAATGTAACCTGAATATGCAAGGAAAATGGTTTCCAATTTATCCATGGGATATGAAACCGTTACAACAAATTTGGTCATATTAGCATGAAATCGTACAATTGTACTCGAGAATTATATTGATAGTATTTTACAATCTTTTTAAGTTTGAGAAGCCGTGACGACTCAGGAAAGCATGACCTAACGGAAGTAAACCGACACTGGAGGAATATCGATGTCATTGTCCTCATCATCCTCGCAGGCCACAACAACGTCAAAGTGGCGTCGGTAAGGAGGCAATTCTACTTTGGCTACGTCCCTGACCAAATCCACCATTTTCTTGTCCATTCTCTCTTTGTGACGAGGGAACATGCTATTGAAGAGTAGGCAACTACCGCATGAGATGCTATACGCGTTAAGCCCCCTATCCTTGAGCCATTGGATAAGTTCACGCAGTGTAGGATTATCTTTTAGAATCCACCGGTCCCAAACAGTCCAGCTCATGTCCCGATGCTTTACCACCTTGGGTGGGACTGGCTCAGCCATCGAGAACAATGGAAGTGCTAGGTTGGCAAATGTATTTCGATAATCCTCCAGCTTATGTCCACCGTCCAGAACCTTGTACAACTCCAAGCAAACAAGACCTGTGGCCATGGCTGTGGATGTAGCAATGGCAGGTATAATCCTTCCAGCAATGAACTTGGCTTTCAGCTTGTCAACCTCAGGAATGCTGTAGTTTCTAGCTCTCATGTTCGCCAGTCCAGCTATGAAATCCATGTGATAGTTCGTATCATCATCCTGCATGCCAACAGAAATTTGTCACTACCATGAATGGGCTCAAGACTCTCAATACAAAAAGCACTAGCAGATGACAACACAGTCCCTTAGATTGATGAGGAAAGACCTTCTCAAATTGAATTGGCCTCATCCTAAATGCAGGTGGTAGACTCTGCTTGCAGATCTCCAACTTCATGATTAGATCCTTGATAATTACAGCTTCATCCCCAGATGCAGTAGACATACTAGTGGCCTTCTCATCTGTCACAATTTTTGCATCTTTGTTGGGTTCAAATTCAGGTACAATCACCTTCTCAACAGCCTCAGCAAACATTTTAGGATCTTTTACCCAATCAGGGATTGGAATCCCAAATGTCTCTGCTCGCAGTATGGATCCTGCCGTAACAAAATGAACATGACTAGGATCTGCAGCAGAGAACTGAAGTGCATGTGGGAATCGCTTTGGGGCTGACCAAAATGGAGCACCAGTACTAGTCAAAGCATCTTCAGGAAATGTGTAAGTTAACTGCTTAACTCGATTGGCAAAATAATCTTCAAACCTGATTACAGGAATAAAAAATTAGACGGCATGAAAAGAACAAGAATTATAGAGGTACCAAGAGATAGGAGTATATACTTTAGCCGGGCCCACATGACACAATCCTGAAATGTCTGACACTTTTCCTTGTCCAGGCACTCGAGAACACGCTCCAAAGTATCCTTTGCCTGAGCATCACCAGCATTGATCATAGAAGTTGTATATTCAGAGGGATCTGATAAGTAGGCATTCACTTCTGTTGGAGTTTTCTCAAGTAAGCCCTCAAATTCAGATCGAGCCCATGTCAAGCAGTGATCAATATTGTGTGGGAATGAGTGCACAGTGCACATGGGTGCTTGTTTCTCGGGTGGATCCCTTGAAGCACCATAATTTTCAGTTAGATGGGGAATTACCATCTGAGTGTTGCATTTTGCACCAAGAGTTCCTGACTCAAGAAGTGGCTTCTGGAAGTACAAACACCTCTGATCAACATATAGTCTTGCATTGACATTGTCCAAAGCATTTATGACAACAGTTAAATTCTCCCAGAAGGCATCATCAAATACATTCTCAGTTTCAGGTCCAACACGGTTCTGCAATGCTTCAATATTAAGCTGAGGGTTAATAGACGAAGCAGCAGAAGCAGCAACAGTGGATTTGGCCTGACCAATGTTCCAGTCACGGAAAAGAAACTGTCTACTTAGATTACTCTTCTCTATAACATCGTCATCAGTTACTGTAAGCTTTCCTTCACCACATGAAACCCCCATAAGTGCTACATTTTTTAAGAATTCACAGCCAAGTGCACCAGAACCAACAATAAAGACATTTGCATCCTCCATTTTCTTCTGAAGCTTGGATCCAAAAACCGAAATTTGTGCATCATAACGAGAATTTAATGGCCTATAATCACTAGGATCCACATTCTCCTTAGGAAGTGATTCCAATGAGTCGAAATAGAAAAACTGCAGCACAGGAAAAAAAAAAAAGAAAGGTCAGTTTACCAGAACAACAAATCAAATTAAACAAAATGTTGCATAAAAACGCCAAATATAAACAAACTAATTCAAATGTCTAAGACCATTACTATTGGATGGGTTAAGTAACACTATCTCCACTATAATCTTCATTTTAAAAAATGGAACATTTAATTAAGCATACACAAATATGCATACTTAGCATACCTATGACAATGATCAAACGGCAGGATATAAGCAAAGAACTAATAAAAACCTGAAAGAGAGGATGGAACTTTCCAGAGCATGCTTTGACAACTTCCTGCCCCACTATACCACCAAACATGGCAGCCATTGGATTCAGTACAGCCCTGGCGCCAAAGGCAAAGTGACGTAGAAGTTTTGGGTTGATGTCCTCCACCCTCCCATCTCCCAAGCTTTCATTGATGCTATTAGCAACAGATATCAGCTTCTGAGCATCCTCTTCTGAACCAGCAATAGGGAAGCAACCCATCTCGCTGACAAATTTATCCAGTGCTTGGAATGCCAAATGTAGCAGAGGTGGCCGATCAAACTTGGAAAAATCACTCAATAGAAAGTCACCAGGATTCTTAAGAGCTTCACTCAACGGCTTAAAATTTATCGTCTTAGGTTGTTTCACCTGGGTAACTATTCCACCCTTCTGATACGCACCAAAGTTTGTAGTGTCCTCCTCAAGTATAAATGAATAAGGCCGGGCACTCTTAATCTTCCTCGGTTTACCATCATTCAGTTCTGTCATTCCATGGACTTCAGAGAAAATAACAAGATCACCATCTTGAAACTCAAGTCGTTCATCGTCAACACATGATACAAGTGAAGGGTTGTCATTGCTGATTGATGCAATTATACCAGTATGTGGCTCCTCACCATCAACATCGAGAACAGTGAATTCAGGTCCAAAGTCACAAAATACAGAACCAAAAAGGCCTCTGACTTCAGCCTTAATAAAAGATATTGGAGGTTGATGATTATGGCAGTAATCATCAAACTCAATAGCTTTGTTAAGACTGATATCAGTAAATACAACAGCCTGTAGGAAAAAAAAAAGTAAATAGGAGCATCTAAGCACTATAAGTTGCATTAAACGCAAACGAACTCATGCATAAGTAACATTGAAACAGAAAAAAGACAAATCAAGGCACCAACAGGTCAACATGTTTGTATCGTCTTGCTCCTTGAAGGTCAACTTCCATAAATTTCCTCAGAAAACTCTTTTCCAACAAATTTGAAAAAACAACTGCTAAATTTGAAAAAACAAACTCTTTTCCTAGCTATTGCTGCTTTACATTATGTTCTATCTTGGTTTTCATAATATTATCAACAGTTCTTCCTCCAAAAATTGTGTTTGAGATCAACTATTGCAATGACAGAAATTCTCCATCATATATCAGGACAGCGATAGCAACTGCAAAGTGACATCAATGCAAAGGAAGCTCTTCATGGTTATAGATCTTAGAGCTTCACAGTGATAGCATTTGATGCATCTAATAAACTCCTTGCTAAGAACCTTGAGCAGCGTCTTTATTCTGTTGCCAAAGTATTTGTTGAAACAGCTGCTTTAAAAAAATTTGACCCATGATTCCCACACTCATGGACGTCTTTTACCATTCAATCAAGGAAAACTAACCACCCCGTTCTTTCTTAATACTAGCTTACGGAAAAAATAAAAAGGCTGGCAAATACCTGGAAATTAGAAAGAAGTTCTTTAGTCAATTTTGTAGTTAGGGTAGAGATCAACACTGCATTATTGAGTTCCTGCAACTTCTGAACAGAAGCCTGTGCCCTGTTTTTACCTACATCACTCTCTGTGAAAACAAAATTACTAGCCAAATCCCACAACTCCACTGCCCCTTCATCATGCAGTGTGACAGATTTGACACCGGCAAGTATTAGGTTTTTTGCTGCAACAACAAATGACAAATACCCTATTAGAAGACTTCACACCAATTAGAACAAGCATAAAACACAAAAAAGTCATTTCAGATGTTTGTTTTTTTCATTCCATCCAATCAAAGCAGTTTGCAAACCCAATTCCCTCTTTCATAACCTCTCTCCCCCGCAGCCAGTCCTTTCCACACAACCTACTAACAAAACATAGAAAATGTATTCAAAGAGAAACTATCTTGAGAAGGATGGTAAAATCAACCAAACAGGAAGCAATTATAGCGGTCATAGGTTTACACTAGATCATTGATTAGCTAGTTATTGTGTCCTTTACATCTAGGCCAGCACTCTACCCTACTCGAAAGGTCGATAAGAAGTTGACTGCAGTTCACATGCCCAAATAACCAATAGCGGAAATACAAGGGCAGGTTTGAAGAAGTACTAACAGCAGATAGCTCCCTTATTTATGATTTAGTGTTTTAAAAAGGTTGTTTCTTCGTAAACAGCGAAGAAAAGATGCAAAAGAAGCCAAGAGCATGTAGCTGAAGGAAGAACAAGAGCCTGAGTAAAGCAGGTTACAAATTTGAAATTCATAACTATCCTAATTAATCAAGAAACTCGTTAACTTTAAAGAATCCACAATTTCCATCGATCACTAATTTTCTAATCAACGTTAAACTATATCAAAATTATAATCAATAGCTTAACGAGAAAAACGGCTAAAATGGAAGAAGCAATCGATTATCCTCACCGATCTCAGCACCCAAACCCTGCATCCCGGAGACAAGGACATTGGAAGCAAAAAGCCGGCGCATGGTCTCGCGGCCGTATACGGCCAGCTGCCGGCTGTGAAGATCCTCATCGATGTCGGTCTGATGCGCATCAAAAGCCATGGCCACCGATCCGCCGCTATTACTACCAAGAGAGTGGTTGCTACTGTTACTGTTGTTGTCGATCACGCTACTACTGCTGTTGCTGTTGTTATAATTAGCTGTTGATTGATGCTTTTTAACAGACGAAGAATCTTGAGAGTAGTTCTTCTCTTCTTCTCCTGCTTCACCAAGCGATCTTTCAACAGGTCGCTTTCTAGGAAGCATAAAGTGCAGTAAAGTGCCACAAAACCCTAGAGATTTTAGGATAATAGCCATATATTAACAAAGATCGGTCCCAAAACGGCAAGCCGTGACCCTAACCCTGGTAGCTTAAGCATGATTCGAAGGAAAGATTAAGAAATAAGAGATCAGATAAAGAGCGAAGAAACTTACCGATTAGGAGAGTGGCAGATCAAGGCAGGAATACAGAATGTTTGAGAAATGGAGAGTAATTGGAGTGTTTGGCTGCGAAGAAAGAAAGAGTATATAGAATAGAGAGGATTTATAAGAGAAAAAGTAAGATGGGGCATTTATGGATTCGCAGATGTACCCCTGGAGCTGGGCCCGCTAGGGTTTTGTTTCGTTCGTATGCCATGGTTTTGTTCTGTTGGTGCGAAGTGAAACTGGAAAGAGTGGCGTAGGGGTAGGAATCCGGAGTTTGTACGCCTAGACGTAAAATTGTTTTGCTAATTCGCTTTATATATTTTAGATTGACTATGTTGGTTAGGTTTAGAGCATCAAAAATAGAGAGAGAGAGAGATGATTTCCTTATCTAATGACTAGCGTCTTGAAATCTATTGTTTCTTGAAGATATCCGAGTGTGTAAGGATAAATGTGTCCGATAATTTTATTTTTTTAGAATAATCATTAATTATAATTTTTTCTATTTTTTAATAATTTATTGGTTAAGTTATGTAATTTGATTCAAATTTTTTGTTTTTTAATAACTTATCCATTAATTTATATAATTTGATCCAAATAAAGGTAATAAAGTGACCCAATAAATGATCTAAATTAATTGATCGAAATTCGGGAGGAAAATAAATCTTAATTAGTATAGATCAGACTCATATTATACTTATGATGGAGAAGCTTGATATGAAAGTTATATTTAAAGGTTAAGATCTTTTACAGTTGCTTATATTATTCATAAGCATACAGATCTTCTGACCCGTTAAAAATATTTACATATTGAAAAAATTATAGAAAAACATTAATCGCGCGTCGATGCATGTTTTCCGTGAAGGTCTGAAAAATTAGAACTCGTTTTGGGCACAAAAATTGCTTCAACAGTCGAAATGAAACCGAAATCAAATATTTCACATTTCCTTCATCTTTAATTTTTTCATAAAGGATTGAGACATGTAAGAAGGTTTATGTTACTTGTTACAAAATGGGCCAAAAACATGCGAGTGAAAGTCATACATGATTAAATAGATCAGGATTATGATCTCCCTAATTTGTCCTTTATATAGAAGCTAAACGTTCACAATTGTACAAGAAATCAGGAGTTTCTTACCATTGCTAAAAATACAGTGGCATATGGCTATTCATTTTCAGAGAACTTAGTCAACAACCAAATAGCAAAGTGTGGCCCCCAAAGGAATTGGCCAGTAAACCATAAAAAGTAGAACCAGGATATTGTGAAAGGAATAGATAAATTAATCATGTTTCGTGAATCTGTGTACAGCCGAAGGACATAACATGTGAGGGATCAATTTTGGCTCGCAAGAAGAAGGCATTGTCATTCTGGCTTTTTACCTTTTCCGTATCAGAAAGCATTCCCTTTTGCACTGGCCATAGCCCAAAAAAAAAGGAAAAGTCCTCTATTCTAGTTTTGTCTTTACAATCTTAAAATTTTTGATTTAGTCCTTGTACGAGTTTTGATAAGATGATGGACTAACGGAGGATACAATTGGAAACCACTGACTAAAAAGGTCCGTTAGCATACCTTTTCAACCTTGGGGCCTTACGGGACGTTTGGTTCGACGGAACAATTATATTATTCCTAACATATTCCTGCCTATTTATTAAACCTGTGTTTGGTTAATTTCAAATATAGAATAAGTATTTTTCAAAAATAGCTATTTCTGTAATTTCGAAGAATAGGTAAAACGAACTGTTACCTATCTTTACGTATTCGATGAATAACCATTCTTGTTGGGGACAACTTTACCCTTCTCACGTTTAAACCTCTGTCAAGCTCTCTATCTGTCTCTCACTCATCCTCCTCCATGCCCACCGCACTCTCTCATCTATCTTTATCCTTCACTAAACCCCACCATTCCGGTAGTGCCGCTAGCGGCACTGCCAAAGGGCGAGAAGAGTGATCATTCAAGACAGAGAGACCATATTGTTGTTGTGGTATAAAGATGATGTTTTTGCTATTGAGAATAGGTCTCCCACTGAAGGTGCCTACACTGAGGGCCTCATCAATGCCAAGTTCACTCAGGTTTAATCTTGCTTTTCATCGTTATATCTTTGATTTCTGTAAGAGAGAAAGGAAAACATAGGGAAGAACAAAAGGAGAAGCCTTTAGGAACTGATACTTGAGTACTTCACTTCCTCCTGAACTGATTTAAGTTTCAAAGAGTAAACAAAATTAGTCAAGATACCCACTTCTATATAATTGCTTAAAGATGGTAGCTTGATGTAGTTGAGTTTTTTTTTTTCCTGTTTTCTATATCTTTATTTGGCAGGTCTTTTAAATTATTTCATGGATTTCCCATGCCTTTTCACATATCTACTCTAATAGTTGGTCAGGCTTAAGAGTCTCCCTGGCTAATCACGAATTTGTTTCCCTTTAGAAGCCTTGTTCTTTTTTTCTTTCCCTAGAGATAGTGAAATACCTTCTTTTTACAGGATAGCTATATAGTTTGCCCAACAACTGATAGCACATTTGATCTGCGAATTGGAGCTATCAAAGCATGGTATCTGAGAGCCCTCACACCTGTTCAAGGGACACTTTATGTTTATCCTGTGAAATATGATCAAGAGAACATTTACATTGGCATGAGAGGAACTGTAAAATCGGATGCATCAGCACAGATTGTATTCAGTGGAAAGACTCAGCCTGGTGTAACTGTAAGTGATGTCAACATTGATAAGGTAATGCTGTGACTTGTTTACTCCAGAAAACAAGCAAGATTTGTTTGTTCTTTAAACCCACCTATGTAGAATTGCCATTTTTAATCCGTTACTGTATTTTAGGTAAAAATGATGGTGGAGGATCTAGATGGGTTCGGTTTCACGGGAAAGAATAAGTTGATAAATGGGAAGGCAGCAATAATTGGCTTCTTATTGTTGTTAGATTTTGAACTCTTGACTGGTAAAGGTCTCCTCAAGGGAACATGCTTCTTGGACTTGATATATGCTATTTCCAATGCTTTGAAGTGAATGTTGTGAATTCGTCTTTCGAAGGTGAAAAGAATCATATTTCGGAAAGAAATTTTTCTGTGGTGATGACCAACTTGGTTTGTGATGTCCTCTTGCCTTGGTTTCTTCATTTTCTTCTGTAAATTATCCCAAAATGTACCATGTTGAGAGGTGAACCATATCTACTTTTTCTTTTTTCATATATCTTTGACCATTTGGATATCAACATATAAATACCGCTTCTTCAAATTGAAGAGCATTTCTTAATTGTAACTTAATAACCAACCATGAGCTTATTCTGTCTAGTTATTCAGTTTCTTTCTACACATTAGACTGTAATCAGTAGTATTGTGTTATCTAAGATTTACCAATTCTGCTTATCTCCGCAAACTCTCTAGCTTTAATATTTGTGCTTTTGAGTTTCAGTTTCTGCTATATTTTAAGAAAAATTAGAATTTATTGGGATAAAGTTAATAATAATAAAACATAAAAAATTGAAGAAGAAAAAATTTAATAATAACAAGAAATTTAATAACAAAAATAAAATTAAAAATAATTTATAAAATTAAAAATAATAAGAATAATAATAAGTAGAAAATTTATAATAATAATCATCATCATCGTCATCATCGTAATAATAATAATAATAGAAGAAGAAAAAGAAGAAGAAAATTAATCATAATAAGGATTTTAATGATAAAAATAAGAATAACATTAATTGATAAAATTAATAATAAAAAGAATAATAATAAGTGAAAAATTTATAATAATAATTTATAATAATAATTAATAAGTAATAATA
>JAOQMP010000008.1:27508497-27523932 GCA_027563575.1 Erythroxylum pedicellare
GTCTAACAGACCATACATAGAAACTATTCATTAGATACTAGATAGTGTCACGGAAATACTAACTATTCATTAGTTACTTGAGAAATTTATGGTTGCAACTAACTAGTAGTTACGAGGCTTCTGACACTAGTTTACATGTTTATTTCTTTTTTTTTCTTATTGTAGTTTTTATAAAAAGAGAAGCAACTCACTAAAATATGTTTGTGGTATGTTGCAATATCTTGTTTATATATTAAAAAAATCCTACATCGGAAACAAGAAAATAACTGTTTTCTATATTTTCACAAGTTTTCTTAGGTAATAAAATAGCATATCCTTATTTTTACTTCTTCTCCCTTTTATTGCCTTTAGCAAACCCATCTTGAAACCTACTCCTCTCGTATCTCTTTTACAACTATTTTGTTGTCCTGAACTCTTCTCTTCTCTCATCAGCTCTTTTTTGTTTTAGACTTTTGCCTCTGCATAATATAAGATTATTTTGGGTTAGTTATTCTTTTCCAAATCTTATTGAATAATTTGCTCAAATTTTCTCTTTTTTGTTGGTACAAAAAGAACTAATTTTCTATTTTTAAATTTATTTATTGAATTACATCTCTTTTTTTGGTTTTTATGGTTAGTTATCTTTTTCTACCCATTTAAGATTTTTGGGAGTGAGATGTTTATGAATATAAAGTTATTGTTCGTGTAAAAAGTTAGGCTACATGCTTGGTTTAAATGGATAAAAAAAAATTATTTAGTTAGTGTTAAGACATTGGTGAAAAAAGAATATACGGTAAATAGGTTGTAGCATAGATAAAATTATCACATAAATTTTTAGAATGTCTTTCCCGCCTTCAATTTTCTCGGGAAAATTTGAAGGTTAAAAAGAAAATGTTTGATAATATAGAGTACTAGGAAAAGTCAGTTTCCTCGTAACTATTCACTGTCTTTTTTGTTTACCATTGCATTACCTGCTAAACTGGGGAAGATGTAGTGTTCCAAGAGTCGTGAAGCGGCTGCAACTGTAGGTTCCTATAGCCCGCAACTCTTACTCACATTAACGTTATATGAAATCTAACAAGCATTACTTTTATGAATTCAGAAGGTACAAGTTGCATTGTAGTTCTTACCCTTTTGGGATTAGATAGACCCTATTGTTGGTGTATGTTCTTACCCTATTGTTGGTGAAACCTATCAATAGCTTTCATGGTAAAATGCATAAATGCCCTTTTGCTCATACTGGTGTTTAAAGCTTTTGGAGATACTTTTGATCAACATAAAAGATTGCTTCTTGGTTACTTGTCCCTTTAATGTTTCCGTAACTCAGTTTCTGAACAACCCCACTTAAGGGAAATGCCTGATAGTGATCGTCAACCATGTAGTACTAATGGGTATGGACCGTATCCTCTATATCTGGTAACTTTCGGAGATAAAAAGAAAATGATTTGGATATGTGAAGTTTAAAGTAGTTAAGCAATAGGGAGATGTAAAGATTTTGTTCATCAAGAATGAATTGGCATTTGTACGCTTTCAAAGACATTCAACTTTTGCTTCATGAAACCAACGTTCCACTCTTCATTCTAAAATTTTGTCTCGGGGACAAATATGGGAAGACTTTATTTAGGAGCATTAATAATGAGCTTATCCATAAGTTGGTTGTTTCTTTAAATTTTAATTAATGTTAAGAAGTTGTTTCAAATCCACTCACCCAGTTACTTGGAAACATGAGGTTAAACTTAAATCTTCAACTGCCACATTCCAGTCTTCTAACTAAAAATAGAAAAAAAAGTTTTTCACGTTAGTTGTGTTTAAGTCCATGTAAGATAGTTCGTTATTTCCTTCTTTAAGCGGGCGGCTTCCTTCCTTTTTCTTCTTTTATTTTTTTTTCCTTTTCGGTGACCTTCTCCTTTGAATGTGTGCCATAGGTTGTTTAAAATAACTGAGAAATGAGATAATTGTGGTTTGAAATACTACTCCTCCATGAAAAATGTTTATCTGATTGTTTAAAAATTCATTTTCAAATTTAGTATTTTGATTAAAAATATTTGGACTGAGCTTGCATTTTAATTAAGAAAAAAGAAATGAGAATTCATTATATTATTATGTGATAAAAATTTATATATCATAAAATGCATTCTATAGAAACTTCTTAAAATTTTAATCAACAAGATATTGTTTGCCCTTTCTTATATTATTGTAAAAAGTCTAATTCTAATTTGATTATTTTTACTCTAATTTTATTTATCGTTAACTTCTTCTTTTGGTATATTGGTATAATAAGAGTATTAAAATCTTGAACTCAAATTTTATTTGCCATATTGTGAACATGATGTCTTTTGGAATATCTTCTTCACTAACAATCAAACTTATTAGTTTACTTGTTTTCTCGTAGTGAAACTCTAATTATCCTAATGTTAAACATAGCTAAAATAAATGAAATACATAAAGTGTAAAACTTCAGGAGAAGATTAAAAGATTTCCAAACGTTAACTATTGCCTAGTCACTTCATATAGTTTTGAAACAGAAGTGGATTCCAAAAGGATCCTATTATCCTTTATTTACTCTCTAAACTTTAGTTCACACACTTAACATACCTATCTGGCGAAGCATATTGAATCTTCAATTGACATGAAGGTGGCATTGTTTTCCCCTTTTCCTTTCTTATTTCTTTATGCAACGATTAACTTTCATTTAATTTCTCACTTCAATTCTTGTATTATTTCCTTGCATTTTTATGCATTTATATTAGACTGTGATTGTCTCATGATTATTTTGAACCATGTTTACCATTTAATACTTTATAGAAATTGTTGTGATTGATGTCACTTATATGTAATTATATTTAGTGATGGAAGTTTTGAACAATATGAACGATTACAATGATTTTATGTAAATAAATGACAATGAAAGGGTATGGAATGATATCACAAGGATGTATTTAATCTTATTGATGGTTGATGAAGCAAAGAAAGAAAATCAAACGAGTACTACCTTTTCCAAATTTGGTTAGAAGAATAATAAGGTAGATCTTCAAACGAAATTCAATGAGCATACCGATATTTAATTAAAGAATAAGTATAATGAATTAAAGGCTAGATTGAAGAATTTAAAGAACTTACTCAAACAAACAGGAATCGGTTATAACTTCTTTACCGGTGAAGTTAATGCTACAAATTAATATTAGGAAAACCTATTTAAGGTAAAATATGTCTTTGTTTTATTAATATATCATATTACATAATATTTGTTCTTATGTTTCTTTTTTGTCATTATAGGTGCATAAAATGACTCATAAATACAAGAAAAAAGAATGTCAGGAGTTTTCGGACTTATATCATATTTTTGGAGATACTACTACAATTGGTTTATATGCATATGCATAAACTAAATCTCCATCAAATAATATAAAAGAGGAATATGTAATTGATGTTGATGAAGATTGCTAGTATAATGAAAAAGGAGATCAAGTTATAAGTTCTCCATCTAAGAGAAAGATATCTCCTAAGAATAAGAAGGCAAATAAGACACACAAACATTATAGAAGAGGTCTTCATTATAACTGATGAACAATAAAAAAGGAAGAATGATTTACTTGATAAAAATCTGACTACAACATCATCCATTGCAGAGAATGGATCTGGAGCTTCATAAATTAGTTAAGATTCTAATATAATGATGGAATGCCTGAATTCCTTAACAGAGTGTTTGGTTCACCTGCTGTAATAGATAAAGAATGGAATATTTATTATTAGGAATAGAATAAATGAGGAATAGAATAGAATGAGTATTACTTAGTTTGGTTTATTCCTAAGAATTTTTAATAATGATGTATGTCAATGTTTGGATTGAAAACATAAATTTGAAATGACAAAAGAATAATTAACAAAAAGACCAAAATATCTATTATAGTTCCTAGTAACTACATTCTTCTTCTTATTATTATTAATTTTTCTTCTTCTTCTTCTTCTTCTTCTTCTTCTTATTATTATTATTATTCACCACTACCATTCTAGGAATAGCTAAAGATAGGGAGGATGCGTCTTTAGATATTCTGTAAATTCAAGAATAACTAAACCTTAGGATTACCTATTCTGTATAATTTTTTCAACCAAACAAAGTAACAAACTGTTACCAAGAATAGATGAGGAACGGAATCCATTCCTCTCAACCAAACACCTTATAAAGAAATTAGGTGTTGAGGGTGTGCAATATGAAAAAGGCGTGAAGGCTTTACATGATTCTCCACTTTATAGGGATATTTTTCTGAAGATGTCAGATGCAAGGAAGTTGAATTGGATTATATCGCTTTAGCTACATTTTCATATTATTCCATGTTGAATTCTTATTAATTTAAAACTTTCATATTAAGAACTATTCCATGGTTTGAACATTTTAAGTTTGTGTTTTGTATGAATGTTTAACTGAATGCTTTTAACTCTATATTTTGTATGAATATTTTAAGTTTATATTTGATTAAACCTTTTGAATGAATGTTTTGTTAATTAATTAATGTTGTTCTTATAGATACATGAACTCCTTAACAAATTTCAAATCAGAGTCTTATGATGAACTGATTAAGGTAATCATTATTTCTTTTGCGTATACTTAAAATATTTTCATTTACAAAAGCAACCATGTAGAACTTCTGCTCTATTAGGTCATAATTAGATATTAGAATTGTTGAATCAGAATCATACAAGGATTTATGAAAACTTAAGAATGAGTAAGATAATCTTTTTGAGCTTATGTGATGTGTTGCAGAGTTTAGGAGGCTTAAAGACAACAAGTCATTTGATTATGGAGGAACAAGTAGCAATTTTGTTGATGACTAGAGGGCATAGTGAAACAACTAGAGTCAATGTAGAATATTTTCAACATTTGACCTGGACAATTTCAAAGTACTTTCGCAAAGTCTTATATATAGTTAATCATCTTATAATAAGAGTCATTACTCTACCATCCTTTATCAATACACCCTTTGAGATTCAACATAATTTAAAATTCTTTCCATATTTTCTAGTACATTCATATATTTTATTATTATTTTAATTATGTCCTTATGATTGATAGTTCTTTTAATAGTATAGTTTTATTTTTTAGGATTGTATAGGAGCAATAGATGATACACATATTGATGCACATCTTCTGACCGATGAATAAATACCATATAGGACTAATTTAACCTAAAATATTATGTTGTTGCTTATTTGATATGCATTTTACATATATAATGGCTGGATGGGAAGATACTACAAATGACTCTCAAGTTCTTTTAGAAACAGTGACAAATCCAACGAATCAATTTCCTACGCATCCATAAGATATTACATTATGTTAAATAATCATAATAATTATGATTAAATTTTAATAACTTTTTGTTAATATTATATTCTTTATATGTTAGGTAAGTTCTATTTGGTTGATTCAGGTTATACCATTATGCCTAGGTTTTGTTTACCATACCGAGGTGAGACATATCATTTGCGAGATTATAGAAAAAGAAGAAGAATTTAAGGTCTACAGGAATTGTTTAACTACCGACATTTTTCATTAGAAATGTTATTGAAAGATATTTTGGCATTCTAAAAGTAAGATTCCCTATACTTTCAAACATGCCAAGTTATGATATAAAGAAAAAAAAATCATTATTGCTTGTTGTGTTACATACAATTATATTAGAATGTATGGACAAAACGATGAATTATTTAACAATTGTGCTAAAAATGAAGAACAAATTAGAAAAAGTGAAAATGAAGATGAAAGTTCTCAAGTGTAGTATAATATCATTCTAACACAACTTCGAATTATGTCTTAGAAGCAAAATGAAATTGCTAGACAAATGTAAAATGATTATATTAGTTCTAATTGATTTATGTTTCTTTTTTGTAAATAATACGACTATTATGTTTTGGAGAATTATAATATGATGGACATGTTTTATTGATTAGGACAACTTAATGCAATTTTCTAATTTATAGAATTTTATTATATGCATTTAAATTGAAAATTTCTTTAATTAAATAAATATGCATATAGTTTATTTCTAACCATAATTAGAATTAATTAATTTAAAAATATAATATAATATAATATATTAAAAATAATTAACATAAGAGTATAATTAAAAAATAAAAATAAGATGATAAAATCAAACATGTTTTTATTTTTAGTTTTTTTATTATAAACCTCAACCAAATATATATTTGTATTAAGTTTTTATATTAGGAATCTCAACCAAAAAACATTTCATTTTTTAATTAAAAACCAAAAAGTAAAAACTGAAAATAAAAACTAAAAACCACAATAAAAAATAGATGTGGAAATAAACGAACCATTAGTTAATCATATAGGGAAGGAACATAGTAACGCATAGATCAAATTGAAAAGATTAATTTTTTTGATTTTTCCCACTAAATTAATAAAATATATTAAATATATTATCAATTAGACATTTTGCCACGCAAGTGCAGAATATTGCTAGAAATACTTCAACATTTTGATACACATATCATCACTAATATGATATATATTTTTTGTTGCAGTTCACCACCCAATTTAATAAATTTAGATGGGTAAAGCTGGTGGATATAAGATATTTCATTCTCCACCTAACATAGTTAGTAAATATATCAATAAGTTTGTTAGTATATTGCTTGTGCAAATATTTTATAATAAGAAAACAAATGCTTTCTATTTTCAAAATATGCATTAAATAATCAATCAGATGTGTATAAATTATTTCACAAATTAATATCAACGATTCAAAGTTAAATTTGATGCAATTAATCGATGTCCATTGGTTCTTAACCTGATTTATAACTAGAAAGTTTTATGTCTCTTTGTTAATCAAACCAAAAATTCCATAAATTAGAAATGACAAAATAAGAATAATACTTGATATTATTAAAAATGCCTAGAAAATGTTTTATTCTTAAATGAGAAACATAGGTTCACTCTTATGAATGTGGTGAATATACTAAATTAGTAGAGACAAAGTGGAATTAATTATGAACTCATTCATAATTGTTTAGCCAAAACATGAAATTTTTTTCATTGACCCTCCAAGTTTTGTTTGTTTCTTGTGACATATCTCTTGTTTTGAGACTCATTAACTATAATTAAACTAATATATAATGTAAGATTTGTGTCATTATTACAAAGTCTTTAAAAAACTTGAAAATTTTATATTAATATCGCTAACTCTATTTGAGAACACTCCACTATTAGTTAGATTATGAGTTTTTTAGAAATAAATAGTTCCATGACAATAAGGGAATGTTAGTGGAAGTATCAAACAAGATTACTTAGAATATAATGCAAATTTATAAGCATACAATTCTTTAAAACTTTTAAATAATATCTGATAAATAAAATGAACAAACTCTTTAAAATGTCAAATTTAAATCCTATTAACAAATTAGGGAATTATTTTGTTAAATTAGTTTGCTAAAATTTGGACCATATGTTATTATTTAGTTAGTTATTATGTCACATGTGAATTTAAAATATGTATCATATTTCTTCTGTAGTGCGTTTTTGTTATATTTAAAATTTTTTAAGACAATTATAATTAAGATTAACTAAGTTAATTAGAGTAGTAATTAATTTTCAAATTCTAGAACATAAAGTTTGGACCTAAAAGTTTTAGTTAATATCCAAAAATTTTCCTTAAAAATATAAAAATTATAATAAAAATATTTTAAAAGGTTTTGAAAAATATTAGTAAATAAAAGGAGCACATAAATGTTGAATTATACACTTGATTAACCAAAGTCGAGTATTTAACTGAGTACTATAGTTGAATCATGGGTTGTGAAGCTCATCATAATTGAAGTTTTGCAGTTAACTAAACAATGTTTCTAGTTTTAGGTAGAACAATTATATTTTGCCAATAATAAAAGATTTAGCCTTAGTAATAATTAGAAAACTAAGAAGTATCAATAGCCTCTATTACTGAAAGAAACAAAAATAGAAATAGGAGCTATCAAAGTTTGCAAGAGTTGTATATGAAACTTATTTGTGAGTTTTTCTTAATATGAGAGAACTTTATTGTAAGAGAGCTTTATAGTTGTTTTGCAATTGTAAGGCTTATAATTGTGTTATAAGAGTTCTAAACACCCAAATTTCTGTAAGGTTTATCTTGGGCCTTAAAAAAAGACTACTTGTAGTAACTTTCTTTTTACTCATTAAAGAATAGATATAGTAGATTCAAAAGTCTTGAATGAGCTTAAAGAATAGACAAGTCAAGGAGGATCGAACAACTATAAAATCATAAGCATTTCTCTTCCCCAAGATCTTGTATTATTATATATCTCTTTTATTGAATTGTATTATACATATTGTAATTTTCCATGTTGGTTCATTCAGTATATATGTTAGGCACCAAAACTATAGGACTATTGATTTGAAGAGACTAGAAATACTTCAAATTTGCCTATATTGATACCTTTGGTTCAATAATGTAGTATACCAAGTCTCAAGAAATTTTTTATGATTACATTCCATATTTATTATATTGATTCTTTATATTATCAAGCACATTTGTTTTTATCTTCAAGATGTTTGATAAAATTATGACAAAGCATTTTTATAATGGTTTACCTAATTCACCTCTCTTAGGTACTTTAACATTAATATATAGGTTGTATGCTTGATTTTAAGCTCTCTATATGGTGTGCATTTATATGCATTTCCAAACAACTATGAATTGATGGATTGATCTGCTTGATTTTAAGCTCTTTATATCGTGTGCATTTATATGCATTTCCCCATAATTACGATTTGATGGATTATAACCATTGATTTCTCATACATATGGTTTCGTATTCACTGTTCAATCGAAATTAATGCAAAAAATCTTAAAATTTATGGTATTTATTATGAATATATTCATATTAACTATTTATTGTTAATTCCTTTAACCCATACAGTTCAAATGAGATCTGCATCCTATCTATTAATAGATTTTTAAATGAAAAGTCTAAGATATAATAAACTTATCATTTTTTTCTTAGACACCAAATTAACCATTCATAGGAAAAAAAGGTTTTTTTTTACACCAATAGTCATAAGATGCATGCCCTTATCCCTTTAGCATTAAAAAAGAAAAAAATGTTATTCTTACAAACTTTGTTAGAGCCACACCATTCACCTTTCTTAAAAGTGATGGTTGTTGAATATTTAGATAAATGTCAATGTTTCCTCTTATGAGTGGAAAAATTGTTGTCGTTTCATCATTTAAACAAAGCTTATAGAGTCAATTACTCCCTTATTTAGGAAAGAAGGAACTTCACCATAGAATTTCAATCTATCTCTAAAAATTGAAAGCTCATACATCTTTCTAGCTTTGTCTATAAGATATGTCACTTTATAAAGGAAATTGAAGATAAAAGACATTAAGAAAAAAGATATATTCAAATAATTGTTCAAACATATAGATAAAAGAAATTTACTTAATCATAAATATATCATAATATAAAAGTCACCACATATATAAAAGTCATTCCCTCTAAATGTCATCACAACCCTAAATATAATATCATCAATCATTCTCCCCCTTTTTAGAATCATCAAAAAGAAATAGATAGAGGAGGAAAGCGAGGCTTGAATAAGCTATATAAATCATCAAGTTGATGCATCATGATATTCAAAATGAGTTTAGTTTGCCTTGTTTTATGGTGAGTTAATACTTAATGGTATCTAGACATGTGTCAAGTGGAGCAATATGATATGACCATGAGATGGTAGCCTCATCATCTATAGTTAGCTCAATAGTGTGACTTAAGAGAGGGTCATATGGGAAGCCTTATATACTAGTGAAAACTAATAAAATTATAGTTGTTACTATTAGTGTGATCGATTCATTTGACCATTAACTAATTGGTAACCATAAGATTATGAGTGCTAAATCAAAGAAAAAAATTCAAAATGAGATATAAAAGTGTTGAAAGATGAGAGTAAGGTTAAAAGCAGATAAAGTGTGTTGGTTCTTTTTCTTGGTGTTATTAAAATTAACCATGTTGTCTAGAATAAAGTCACCAAGATGTATATTCTCACCTAACATGAGAGTGAAAAGGAACCAAAGATCATCAAGACCTAGAAATGTAAAGTGGCCACTAGAAAGAAAAAAAATATGTATTTAATAAAAAGATAGTGGAATCTAGGTAGAGTTGTAAGACCACGAACATCATTAGTTTTACCAATAACTTTGATCAAAGAATCTAATCCAAAGATGGTTTCGACATGTATAGGTATGGAATAAGGACAAATACGATATCTAATAAGACCATTATAACAAGAGAAATGCTTGGGTATAAGAATGCCAAAGATTTCTTGAATGAGATTACTAGTGCGACGAATGTTTAGACCTTATACTCTAGAAAATAGGTGAGTATCATCTCGAATTACTCTGCGTCAATTATTACAGCAAAACAACCTATGTTTGTTGGACTAATACGATAGGTTTTGTTAAGAAATGTTCCTACCTTAATCAATAAATAATTATAATAGATCATATCTTAAAAATTTTTTAGGCAAAATGGAAATATGACTCAATTTTAATGCAACTCCTAGAAAGCATAATCATGAAAACAGTGATATATCAAAATATTCATCCTTATTAATAGGAGGGGTTATAGGAGGTGGAGGACTTGGGGATCTTTCTTAAGTTCTCCAAGTCCTAGAAAGTGACAAGTAGTTCTACCTTGGGTGAATATTATACACATTGATTATAGTTCGTTTTAGTTCTAGCAATAAGAGTAGGGGAAAAGTACAAGATAAAAAGTTAAAGAGCTAACAAAGAAGTTCAAAAAAGTATGGGGGTTAATAATGTACAATCACTTGTAAGAGAAAAATTTCCATAAATTCAGTCTTACCAACTTCAATTTTTCGACCATTATAACAAAAAATGAGTAATCTCAAAGTATAATATAAAAGACATTATAAAATATTAAAAAATGATTAGAAATGAAAGTTAAAAACTAAAAGAAACATTGAATTTATTGATAAAAAGTGTTTGCACATAATCAAGGATAAAAATGGTAAGAGTTTTAATTAAATGAATGTGACTTAGTATTATGCCCAATTTATAAAATATAATTATCTTAAGAGGCCTAAGTTAAAATTAATCAATTGGATTATGAATAGATAAATTGTAATGGGATTGAATGTATGAATAACTTAAAAATGTTCCTAATTAAATCAAGAAATCATCAATTACACAAAAAGATGCACATAATTGATTAATTTAAAAACTCCCAAACTTCATTAAGCAAAAATAACAAAAACTCTAATTTAGACGAAGTTACGCACAATTTAATGCAATTCATGATTGTAAAACCTTAAGTAAGTCTTCAATTTCACCATTAAATTTTAAAAAATAATCAAGGATTTGCAAAAGATTAAAAAAAACCATTTTGAAATCCCAATTTGCCCAAAAATCCAATTTAGTTCAATCTATAAGGCATGTCATGAAATCAAAAGCATAAATAGCTAAAAAAAAAGCATACAAATAACACAATCAATCACCAATTTGAAGAAAAATACAAGGATTTTAAAAAATCCTCAAAGTAAAAAGATTAGCGTTTACCTAAGAGAAGATGGATGAATGAAGTTGTAGAATGATATGGTTTGGGCATGGAGATATGTGAAAGCTTGTTGGTGTTGAGTAAGATACTAGAATCTCACCAGAGAATGAGGATTTATGCCAGAGATGGGTGGAGCTTTGCGAGAGACAGTTGAATTAATAATGCCATCTTCAACAATGCTTTAAAAAGATGAGATGAGTAGAAAAAGAGTGGTGGAAGAATGTGTTGGTTGCAGTGCCTTAGTTGATAAGTTTAAGTTTAAAATAGAAGAATGGGTGAGTAATAGAGGGATGATGAAGAGAAGAAAGTACACATTTTTAGAAACTAATATACGATTCAACCAATATAATGGTCGATCGATATTATTGACCAAACCTCACTAAAGGATTTAATTTTTATAAGGATTAATTTTACTAGTCAACCAATGTTAGTTGTTGATTGACTAATGTATGCGACTAGTTTCTTGACAAACTTACTAGAAAGTAAAAGTTTGCAAACATAGTGACATTGGTATACCATAAAAGGACATTATTAAACTAATATGAATATATGATTGACCAAAAATGTGACTAGATAGCGAACAAACTCATAGGAACGAAAGGGAATGTGTATTTTGAGAATACTGGTTGACCAATCTAATTAACCAATTGACTAGATATTTGTAACCACCTAGAGATATTGTCCACTTTAGGTTGCCCCTAGGGCTAAACCCCTCACAGTTTTATTCTTCCCATCTTTAGGAAAACGCGTCTTATGTGGGAGAGGTATCCATACCCTTATAAGGCATACTTCGCTCTCCTCTCAAACTAATAAAATGGGATCTCACAATCCACCCCCTTAGGGCCTAGCCCCTTTAAGGCCTAGCATCCTACGCTAGCACATCGGGTCGAGTATCAGCTCTGATACCATTATACATGTCTTAGAGTGATCTAATCCCATATGAAAAATATGGTTCCCTAACTAGAGGACTTGTACGCTGAACTTTTTGAGCCCTTTTGTATTGGTTTGTACTTGGAGATGCTACTGTATATTGATTTTGCAATAGCCGTGACCACCCGCTCACAGATATTATCTGCGGATAATATGTGTGGGCTGGTGGTCACGGCTATTGGAAGATAACTTAGAAAAACATACTTTGAATTCAATCTAACATATCAGAACACTCAATAAATCATGGGAATATTAACCAAACATTTAAGAAAAGACTTTAATCATATAGATTTGTTTCTAATGCTTTAAAATTTTTGACATTTTAGATTTATACTCATAAAAGTAAGAAGTGTCAACACGAATTATTAACCACCTCTTAGTTAGTATAACTTATGATATGATTCGAATGAAGATTCCACTTAAATCTTTAGTCTATTAGAAGATTCTCATCCATATTATCATCCTCACATAGTTCAAAAATTGTTTTTTTGTTAAGATTCATTAATCATTATTGTTATTTTTAAGAGTTAGCTCTTTAATATTCTACAAGTTTAAGACTTTCTTGGACATAAGAAAGTTAGATTTATAAAAATAAAAATTATAAGCTCTTCAAAAATATTACTACTATCTCTAATACATACCATTTGCTCTTTAAGAACCTTATAAAATAAGGTAATCAATTTGTTTTAGGTACCTAAATGAGCTTAGGTCCTTGAATGTTAGTCTTTTTCTTTTTCTTTTTTAACCCACTTCATTAAAGGTTTGTTTATCATCCTTTGTTAATAAAAAAAATCTATTAATATGTCTATACTTACCACAAAAATAACATACCATGTTATATAAGTGATGATTATTCTTAAATTCATTACTTGGTATTCTATGTGTGTATGTATAATAAGGAAATTTTCTTTGGATATTAAATATGTTGAATGGTTTCCTAAGGTAATGATATGAGCTACCATGATTATATGTATGGTACATATTTAGAATGAAGGCTTGATGCATGCTTCTTTTAGTTTTAATGGCTATGAGTGGGTGTACAAGTTATTATAGAAGTTATGCTTATTGTTCTCTTAAAAGTATTGAACTATATGTCTAGATTGTTATCCATATAACAAAGCATTACACTTGCTTTTATAATAAGTCCTAGTAGATGTGGCATATGTATGCATATGATTAGATGTGGATCTTTTTATACTTATTTATCACATTAGTCAATGGTTTTTTGCTATGCAAATACTTTCCTTTTATAAAGTGGTTTTAGAATTAGCTTCACTTTCATGGTTGTATCCTATTTTATGCCTATTATTGGAATTCTTTTAAGCTCCTATCACGTTCTCTAGTTTTTCACTTGCCTTTGTAAACCTGGACAATGAGTCTTTAAGGGAATTATCCTCCTTTTTTAATGTTTCATTCTAATGCCTTAATGCATCTCAGTAATGATTGTCATCAATGATCACATTTTTTTATTCTTTAATACTATGCAATTCACTTTCATCTTTTCATTCTTATTCATACATACATCCAATTGTTTTTGAACTTCCTTAAGTTTGGGAGGTAATTTTTTTTCTTTTTCTTACTCATGATTTCTAAACTTTTGGCTAGTTCATTATATGTCAAATTACTATCACTATCATATAAATTGGTGTTAGATATTAATTTATCATTGTTCATAGTGGTAAAGTACATTTGAGTTATTTCTTTTTTTGACTCCTCATTTTTATATTAACTTATTTCATTCCAAGTTAAGGCTTTAAGTTCTTTCTTTTTATATTTATCCTTATTCTCTTTCTCATTATTTCTTTCATACTTGTCATTATCTTTAAGTAAAGGACATTGTGACTTCATATGGTTAGATTTTCTATATTCAAAGCAAATAATGCTATATGATTTACGTTTTGAATCACCTTTACCTTCTTTAAATTACTTTCTTTTGGATAATTTTCTTTAAGAATTTCTTAAAATTTTTATTGATCAGGAAATGTCTTCTTCATTTCTTTCATTAGTTGTCTCTTCCTTTTTAATTCATTCTTCCTTTGAGGCTTTAAACACTAAATTTGTTTTTTGGAAGTGTTGTTTCTTCTTTCTCTCTCAGAGCCTCATTTTGTATATAAGAAGAGATCTAATAAGATGCTCTAATAGTAGTGTTGTTAGATCCTCAGCTTCTTATATAGCCATCACTTTAACTTCCTATATCTTTAAAAGTGACCGAAGCAACTTTCTTATCATTTCAATGTTACTATAGGTCCTTCCAAGACCTTTAAGAATATTAATAATATCAATAAATCTAACAAATATGCTAGATATGCTTTTCTCAGGCTTCATTTCAAACAATTCATATTAGTGAGTTAGCATGCTAACTTTGGTTTCCTTTATTTGATTTGTTCCTTCATATATAACTTCTAAAATTTGCCAAATTTCATTAGTCATTTCACATATAGAGATCTTATTGAATTTATTTCCTCCTAATGGACACAATATGATGTGTACAACCCTACTTTTTAATAAAATTAATCTTTTTATCTTGAGGTTCTAATTTTTCCTTTAATTTGTATACTGTTTGTTATTTATAATTTTCTTAGGTATAAAGGGACCATTTGAAATATTTTCCCATAGGCCAATACTTTTTGGCCATTAAGAAAAACCTTATATAAGTTGTCTAATAGAGTTAATCGTTCGCATCAAAGAAAGGTGCTCTATTAATACTTTGTCCCTTTTAGTTGAATAATTGTTATGATGCTCCTAAATATGACATTAAGACCTTTTCTATATGATTTCATTAAAAATTCTAGCCTAATAAACCCGATATGATATCACTTATTAGTCCTTAATGGAATCCATGAGGAGGGGGGGGGGGGATTGCGTGTTTAAAAAATTCAAAAAAATTTAAAAATAATATAATTAATTAAAAACAATAAATATATATAAGAATAAAGGAAA
>JAOQMP010000008.1:27524032-27535933 GCA_027563575.1 Erythroxylum pedicellare
CACCCAGTGGTACACGGAATCGAAACAGCCACTCTCTGCCCATTTTTTCCCACCCTTCTCCTCGCTTCTGCCTACAACTTTTCTTTCCCAGGTGACCTCTATTTGAAGTTATGAGTGTTAAGAAAATCGCATCTCCAGCTTTCTCTTCTTTATTTCTTAACCTCTCCATTAAAGAAATGAGATACTGTTATATATTTGTTTATATGAGCTGGCAGAGAACTTTAGGTGAAAGCAGGAGAATCTACGCTGCCAAGGCACGTGAAAGTACGAATAGTGCAGCTATTGGGGATTGTTGTAGCCATCTCAATCTGCGTTAAAGCTACTGCGTTTAGGTCTACTGCTTATGCTTATACTATGCTGTTTGCTGTTTGCTGTTTTAAGGTTCATGTTTTCCTTTCTGGTTCTAGAACGATATTTTCATGCAGGGAGACTGGTTGAGTCTCGGTTTACATCAGACTTCCTACTGAAGCTGATTTACCTCAACAACTTTTCAAATGAAAGAAGTCTAAACTGAAAATGGCTGTCGATTTACTCTAGCATGACAACAAATGGAGTTTGCTGCAAAATGCAACTCATAAATAACTCTCAAAAACACACCAATGCACTTAAACATGGATCAGCTTGGCGCTTGCAGAAGAATAAGCTGACCTCTAAGACTATATACCAATGCTGGAAAAATTCCAGACTACCAGTAAAGCTAAGCCAAACCGATCCACCCCATTCCAGGTGATAATGTTTTAAATGAAAATCAACGAAGCTAGCCCATCAAAGTGCTGGAAATTGGTATCTAAATTTTGAACACATTGTGTGCACCATTCACTTCACGAAAACTTTTGTTCTTTTCAATTCCACCTTACCGTACCACTTCTTTCTTCTTTCTTCTTTTTTACTATTATGGTTCCTATTAAAAAAAGAGTAGCAGCAGATATGCACAATCAATTAGCAAATGAAACCAAAAGACTCCTAGAAGAAACATCACATCAACGTGAAATCAAAGGGCAATACCACTGCCACTCATGACACACGATATCAAACCTATTAAGCCTAATATGTTACCAACATTGTACATCACTAGCTTATTCCAAACGGGGCCTAATAGATGCTCTCCTCCAGTAGCACACGTCAAAGCCCATGAATCGAGAAAGGAAGTGAATATCACAAACACAAATGTAGACCTGAAAACACCTGCAGAGAAAGAATTTCTACAGAGCAGATGAATGAATAGAATTAATGCCAAAGCAAAACCACCATTCCGAATAGAATAAGAAAAATTTTGACAGCCAAAGTAACAAAAGTATTTTAGTTTTTTTCTAATTCATTAATTTAACATTAAATAAATTAATTACTAATCATATACAATTAATAGAAATTATAACAAGTCACTTCACAGTAGAAAATTTTTAAAATTTTTAAAATTGAATATTTTATTATCACTTTTTAAAATTTAATTTATAATTACAAATTTTAATAAGGTTTATAATTTCTCGGTAATTACCCCTATAATTAATTAATATTGAATTACTTATTTCAGTAAAAAAATAGCTGAAGCAAAATAATAAAATTTAATTTATAATAAGGAATTTTAAGTTGTGGTACATTCTCTTTAAAATTAGCGTCATCTTCCTTTTTTTCTTTTAGAATTAAGATAAGATCCTTATTTGATGTGTCTTAAGGATGTTATTAGACATTTCAAAAGAGATGAAACCATAGTAGTTACTGAATATCACTTTTAATTTCCTTCCTTGAAGATGGATGTGTCTAAGGTCATCCAACAATATTAAACATGCCAATTAGTTAAAGGAAAGAAGTAACATTCTAAAATACGTATATTGTTGTCCATTCCTCATAAGTCACAATACATATATTGTTTGAGAGAGCTTAAAAGGTTAAAAGTGAAAATTAGTACTCGATTGACGTTTCAAAGTTTTTCGAAGGCTTAGCCTTTATTATTATCTTTGGTACCAAATTACATTTTAGTATTAGTAAAATTGTACAAAAATAACCTAATACCCTACTTTCGTTATGTTTAGTATAGATGTTTTTTATTCAAACCGTTTCACAATAAAATAAAAATTAAATTAAATTAATTTATGAAAAATTATTTAATTTTTGTAATTACAATTAAAATGTTTTACAATAAAGACTTAAAAACATAACAACATAAAACTTTATCCTCAAATATGTCATACAAATAATGTTCCAACAAAATGAAACTCATACGCAAATTCTGCCCATTCAATCAAAAAGAAAAAACCTTATTCCTTGACTAATAAAATAAGACAAGAACGTCTATAAACATTACAAAAAAGTAAGTTTTAAAAAATCTAAAAGAAATTGATATTGTTGTTATTGACCATCATTATATATTACGTTTGAATTTTTAAAGCAAAAAGGATTACTTTCATGCATAACTAAATGGGTTACTTTGATGTAATGATCTAAATTTTTGTTAAATTACTCATAATGGATTAATAAGGAAAAAAGCTATAAGTTGAGCTTAAAAAAGTTTAAGTTTATTTCTCTCTTATATTATTTTCCTATAGGTTACTATTCAATCCTAAATTTCGACATTCATACCTTCACCGTCGGACCACCATTTTCAACAAATTAGGGCTCTAAGGAAAGCTCTTGGGACATTCTAGAAAACCTCTAAACTTGTTTTTTCGACAACGTCTCAGGTTAGGAGAAATCACAATTGGAAATTTTGTTTCATTTAGGTAAGTCACCGATCTCTTATTTTTAATCATTTTTTGGTAAAAATAACAACACCACCGTGTCTAAGGACCCTAAAAATGTAAAAAAAGAGGGAAACCCGACATCAATCGATTCATTTTGCCGGTGAACAGAAGTGGGTCAGATTTGAGTTTTAAACCTTCGATTCTCACAAACTGGGAGGAGTTTCGACATGAGATCAATGTCATCACATTCATGGAGGTGAGATCGTCATTTCTGGTTGGGTGGTGAAGGTCACCGCCCCTCCGACGCTAGCATGTGTACCCCATGCTCCGGTGACAGTGGTGATTTTTTGACTAGCGTAGAAATGATCAAAATTAATTTTAAAAATTCTCAAATATTATGTAGATCAATTTTCATACAAGCAAAATATTGAAATTCTTCATAGTTTGTGAGATAAAAATTTAAAAAAGGTTATGTTCTTATAGAAAGGTATGAAATTGATTAAATTGAGTTGTTTTTTTATTAAAATTGAGAATATCTTGATGTATTGACTATAAATGAGGGTGTATGAGGTGAAATTGGTATACTTGAAATATTATTAGATTTATTATGAATTTTTTCCATATAAATGTGGACTCAATTAGCCATGAACATGTAGTTTGGAGTCCTAAATTGAGTTGTGATTACTTGTGGTTATTGAAGTGTCTTTTCATTACAGGAATGACCCTTCTTTCGGAAGAGGGATGCCTGTTTTATAAGGAAAACTTTGTCAAATTTTTCAGTAGGGTCCTCGTAAAACATAACATCGTCATTTTTAAATAGAAAATAGAGTTCCTTAGGCTATGTTTGGTTGGGGGTTTATTCATGGAATGTAATATTATTCCATCATTTAAGAGGAGATTTTGTAATGGAATGAAATAGAATGGGATGAAAGAGGAGGGTTTCATAGTACATCTCATTCCATCCTAAATAGTAAAAATGAGAAATCTCCGATTTGGGAGGGTTTGGGATGAAATATAAAATGATAAACAACTTTTCACTATATTACATTATTAACCCTTCTTCTAAACAACATTTTAATATATTACATTATGAACCCTTTCATCCCTCCCAAACAACAATTTTTTAATATTACATCCATTAACATTCCATTCCATTCCATTATAAACCATTTCATTCCATTATATTATATTAAAAACCTTATGTCCAACCCAATATAGCCTTAATATTGAGTCATGATCTTATTCTCGGGGTGTCTAAAATTAGTTTAAGTTTTAAATCCTAATGGTCATTCCTACTTTTCTTTCTAAAGATCAATTATGAGCAAAACCCTCCACTTCGAGACACTAGATTTGGTGCGAAGGAGCGCATTCTACCTATGAGTTAATATTCATGGCCATGAATATGCATTATGATTTCATATTCATCATGGAAATCACCATCATTATCATATGTATGCATGACATTCATATATATGGATTGACACATGCATATGTATTTTGTTATGTAATGTTGTGCTTGTTTTGATATGTGATGATGTGGAGGATTGTTATAGTATGAGTCACCTGGTGGGTTTCACTAGGCTGTGCGCATAGTGAGTCATTATTCGGGTATAGATATGGGATAATATTGGATCTATTGATTGAGATATGACGCAGTCGGGGCAGTTTGGTCGAGGTTACTTTCGGATGCTAATCGATATTAGGTATATGAGAGGTAGCATGATTGTGACGGTTCGATCGAGCTTGCTCTTGGACGGCAATCATGTCGTAGTGAGGCAGTGGCAATGCTATTGAGTATAGTTCTCAGACGACAGTCCACTACTTGGACCAACTGACTCGTGTGGAACAAGAGAGTCCCTATGGCTATAATATGTGGGTAAGAGGTATGTTATAGGGTTAGTCGTCAATCCTCCGCTATTAATTGTGATTGTAATGATTTTGTGACATGATATTGTTATGAAAAATGGATTCATGTTTATGAACAAAATCATTTTATTATGAAATTGAATTTATAGATATAATACATTATAAATATATATGTATCATTTGAATCTTTAGTATTAATTCACTCAATGAGGCTTGACACCCCTTAACATTTTTTCAGGATCTTCTTTTCAGATCTCTTTTAACAGGGTACTTCGTTGGTCTTATTCCTCTCCAACGATTTGATGTATGTTTGTTAGTGATCTTTGACTCTAGAGCCACATTAGTCTTGTATGTGTTAGATTTTCCCTTGTATTAACTATCTCAATGTTGTGGCAAATTGACGATTGTATATTGTTAGAACTATTTGATTATTACAATTATGAGTTTGATTATTTTGAAATTTTATCTTTATTATTGATATAGGGATTTGACAATATTTTAGGCTTATTAAGGGTCCAGTAAACCTTGAGTTTAGTACTTTTTTGGCACCGATCACAGTCCAAGATCGGGGTCATGACAAAGTTGGTATTGGAGCTCAGTTTTAAATTTAAGTTGATAGGTTGATCAGAATTGAGTCAAATTTCTTTTTGAACTACTGTGACATTAGGATCATGTTTGTTTAAAATTATTGTCTTTACTTCCATCGTTTTGTAGTACTGTTATGTCTTTTATTGTATCTAAAGACTTTCTTATTCTTTAATCATAAGGAGGAAAAGAACTTTAGCACGAACTTGCGAGGTCGAAGGAGTAGTGGATAGAGAATCGGTTCTTGAAGTATGGCTCCATCGCCACCCAGGCAAGCAAGGCACATGGGTAGGCCTAAAACCATTGCACGACAACTAGATTTTCAAGCTTAGGGTGAGCCAATAGTGCAGGGTGTAGATGTCGTTACTCTAGCAGTGGATATTGCAGAGTTACAAAATATTATAACTACTTTGAATCAGACCTTCCCTTTAATGCAGCAGATAGCTCAAAATAGAGGCCAGGGTATGATAGATGTAAAAGTTGTCTTGCATTATACCAGGATTTGTATGATTACTTTTGATGGTACAAGGGACGCAATGGACTTTCTCAATGGTATCAAGTCGACTAGAATGGCCTATATAGATTTATTAAGGATTCACATTGTTAAATTATCACTTCAGGCGGTTGCATCGGATTGGTTTATCCCGACTATTTAACTAATCATAAATACCTTATCTTGGGAGGAATTAAACATAGATTCATGAGACAATTTTGTCCACCACCATAGAGAGATGCTTATAGGTGGCAATTGTTATACCTTAGGAGAAGTGATAGGTCGGTTGAGGAGTATACTACAAAGTTTTATCGACTGATAAGATACGCAGAGGATATGACTGATCGGAGATGGATAGTGGGACTTTACATTACCGGTTTAGGTCCCGTATATGTAGGACTTCTTCAAAGAGTCAGACTTTGAAAGGTTCCATAGATGAGGCTAGAGAGATAGAGATGTGAAACATCATGCAGTACACCATTCTTGATCCTTACTAGACTAGAGGTTTTGGGGCTGAAAGTTATAGTTCTACATTTCCAATGCTATAGATAGGTGTAAGTGGGGAGCAAAATGGATAGTCTTGAAGAGGTCATGGTCTGCATAGGCATAAGAATAATAGACATGGTCATAGGGATCTAATAAGATCAACTAGATTTAGACCTAGAGTGGATAGCAGTACTAGTTACAGTAGGCAAAGCTTTAGAAGTAGTTCTCACTCTGGAAGTACTGCTTATCAGAATTGTGGTAGAGTCCACCAGGACCTTGTCATATTCCTCCAGATGCTTGTTTTCGAGGTGGTCATATTGGGCATTTTGGTAGAGAGTGCCCTAAATTTGGATTTCAAAGACAATTTTCTCAAAGTGCCTCTACTAGCATTGTACAACCAGTACATCAGGTCTAGCCTCAACATCAGGCGCAGTACCAAAGTGAATCTTAGATGATGGTCTAGTAGGGTCGTGGATCAAAAAGTAGTTTTAGGGGTAGATTCAAGACTAAGGGTAGGTTTGGTAATAGAAATTTTGGGCAGACTTCGACCTCTCAATAATCAAGAGGAGGACAAACTCGAGTGTTCATCCTCACCCCACAAGATGCTCAGATCTTTAATACAGTTATAGCAGGTACTGTATCAGTTTGTTATGTCGATGCTAGAGTTTATTTGACCCAGGTGCTACCCATTTGTTTATATCCCCTATGTTAGCATCAAGGATTGGTTGGAAAGCAACCACATGAATAACTCCTTTATCAGTAGCCACCCCTTTGGGTGAATCTTTAAATACAGATATTATTTTCCCTTCTTGTCTGGTGTCAATCGAGGGTAAAAAATTAGTGGCTAATTTAGTATTATTCGATAAGATGGATTTTGATTTAATTTTGGGATGGATTAGCTGTCACAACACTTTGCTACCTTGGATTGTCAGGAGAAGTTGGTGAATTTTAAGATTATTGAGGATTTTGAATTCTGGATTAGAGGTGATAAAAGGGAAGTTCCTCAAAAATTTATACCTACCATTACTGCGAAGAAGATGCTTCGACGAGGTTGTTAAGGGTATTTGGCCTTAGTAAGGGATATTTTAATAGAGAGAGGTTTAGTTGAGATATCCCAATTGTATGTGAATTTCCTGACGTGTTTCCTAAAGAGTTGCCAGTTTTGCCACTAGAGAGGGAGATTGAATTTTGCATTGATATAGTGTTAGGTACAACTCCTATCTCGATTCTTCCTTATCAGAGGCTCCTACAGAGTTAAAAATGCTTAAGGACCAATTACAAGAATTATTAGATAGGGGATTTATCAAACCTAGTACTTCTTTATGGGGTGCACCACTATAATTTGTAAAGAAGAAGAATGATGGCTTTTAACTCTGTATTGATTATAGGGAATTAAATAAAGTGAAGATAAATAATAAGTTTCAAGGCGCCAAATGTTTCTTTAAGATTGATTTGAGATATGGTTATCATCAATTAAGGATTAGAAGGAGAAGATATTCCAAAAACTACTTTTTCATTTTAGGTACAATCATTATGAATTTTTGGTGATGTCTTTTGGGTTAACTAATGCTGTTACAATCTTTATGGATTTGATTAATAGGGTGTTTAGATCTTTTTTGGATAAGATTGTCATTGTATTCATTGATGATATTTTGGTATATTCTAAGAGTGAAGAAGAACATGCAGTACATCTGAGAATGGTTTTGTAAACATTGAGGGAGCATCAGTTATGTGCTAGATTTTCTAACTGTGAATTTTGGTTAGATCATGTAGTCTTCTTGGGACACTTGGTATCTAATGATGCCATCTAAGTGGATCCTAAGAATATTGAAGTTATCATAAAATGGTGAAGACCTACTACTATTACTAAGGTTCAGAGTTTTTTAGGCATAGCAGGCTATTATCAAAGATTTGTCCAAGATTTCTCTTGAATAGCTACACCTTTAGCTAAGTTAACTCAGAAGAATGCTAAATTTGTTTGGCCAGAGGCATGTGAGGATAGTTTCTAACAGTTTAAGGACACGTTAACATTAACTCCAGTTTTAACCTTACCTTTAGGGATGGATGGATTTATAATTTATTGTGATGCTTCTAGGGTTGGTTTGGGTTATGTGCTTATGTAGCATGGACAAGTAATGGCTTATGCCTCCCCAAAACTAAAGAAGCACGAATAGAACTATCCTACTCATGACTTAGAAATGGCAATTGTGGTGTTTGTACTTGAGAATTGGAGACATTATCTATATGATGCGACTTGTGAGATCTATACTAATCATAAAAGATGGATGGAGTTTTTGAAAGATTATGAATGTTCTATTGTGTATCACCTAGGTAAAGCTAATATGTAGCTGATTCTCTAAGTAGAAAATCATCTGGTAGTCTTTCTCATATTAAATTTGTAAGAAGAACCTTAATTAAAGAGTTGCATGAGTTGGTTGATCAAGGATTGTTATGGAAGATATCAAGATCAGGATGTTTGCTAGCATAATTCAAGGTTAGATCAATGTTTTTGGAGAGAGTCAAAGTTTCTCAGTCAAAAGACCCTTAGTTATGTAACCTAATTAAGGAGATTTAAGAGAATCGAGCTAAGGATTTTATTGTGGATGGTGATGGTATTTTGAGGATGGGTACTAGGGTATGTGTACTAGATGTTGATGAACAAAGAAAGGAAATCATGGAGGAGGTACACTTTGCAACTTATAGCGTTCATCTAGGCTCAAGGTGTATCATAATCTCAAAGGCACGTACTGGTGGAGTGGAATGAAAAAGGATATTGCGGAATTTGTGTCTAGGTGCCTAACATGCTAGCAAGTAAAGCTTGAGCACCAGAGACCTTATGGATTATTACAACAACTCCCCATTCCTGAGTGGAAATGGGATAGGATTACTATAGATTTTGTGATTAGATTGCCCCATATTAATACTAGATATAATGTTATATGGGTGATTGTGGATAGATTAGCAAAGTTTGCACACTTCTTACCTATTAAGAAGACTTATTCTACTGATAAGTTGGTCAGGCTATATGTTAATAACATCGTGTGTCTACATGGGGTACCACAATCTACAGTCTCTTATAGGGATTCCTTACATCAGTTTTTTGGCGAAAGTTACAAAAATCTTTAGGTATAAGATTGGAATTCAGCACTACTTTTCATCCTTAGACAAATGGCCAGTCTGAGAGAACTATTTAGACTTTAGAGGATATGCTTAGGATGTGCGTTATTGATTTTTATGGTCATTAGGATTCGCATTTTCCATTGAATGAATTTACATACAATAATAGTTACCATGCTAGCATTGAAATGGCTCCTTGTGAAGCTTTGTACAGAAGAAAATGTTTATCACCTCTATGTTGGGAAATTGGTGAAAAGTGATTAACAAGACATGAGTTAGTACAAATTACTTCTGAAAGGATCCCTATTATTCATCAAAGATTGAACATAACTTTTAATAGATAAAAGAGTATGCGGATCCAAAGATGAAAGATGTGAGATTCTTAGTAGGTGATATGGCATTTTTGAAAATATCCCCAATGAAAGGAGTGATGAGGTTTGGTAAGAAAGTTAAACTAGTTCCAAAGTATATTGGTCCATTTGAGATTAAATCTAGCGTGAGTGAAGTGGCAAATAGGTTGGTGTTCCCGCTTAACCTATCTAGAGTTCATCCAGTATTTCATATGTCGATGTTGAGAAAGTATATTTCGGATCCTTCCTATATCCTTCATCCATGTAATGTGAAAATTGATGGTGATTTGACATATGAAGAACAACATATTGCCATAATAGATTATCATATTTGTCAGCTGAGATTAAAAGAGGTACCAATGGAATAATCATACGATGGATGACTATACATGGAAGATGGAACCGAATATGCAGAGTCAATACCTGCATCTATTTCAACAACAAGGTGAGACCAATAAGGAGAGAATGTAATGATCCAAATTTTTGTTAAATTGCTCATAATATACCAATAAGGAGAAAAGACTATAAAAGTATAAGTTGAGCTTAAGAAAATTTAAGTTCATTTCTCTTTTAAACTCTTTTCCCTATAGTTTACTATTCACTCCCAACTTTTGATAGTCATGCCTTCACTGTTCAGCCACCATTTTTGACAACCTAGGGCTCTACAGAAAGCTCTCAAGACGTTAAACAAAACCTCTAAACTTGTTTCTTAAAAACGATCCAAATTTGGAGGAATCACGACTAAAAGTTTCGATTCATAAGTAAGTCACCAATCCCCATTTTTAGTCATTTTTTGGTGAAAATAACACCACCAATGTGTCTAATGGCCCTAAAAACATAGGGAAGGAGAGAAAATTGACATCAATTGGCCAATTTTTGCTGGTGAACATAAATGGGTCACCTTTGGGCTTTAAACCTTCAATTCTCACACATCGGGAGGTGTTGGCCCCCAAATTTTTTTTATGAATAAGTATGAGTTACATCAATTATAAGATTTTTATGAAAGTTGTGGAGTTAATTATTATATTGATATTATAAAGATTATATGATATGGGTCGATTGAATTAAAGTGTTAAGGTTATAAGGATGTTCAAGGGTGCTTTTGGCAAGACAATTAACGATAAAGAACATAAGACATATAAGGAAGGGTAAAATGGACATTATGCAACCGTTAAGGGTATAAAAGGGGAGAAGATTTATTGTCTTAGATTAGAGAAGAAGCTAATTTGTGGATGAGAAAAGAGAGAAGAGAGAGAAGCACAAAAAAGAGAAGAAAGAGAGAAAGAAGAGAAAACAAGCTAGGGTATCAATTTTCTTAGCTTTTGAGAGAGATTTTGAAGTAGTTCAAGAAGGGAAAAAATAAAGGAAGAGAGGAGCTTCCATTTGAGCTAAGGATCTCTTCATTTGGTAAAGAGCCAAGGGGATCAAAGAGGCCTATTTCAGTTAGATCATCTCATAAAGTACACATTAAAGATACAGCGGGAAAGAATCTTGGATACCTCAGGTTGTTTGCAAAGAGAAGAGGCATTTTGAGCAAGTCTCTAAGAAAGGAATCAAGGTGGGTATGTTTATAATAGAGTAAATAAGCCACTACTGTTTTTCCATAAATCAAAGATGTTTACTGGTTTCAATTGCATCCTAAGTGCTGCATTCATTTTTCTTGAATGATTTGTGAAATCTACTACATGAATTGTGTGATGATTTATAAAAAGACTTTGTAAGTGATTTATGAAAAGACACATGTTTATGAAATCATGTTTTTAAGAATGGTTTTCAAGATATATATCAAGTATATGAAAAGCAAGCTTTCGAAAAAGTGATATTTTGGGCAACAAGTTTAGAAGTCATGAATTATGTGTTATGTGAGGTTGTGGTAGTCCCCTAAGTTCCATCACGTGCACGTTGACCAAGTTAAAGGCTTCTCCCACCTACCCGCTAGTGGCATAAAGCTCCTTCATGGACTCCCCTAAATTCACGGCTACACAAGACCCTTATGGGAATTGTGTAGTACGTTTTGTTTTTGGATCCACCTAAACCATTCTGATGTGCTTATATGCTCATGTTATGTTAGCAAGTTTGATGCATTCATGTTTTTTGACTTATGGATTTTGGCTGAAAGCCTAAGAAACATGTGTTATATAAACTTAATGAAAATTTTCCATGACAAGAAAAATGGTTTCCAAAGTTTTACTTATCTTTTTGTTCTAAACTATTACCCACGAGCTTTCAAGCTCACCCCCTTTTTACATCATCTTCAAGTGATAGCTAAGAGATCAAGTGATCAAGAGCCTAAGGGAAATTCTCCAAATTTGCTTAATTTGTAGTT
>JAOQMP010000008.1:27536033-27549280 GCA_027563575.1 Erythroxylum pedicellare
TAAAATTTTATCATTTAAATATGAAATAATTCTTATTATATTTTATTGTATATTATTTTATGAAGAAAATTATTAGGTACATGCTATAGCAAACACAGTAGAAGCCATATATAATATGGATAAAAAGAGTAAACTACCTAGCAATCCATACGAGAAGAAAGAACTTTTAATTCACCAATTAGTAAATTGTGCTTTGCTAACATGGAGGATTGGTCGCACATCCATACATAAAAAAGGCCTATAAATGGATAAGCAAGATATATACATATTTGATTTCGAAGAGAATGAACAAGTTGATGACACTAAACTTTTAAAAATTATCTTTAAACAGTTGTTTGTAAGGATTATAGAAGCATAAAGATGTATTTCAAATGTTTAAAAGGGAAATCTAACTATTTATAATTTATTATAAAATTATTTAAAATGTTGTTATAACAAATATTTTATGACGGATAATTTACAGGGGTTGTGTAAATGAGAAGGATACTTCTAAATTACTTTATGCAGTATTAACTGTAGGATATGTTTCCCAACAAAGGACCCTATAGTGGAAGATTAAGAGCTCTCATGGAAGAGAATGGGGTGAAAATGGCTATGGTAAAATCTTATAAAAATCTGATCAATCTTCCCTATTTAATATCAACTCTTATGACACAGGAAGGTATATTAAATAAATTTAAATTTACATTAATAATAAACTTATTTAAAATTATAAAATAATGATATATGATATATGAGATTGTTATAAGTTATAAGTTTTTTAGTCTTATTCATAAGTTGTAGCAAGTAAACAATCGCTACCTTTTGAGCCAGTCAATATTTGATTCAATTTTTAATACAAATTTGTCGCGTCTATTTTTTTAAAAAGTAGTGTCATATTACTTTTTACTAATTACATTCATAAGAAGTTTGGAGATAAAACATAATACTAGTACATTAACATTTGATTTGTTGACATAGTAATATAAAACCTTGATAACACTTTTAGATAACTTATTGAGATAGCAATTTAAAGCTTTAATAGCTAACATTGAGATTTTAATTTTTTTTCGTTTAACAAAAAAAGAGTCGTCAAATTGAACCATCAATATCACAAGAATTGTAATTTTTATAAAAAAAGAAAAAAGTATAAGCACAACATATCACATGTGTTCAGCTTAAAAATAATTGATCTAAACACCTCAAAAATAATGTTATGATACTTATTTCCTTTTTTTTACATTGGTTTTTACTTATTCCATAATTATAAAATTTTTTTGCAACAATTCTTGTTTTAACATTTTATTATTTGAAAATAGAATTCATTCCTAAAGTTATAATTTACAATTATTAGTATTTTATCTTTACTTAATTCAATATCTCTCTTAACATTATTATATTTAAAACTGTGAATTATTTAATTCGACAGCCAAAAATGTAATATTAGGTGACTTTAAAATGTAGTATTTAGGTGTAAGTCTTATTTTAGTTTCTTATTTATCAAACTACTTATTTAGCTTCATATTTAGTTATTTTAATTAAAATTTTATCATTTAAAAATGAAATAATTCTAATTATTTTATGAAGAAAATTGTTAGGCACATGCTATAGCAAATGCAATAGAAGCCATATATAATATGGATGGAAAGAGTAAACTACCTAGCAATTCATACGAGAAGAAAGAATTTTTTAATTCAAGAATTAGTAAAATATGTTTTGTCAACATGAGAGGATAGGTCACACATCCATAATATGAAAAGACCTAAAAATGGACAAGCAAGATGTATATAAATTTGAATTTGAAGATAATGAACTAGTTGACGACACTAAGCTTTAAAAATTATCTTCAATAAGTTGTTTGTGAAGATTATAGAAGCATACAAATGTTTTTCGAACGTCAAAAAGGGATAATCTAACTATTTATAATTTATTATAAAATTATTTAAAATGTTGTTATAACAAATATTTTGTGATAGAAAATTTACAGGGGTCGTGAAAATGAGAAGGATACTTCTAAATGACTTCATGCAATGTTAATTGTAGGATATGTTTCCAAGCAAGGGACCTTATAGTGGAAGATTAAGAGCTCTCATGGGAGAGAATGAGGTGAAAATGACTATGGTAAAATCTTATAAAAATCTGATCAATCATCCTTAGTTAACAACAACTCTTATGACATAAAAAGGTATTTTAAATAAATTTAAATTTAAATTTAATAATAAGCTTATTTAAAATTTTAAAGCAATGATATATGATATTAGTTATAAGTTTTTTAGTCTTCTTCATGAGTTGTAACAAGTCAACAATCGCTACCTTTTGAGCCAGTGAACAATTGTTTCAATTTTTATTACAAATTTGTCACGTCTATTTTTTATAAAGTAGTGTCATATTACTGTTTACTAATTACATTAATAAGAAGTTTGGAGATAAAACATAATACCAGCACATTAACATTTGATTTGTTGAAATAGTAGTATAAAACCTTGATAACACTTTCAGATAACTTACTGGGATAGCAATTTAAAGCTTTAATAGCTGACATTGATATTTTGATTTTTTTTCATTTAATAAAAAAAGAGTAGTCAAATTGAACAATCAATATCACAAGAATTGTAATTTTTATAAAAAAGGAAAAATTATATGTACAACTTATCACACGTGTTCAACTTAAAAATAATTGATCTAAACACCTCATAAATAATGTTATAATGCTTATTTCCTTTTTTTTTTTACATTGGTTTATACTTATTCCATAATTGTAAATTGTTTTTTTCGCAACAATTCTTCTTTTAACATTTTATTATTTGAAAATAGAATTCATTCCTAAAGTTATAATTTACAATTATTAATATTTTATCTTTACTTAATTCAATTTCTCTCTTAACATTGTTATATTTAAAACCACGAATTATTTAATTGGACAGCCCAAAATGTAATATTAAGTGACCTAAAAAGTAGTATTTTGATATAAGTATTATTTTAGTTTTTTATTTATCAAACTACTTATTTAACTTCATATTTAGATATTTTAATTAAAATTTTATCATTTAAATATGAAATAATTCTTATTATATTTTATTGTATATTATTTTATGAAGAAAATTATTAGGCACATGCTATAACAAACACAGTAGAAGCCATATATAATATGGATAAAAAGAGTAAACTACCTAGCAATCCATGCGAGAAGAAAGAACTTTTAATTCATGAATTAGTAAATTGTGTTTTTTCTACATGGGAGGATAGGTCACACATCCATAACATGGAAAAGGCCTATAAATGGATAAGCAAGATGTATACATATTTGATTTTAAAGGGAATAAACTAGTTAAAGACACTAAACTTTTAAAAATTATCTTCAAACATTTGTTTGTAAGGATTATGGAAGCATACAGATGTTTTTCAAACGTCAAAAAGGGAAAATCTAGTTATTTATAATTTATTATAAAATTATTTAAAATGTTGTTGTAACAAATATTTTGTGACAAAATTTACAAGGGTCGTGTAAATAAGAAGGATATTTCTAAATGACTTCATGCAATATTAATTGTAGGATATGTTTCCAAGCAAAGGGAACCTATAGTGGAAGATTAAGAGCTCTCATGGAAGAAAATGTAGTGAAAATGGCTGTGGTAAAATCATATAAAAATTTGATCAATCTTGCTTATTTAACAACAACTTTTACGTCACAGTAAGGTTTTTTTAAATAAATTAAAATTAAAATTTAATAATACTTATTTAAAATTATAAAATAATGATATATGATATTAGTTATAAGTTTTTTAGTCTTATTCATGAGTTGTAGCAAGTCAACAATTGCTAGCCTTTAAGCCAGTCAATAATTGTTTCAATTTTACTACAAATTGATCATGTTTTTTTGCTCTTTTTGTTAGTAGTCTTATATTATTTTTTAGTATTTACATTAAACATAAGTATTGGAGACAAAATATAACATTAGCACAGCAACATTTGATTTATCGAGATAGTAATATGAAATCTTAGTAACACTCTCATATAACTTATTTAGGATAACAATTTAAAATTTTAATAGTAACATTAATATTGTAATTTTTTTCATTTAACAAAGAAAGAGCCTTCTAATTGAACCACAAAAATATGAAGAATTGTAATTTTTGTTAAAGGAAGGAAAGTATAAGTAAAACTTATCACAATAAGTGTTGAGCCCAAAAATAGTTGATCTGAACGCCTTATAAAGAAATCTTTTATATTTGAAACACCTCATAAAATTGTTATAGACTTATTTCCATTTTTACATTGGATTATATTTATTACACAATTGTACATTATTTTATTTTTCTTTCTAACTGTTCTTCTTGTAACATTTTATTATTTGAAATTAGAATTTAATGTTAAAGTTATAATTTGCAATTATTATTATCTTATCTTTTTTAATTCAGTTTCTCTCTTAACATTATTTTGTTTAAAACTATGAATCATTTGACTATATGTAATGATCTAAATTTTTGTTAAATTACTCATAATTGACCAATAAGGAGAAAAGCCTATAAAAGTATAAGTTGAGCTTAAGAAAGCTTAAGTTCATTTCTCTCTTAAACTCTTGTCCTTATAGGTTACTATTTACTACCAACTTTCGACACTCATACCTTCACCATCTGGCCACCATTTATGATGATCTAAGGCTCTATGGAAAGCTCTCAGGACATTCAACAAAACTCCTAAACTTGTTTCTTTAAAAACGACTTGGATTTGAAGGAATCATGACTGGAAGTTTCAGTTCATTTAGGTAAGTCACTGATCTTCTATTTTTAATCATTTTTTTTGTGAAAAACACCACCATCATGTCTAACAACCCTACAAACATACGAAAGGATAGAAACTTGACATAAATCGGGCCATTTTGCTAGTGAACAGAAATGGGTCACCTTTTAGCTTAAAACCTTCGATTCTCCCAAATCGGGAGGAGTTTCGAAATGAGACTAGTGCCATTGGATTCATGGAGGTGAGCTCGTCATTTCTGGGTAGGTGGTGAAGGTTATCGCCCATCTGACATTGACGTATGTACCCCATGCTCTAGTGATTATGGTGATTTTCCAACCAGCCCAAAAATGGTAGAAAATAATTTTAAAAATTCCCAAATATTGTGTAGATCAATTTTCATAAAAGCAACATATTGAAATTTTTAATAGTTTATGAGATAAAAATTTCAAAAAGGGTTATGTTCTTATAGAAATGCATGAAATTGATTAAATTGAGTTGTTTTTTATTAGAATTGAGAATATCTTGATGTATTGAGTATAAATGAGGTTGTATGGGTTAGAAGTTGGTATACTTGAATTATGATTGGATTTATTATAAATTTTTGCGATATAAATGTGGGCTCAATTGGGCATAGACATGTAGTTTAGAGGCCTAAATTGAGTTGTGATTACTAGTGATTATTGAAGTGTCTTTTCATTGCAAGAATGACTACTCTTTTAGAAGGGGGATGTTCGTTTTATAGGAAAAGCTCTGTCAAGTTTTCAGTAGGCTCCTCGTAAAATGTGACATTGTCATTTTAAAATAAAAAGCAAAGCTCCTAATCTTGAGTCATAGTCCTATTCTTGGGGTGTTTAAAATTGGTTTGGATTTTAAATTCTAATCGTCTTTCCTGCTTTTCTTTCTATAAATCAATCAGGAGCAGAACCTTCTACTTCGAGACATTAGGTTCGACGCATAGGAGCACATTCTACTTATGAGTTAATATGTATTGTTATGAACATGCATTATAATTCATTCTCATATTCATCATGAAAATCACCATCATTATCATATGCACACATGACATTCATACATATGGATTGACACATGTATATGTATTTTGTTGTGAAATGTTGTGCTCGTTTTGATATGTGATGATGTGGAGGATTGTTATAGTATGAGTTACTTGGTGGGTGTCACTAGGTTGTGCACACAGTGAGTCATTAGTAAGATACATATTTGGGTTAGTATTGGGTCTATTGATTTAGATATGATGCGGTTAGGGCGGTTCAGTCGAGCTTGCTTTTGGGCGCCATCCAATATATGGTACATGAGAGGTAGCATGATTATGGTAGTTCGGTCAAGCTTACTCTCAGACGACAATCATGTTGTAGTGATGCTATAACGGTTCGATTAAGTGTGGCTCTCTGATGACAGTCCATTACATTGGACCAAGTGACTTGTGTGGAACAAGAGAGCCCCTATGGCTATAATATATGGGTAAGAGGTATGTTAAAGGGTCAATCGTCAATCGTCAATCTTCCATTATTAATTGTGATTTGTGATTATGATGATTATGTGACATGATATTGACATAGGAAATGTATACATGTTTATAAAAAGTCATTATGTTATGAAATTGCATTTATGGATATAATACATTATAAATATATATGTATCATTTGAAATCCTTAGGAATGCATAACATAACCATAATTCACTCAATGAGGTTTGACTCTCCTAAACGATTTTTTAGGATCTTCTTTTCAGATCTCTTTTAACTGGGTACTTCGTCGGTCTTTTTCCTTTCTGAAGATTTGATGTATTTTGTTAGTGACCTTTGACTCTAGAGCTTTAGTAGTCTTGTAAGTTTTAGATTTTCCCTTGTATTAATTATCTCAATGTTGTAGCAAATTGAGGATTGCATAATGATAGAATTTTTTGATTATTACAATTATGAGTTTGACCATTTTGAAAAATTTTCTTTATTATAGATATAGGAGTTTAACAGTATTTTAGGCTTGTGAAGGGTCCAGTAAACCTTAGGTTTACTTCTCCTTTGGTATCAGTAACGGTCCAAGGTTGGGGTCTTGACAAAGTTGGTATAAGAGCTCGATTTTAAATTTGAGTTACTAGGTTGATCAGAATTGAGTCAAATTTCTTTTTGAACTACTGCGGCATTAGGATCATGTTTGTTTAATATCGTTGTCTTTACTTCTATCCTTTTGTAGTAATGCTATACCTTTTAATGTATCTAAAGAATTTCTTATTCTTTGATCATAAGGAAGAAAACAACTTCAGCATGAACTCCTGAGGTCGAAGGTGCAACAGATAGAGAATCGATTCTTGAAGAGGTTATGGCTCCACCAACCAAGCAGGCAAGGCGCAGGGGTCAGCCTAGAGCTGCTGCACGATTGCTAGATTTTCAAGCTCAGGGTGAGCCAACAGTGTAAGATGTAGATGCCACCACTCTAGTGGTGGGTATTGCAGGGTTACAAAATACTATAGCTACTCTGAATCAAACCATCCCTTTAATGCAGCAGATAGCTCAAAATAGAGGCCAGGGTATGACAGATGCAGAAGTTGTCTTCTATTATACCAGGATTATAGGGGATGCTGTGGACTTTCTCAATGGTATCGAGTCTCAGACTAGAATGGGCTATACAGATGCGTAAAGATTGATATTGTTAAATTATCACTTCAAGCGGCTGCATTGGATTGGTTTATCTAGGCTATTAAACTAATTATGAGTACTTTGTCTTGGGAGGAGTTTAAACAGAGATTCATAAGATGATTTTATCCACCACCACAGAGAGATGCTTATAGATGGCAATTGTTACACCTTAGGAGAGGTGATAGTTTGGTTGAGGAATATATTATGGAGTTTTATCAACTGATGAGATATACAGAGGATATGACTGATCGGAGATGGATAGTAGGATACTTTAACAGAGAGAGGTTCAGTTGATGATATCCCAATTATATGTGAATTTCCTGATGTGTTTCCTAAAAAGTTGCCAAGTTTGCCACTAAAGAGGGAGATTAAATTCTAAATTGATGTAATGTTAGGTACAACTCTTATCTCGATTCCACCTTATCAGATGGCTCCTGTGGATCTAAAGGGGCTTAAGGAGCAATTACAAGAATTGTTAGATAGGGGATTTATTAAACCTAGTACTTCTCCATGGGGTGCATCGGTATTATTTGTAAAGAAGAAGGATGGTAGCTTCCGACTTTGTATTGATTATAGGGAAATAAATAAAGTGACGATAAAGAATAAGTATCCACTTCCAAGAATCGATGAGTTGTTTGACCAACTTTAAGGGGACAAATGTTTCTCTAAGATTGATTTGAGATTTGGTTATCATCAATTGAGGATTAGAGGAGAAGATATTCCAAAAACTGCTTTTCATTCTAGGTACGGACATTATGAATTTTTGGTGATGTCCTCTGGGTTGACTAATGCTCCTGCAACCTTTATGGATTTGATGAATATGGTATTTAGATCTTTTCTAGATAAGATTGTCATTGTATTCATTGATTATATTTTGGTATATTCTAAGAGCGAAGAAGAACATAAAGTACATTTGAGAATGGTTTTGCAAACGTTGAGGGAGCATCAGTTGTATAATAAAATTTCTAAGTGTAAATTTTGGTTAGATCATGTAGTCTTCTTGGGACACGTGGTATCTAAAGATGACATCCCAGTGGATCCTAAAAATATTGAAGCTATCACAGAATGGAGAAAACCTAATACTATTACTGAGGTTTGGAGCTTTTTAGGCTTAGCGGGCTATTATTGGAGATTTGTCCAATATTTCTCTTGAATAGCTACACCTCTGACTAAGTTAACTCAGAAAAATGCTAAATTTGTTTGGCTAGAGACGTGTGAGGATAGTTTCCAATAACTTAAGGACATGTTAACATCAACTCCAATTTTGATCTTACCATTAAGGATGGATGGATTTACAACGTATTGTGATGCTTCTAGGGTTGGTTTGGGTTGTGTGCTTATGTAGCACGAATGAGTAGTGGGTTATACATCCCAAAAACTAAAGAAACATGAACAGAACTATCCTACTCATGACTTGGAAATGGCAGCTATGATGTTTGCACTTAATATTTGGAGACATTATTTGTATGGTGAGGCTTGTGAGATCTATACTGATCATAAAAGTTTGAAATATATTTTTTAGAAAAGGGATCTAAATTTGAGACAAAGAAGATGGATGGAGCTTTTGAAAGATTATGACTATTCTATTTTGTATCACCCATGTAAAGCTAATCTAGTAGCTGATACTCTAAGTAGAAAATCATATAGTAGTCTTTCTCACATCAAATCTATAAGGAAGACCTTAATTAAAGAGTTACATGAGTTAGTTGACCAAGGATTGCTATGAAAGATATCAAGATTAGGATGTTTGATAGCACAATTTAAGGTTAGATTAATGTTATGGAGAGAGTCAAGGTTGTTTAGCCCAAATATCCTCAATTATGTACGATAGTTGAGGAAATTCAAGAGAATTGAGCTAAGGAATTTATTGTGGATGGTGATGGTATTATGAGAATGGGTACTAGGGCATATGTACTATATATTGATGACCTAAGAAAGGAAATCATAAAGGAGGTACACTTTATAGCTTGCATTCATCCAGGCTCCACCAAGATGTATAATGATCTCAAAGGCATATATTGGTAGAGTGGAATGAAAAAGGATATTCAAAATTTGTGTCTAGATGCCTAACATGCCAGCAAGTAAATATTGAGCACCAAAGACCTTATGGATTATTACAACAACTCCCCATTCTTGAGTGGAAATGAGATATGATTACTATGGATTTTGTGACTAGATTGTCTCGTACTAATACTGGATATAATGTTAGAAGGGTGATTGTGGATAGATTAACAAAGTCTGCACACTTCTTACCTATCAAAAAGACTTATTCTACTGATAAGTTGGATACGCTATATGTCAAGAAAATTGTGTGTTTACATAGGGTACCACAATCTATAGTCTCTGATAACTTTACATCAAATTTTTGGCGAGATTTACAAAAAGCTTTGGGTACAAGATTGGATTTTATCACCATTTTTCATCCTCAGACAGATAGTCAGTCTGAGAGAACTATTCAGACTTTTGAGGACATGCTTAGGATGTGCGTTATTGATTTTGGTGGTCATTGGGATTTCCATTTGCCATTGATTGAATTTTCTTATAATAATAGTTACCATGCTAGTATTGAAATGGTTCTTTATGAAGCTTTGTACAGAAGAAAATGTAGATCACCTCTTTATTGGAAAATTGGTGAATAGAAATTGACATGACCTAAGTTATTACAAATCACTTCCAAAAGGATCCCTATTATTCAGCAAAGATTAAAAACAAAATTTAGTAGATAAAAGAGTTACGCGGATTCAAAGAGGAAAGATGTGAGATTCTAGTAGGTGACATGGTATTTTTTGAAAATATCACCAATGAAAGTGGAAATGAGGTTTGGTAAGAAAGATAAACTAACTCCAAGGTATATTGGTCCATTTGGGATTAAATCTAGAGTGGGTGAAGTGACATATAGATTGGTGTTACTGCCCAACCTGTCTAGAGTTCACCCTGTATTTGATGTGTCAATGTTGAGAAAGTATATTTCGGATCCTTCTCATATCCTTCGACCATATAATGTGAAGATTGATGGCGATTTGACATATGAAGAACAACCTGTTTCCATAGTAGATTATCATATTCGTCAGCTGAGATTAAGAGAGATACTAATGGTGAAAGTGTTATGGAGTAATCAAAAGATGGATGACTATACATAGGAGACAGAGCTGGATATGCAAAGTTAATACCCGCATCTATTTCAACAATAAGGTGAGATTTAAAATTCAAGGACGGATTTCTTTATAAGGGAGAGAATGTAATGATCTAAAATTTTGTTAAATTATTCATAATTGACCAATAAGGAGAAAAGCCTATAAAAGTATAAGTTAAGCTTAAGAAGCTTAAGTTCATTTCTCTTTTAACCTCTTTTTCCTATAGGTTACTATTCACTCACAACTTTTGACACTCGTACCTTCATTGTCTGGCCACCATTTATGATGATCTAGGGCTCTACGGAAAGCTCTCAGGATGTTTTACAAAACCTATAAACTTGTTTCTTTAAAAATAACTTGAATTTTGGGGAATCACGAATGGAAGTTTCGGTTTCTTTATTTAGGTAAGTCACTAATCTCCTATTTTTATTCATTTTTTTTGCAAAACTAACACCAACATCGTGTCTAACAGCCCTAAAAATGTAAGAAAGGAGGGAAACCTGACATCAATCGACCCATTTTCCAAGTGAACTGAAATAGGTCATCTTTGAGCTTTAAACCTTCGTTTCTCACAAACAAGGAGGAGTTTCGACACGAGACCAGTTCCATTGGATTCTTGAGGGTGAGCTCTTCATTTTTGGGTGGGTGGTGAAGGTCACTGCCCCTCCGACACCGATGTTTGTATCCCACGCTCCAGTGATGGTGGTGATTTTTCAACCAGCCTAGAAATGGTAAAAAATAATTTTAAAAATTCCCAATTATTATGTAGATCAATTTTCATAAAAGCAACATATTGAAATTATTTATAGTTTGTGAGATAAAAATTTTAAAAAGGGTTATGTTCTTATAGAAATGCATGAAATTGATTAAATTGAGTTTTTTTTATTAGAATTGAGAATATCTTAATGTATTGAGTATAAATAAGGGTGTATGGGTTAGAATTTGGTATACTTAAATTATGATTTAATTCATTATGAATTTTTATGATGTAAATGTGGACTTAATTGGACATAGACATGTAGTTTGGAGGCCCAAATTGAGTTGTGATTATAGGTGGATATTGAAATGTCTTTTCATTATAGGAATGACCCTTCTTTCTGAAGGGAGATGTCCGTTTTATAGGAGAAACTCTGTTGAATTTTTAGTAGATTCCTCGAAAAAATGTGACATTGTCATTTTTAAATAGAAAATAAAGCTCCTTAATATTAAGTCATGGTCTTATTCTTAGGGTGTCTAAAATTGATTTAGGTTTTAAATCCTAATGGTCATTCCTACTTTTCTTTCTATAGATCAATCAGGAGTAGAACTCTCTACTTCGAGACATTAGATTCGGCACAAAGGAGCGCATTCTAGCCGTGAGTTAATATTCATGGTTATGAACATGCATTATAATTCATTCTCATATTAGTCATAAAAATCACCATCATTATCATATGCACGCATGACATTCATACATATGGATTAGCACATGCATACGTATTTTGTTATGAAATGTTGTGCTTGTTTTGGCATGTGATGATGTGGAGTATTGTTATAGGATGATATACCTGGTAGGTGCCACTAGGTTGTGACACAATGAGTCACTAGTTGCATATAGATTTTGGATATTATTGCGCCTATTGATATAGATATGACGTGGTTGGGGCAGTTCGGTCGAGCTTGCTCTTGGACAACAATTATGTCATAATAAGGTTGTGGCAGTTTGGTTGAGTGTGGCTCTCATACGGTAGTCCACTACATTAGACTAAGTGACCCGTGTGGAACAAGAGAGCCCCTATGGCTATAATATGTGGGTAAGAGGTGGTCAGTCGTCAATCCTCCATTAATAATTGTGATTGTGATTGTCATGATTATGTGACATGATATTGATATAGGAAATGCATGCATGTTTATAAAAAAAATCATTATGTTATGAAATTGCACTTATGGATATAATACATTATAAATATATATGTATCATTAGGAATGCATAACATAACCATATTATTAATTTACTCAACGAGGTCTAACACCTCTCAACTTTTTTTCAAGATCATCTTTTTAGATCTCTTTGAGCAGGGTACTTTGTTGGTCTTCTTCGTCTCCGACGATTTAATTTATTTTGTTAATGGCCTTTGACTCTAGAGCCGTAGTAGTCTTGTATGTGTTAGATTTTCCCTTGTATTAACTAACTTAATGTTGTAGCAAATTGAGGATTGTCTATTATTAGAATTGTTTGTGTTACAAACCAACCTTAGATCATGACCGACGCTAAAGAAACAGTAAACTTAAGGCTTATTAGACCCTTAGCAAGCCTAAAATGCCATCAAATCCCTATATCTATAGTAAAGATGAGATTTCAAAATGATCAAACTCATGTTGATAATAATAAAATAGTTCTAACAATATAGAATACTTGGTGTGCTACAATATTAAGATATTTAATACAAGGGAAATCCAATATATATAAGACTCCTATAGCTCTAGAGTCAATATTCACCAATAAAGATACATTGAATCGCTGAAGAGGAAGAAGATTGATAAAGTACCTATTAAAAGAGATCTGAAAAGAAGATCCGGAAAAAATAGTTGAGAGGAGTCAGACGTTGCTTAGTGAATTAATATTATGGTTATGTTATGCTCTCATAAGTATTTCAAAATGATACATATATATGTATATATTTATAATGTATTACATCTATAATGTAATTTCATAACATAATAATTTTTTTCATAAACATGCATGCATCTCATAACAATAC
>JAOQMP010000008.1:27555928-27566557 GCA_027563575.1 Erythroxylum pedicellare
AGTTCAAAAATAACAAATGTCTTCTAGTCCAAGCATTCTTAAAATCATTTTATTATTCATATATTAATTACTGAGATGTATACAATGTTGTTGAAAGATCCTATAATTACTTTAGTTTAATGTATTTCCTATATATGGTGTTAGAGTCGTATAAAATGTTGTTGAAATATCCTATAATTACTTTAGTTTAATATATTTCCTACATATGGTATTAGAGCCATATTTCAATAGGTTTTATAGTCCTTGACTTTTTAATAGGTTAAACTTTCTATCTAGATTGAAGACTTTAGGGTTTTAGAAAAAATTTCAAATTCATTTTACACAAAATTTTAGAATTGTTTATTTTTTCTTATAATTAAGTCATGAAGTTAGTTAATAACTTCAGTAAAGTGGATTGCTAATCAATTTTGTTACTTATTTTTATTAAATCATGTCGTTTCATATGAATAAGTCATAAGATTGGTTAATAATTTCACCAAAGTTGGTTGTCAATCATTTTTGTAGCTTAGCTGTGCTTAAATATTATGTTTTAGATGTTTTCAAAGCGTATTATCATTTTTTGACACGTTTTCTAATTGATTTTTCATTTTTCTAATTTTTTGGATGTTGCTCTACTAGTTGACCAAATCTTAAGCTACTGAGGGCAACATTATCAGTAACTTTTGGGAAGAAGTTTAATAAACCATTTGGTTAATTGGATAAAGGTAGTTCTAATTTTATTTTATGCATATTTTTATGTGTTGTTACTTGCCAAAAGAGAAAAAAATAAGTATGAGTTCATTGAGATAGTATAATGACTAGTAAGTGTTATAATCTTGATTTATGAATTGTTTTCTACCTAAATTGTAATCTATTAAGAATTTTGTTTGTATTATTTATTACGCCAAAGGGAAATTATAATATAGATTTTGATTTTTGTTTGGTCTCTTATAAGAGGTGCCTTTTTTATTAATCAAACGAATCAAATATATTCAATTGAGACATTAATTGCACATAACTTTGAGACTTAACATAATGATGGCCTTAGGTTTGGTGGATTTGGATACGAATCTCGTTGAGAACGATTATGTGTGTGACACCCTAATACCCCCTAGGAGGATATACAGATAAATCCAAAATAGATATAAATAATTCAACAACTTCCAGAGATAAGGCAAATATGTATCATATCTCATATTTCATTATAGTTTACATTTCATTATGGTTTACACAAGTCACAAATTAAACATATAACATCCATACATAAAAAAATATCATCATAAATTATGGTTAGTACAGGCCATTCATATATACTACAAAATTCCTTCTTAATATTTATAAATACAACACATTGTTTAGATGTAAGATCTTCTAAAAGATTGCACGTCCTTTTTTGACCATTGCGGTTATCCCAACTTTAACCCTGTTTATCATGACCTACACAGAGGAAAAACACTGTGCTAATCATATAGCTTAGTGGGGAATAATGATGCAAGATAGCAATTACTCACAACAGTCGCTTAACAATCACATGTAAATGATTCATGACAATAGGGTGATGGAAAATACATTATAAAATAAAAATCATGAAGCATCACATAACAATATTTGAACATGATATTCGAAGATTATTCCAAATATAAGTTTGCATCAGAATATAACAAATATTTGAATATATACAGAATTGCCTGCTAATTTCTTCAAACATGGGTAACGGGAACAGAATAGAAGATACCTATGATTGGTATCTATAGAGGAGGCAATAGCCTCTGAAACAGAAGAGACTTAAGTCTCTAAAACATAAGACACCGTAATGTCTCATAACAGAAGCAGATGCAGTCTCTTCTAGGTATGCCTATTTACCCACAACTAAGACTTGGTAAGTTAAAACTAATCATCAGAACATCATAACTACATTTTAGAGTCACAGTAAAAAGCAACAATTCATAAGATACAAATTCATTCCCTTATGCTTACATTATAATTTGAAAATGTTTATCATGGCCATTCGTATTTAATATGCTTTATGATCATATTCCGTTTCAATAGTACATCAATGAAAGCATTAAAGTATATACACATTACATGTATGATGAGTCTTATATTATGCTTATACTGGGTTTGCTAAGCTATAGTGACATCCAAAAAGGTTTGAATGAGATGCAGTAACATCAGAAACAAAAATAATGTCCTAGTTGTGACAAAAGATAGGATTACGATCATGACACCCATGTCACGGTCTTAGAAAAACACTCACCATTCATATCTCTAATTGTTCTATTATACTCATATAGCAAACGTTTGAATTAGGTTTTAATGTCTTCTAGCATTTTTTCTTCTATGTCTTAATTTTTAATGGAATAAATTTCATGCAATTTAGTTAAGTATTCAGATGGTTATCCCCAAAACACTACAAGTTGTTCGAAAACAGGGACAACTGCCAGAACTAAAATTCAAGTTAGAATTCAAAACTCTTAAAGACAGAATAAGTTTTTGGTTCCTTCATGAAAGTTTTATAAATATGTATCTAGTTTAATATCCAATTGGAATTATCCAATTTGAAGGTCTACAGACCAAGATATGGCTAAATTATAGAAGTTTATTATGTGCAACCTATCCATCCAGCGAAGTACCCATTCCAAATCAACTAACTTTGACCTTATCATGCAAGAGCAACCCAAAAACACATCCAATTTTAACCAACAACAACCAAACCTATGATGCTACAGATCCAAATCCTTCTTCCTTATTCTTGTCGGCTCTCTAGTGATGGTTAATTCACCTCTCTTTCCCCGCATCCAGCCCCACTGATCTCTAGCTCTCTTTTTTCATTTCCACTTCTTTTCAAGCCACATTCACTTGCTTCTTTTCCAGCCCTCAACTTTTTCCTTTACCTAGCTCTTAACTTCATTTCCACTTCTTTTCAAGCCATATTCACTTGCTATTTTTCTAGCCCTTAACTTTTTCCTCTACCTAGCTCTCAACTTCCTCCTCAATTCAGGCAATATACGCTTACTTCATCTTCTTCATAAACATCTTCCTTCTCTTCCTTCCCAAAAACCTTTATCGAGCCCCTCTTTAGTTGCTAGGGGTTATTTGTCATTTCGTACAGTCTGCTTTGACTGTATTCCCTCATTTGGTAACCACTTTTTGAAATTTTTTTCTGTCACTATTCCACATTCCATTCTTTTGCCTGTCAACCATGCTTGCACCTGAACCTTTTGCCTTTTATGTAAATTCTCCCTCTAATTTTACATTATTAGCCTCCCTTACCTTGGTTGCCTCCAAGCTACCTGAAAAGGGTTCCTCTTCTTCCTCTGATCTCAAGAAGAGTTATAAACAAGTGATAGTTGATGAAGGAGATACTGTACCCCATTACTCCCCCTAGGAAAACGAAGGAAGAGTCATTATTTCGCCAAATCTAGAAGTCCTACAAGAAGGAGCCCAATCATGGGAGTCTTCAATGGTGGGATTCCTTTTGGAGAAAAGACCCCCTTTTCTAGTGCTGTAAAAGTGGGCAACCAATATTTGGAAGAACAAAGGATTGTTAGAGGTATTGCTAGTTGAGAAAAATTTAGCGTTATTTAACCTTTCCTCTAAAGTGCAAGCTCTTAAGGTTATGGAAGAAGGACCTTGGCATGTGAAGAACCTTCCACTGTTTCTGCAAAGCTAGCAACCGGGGTTACAACCTAAAAAAGAAAAGCTAAACTTAGTTCCTTTATGGGTTAATCTGTATAATGTTCCATTGGAATATTGGGCTACCAAGGGCATCAGTATGATTGTAAGTTATTTGGGGCAACCTCTATACATGGATGAAAATACAACAAAAAGAAAAAGGTTAGACTTTGCTTGACTATGTATTACTATGGATATCTCTAAGGATTTACCACAACAAATTCTAATTATGAGGTTGGGCTTTAATGGAACATTACATGAAGATACTGTCACAATAGATTACCATTGGAAGCCTTCTTTAAAGCTGCAAGGAAAAAGGTGGATACCAACCAGGAAAATCTTTAAGACAGGGAGCTATATGGAACTAATTGATCTAAATCAAGACGATAAGGATGGAAATGATTAGTAAGTAATATGTCAAAATGTGTCCCAAGAAGAACCAGTCATAAGGGATCAAAATCAGATGGATAAGGTTGGAAATGAGAAGTTGAAATCAAGTCACAACATGTCCAAAGTTAATCCAGCACTTACTAATTTAGATGTGGAAATCCAACCTAAGCAGAAAGTAGAAACAAGCACTACCAAAGAAGATCCTAAGGAAGGCATACTAGTTGTACATGAGGCTGAAAAAGGTGATGATATGGAGGCAACCTCATCCCCTTCAACATCGAGCAGCTGAAGGGAAAGAGGATGCAGAACAGTTTACTTGTTGGCACCCTACCCTCGTGGTTCACGTGCCCGACATCCTAAGTGACATCTGAACGTGTGCTCCACAAAGGTGGCGAGCCCACACTAGGACAAACATCAAAACAACACCCTTCTCCTATTTCAGGGTAGAGTATTTTGGGAAAACCTTAATCTGGAGTTTCAATTTTGCCTTGTTCAGAACATTTACGGTTTTATGTCTCTGATTTATTTAGAGACAAGAGTCATCTCATTTGGAGATCCCATAATAAAGTTATGGCTAAAAGAGTCAAATAGGATTTTGACCTCAATCATATTGCACCTATCTTGAGGGAATTACCATAACTATCATTTGGGATATCAGATTAATACAATCTTAGGATGGTTTGAAAGAAGACTTTGAGATCTACAATTTCATGAAGACCTTGAAGGAGGATTTTATCATCTGGAAGGTCAAAAATGGAGTAGACAATAACATCAGACGAATAGTGTACAGAAGGATAAGTTTAGGTCATATAGGCAGAAAGCAGACGAAGCAAAATGACAGTTGAAGCGGAAAGACAGATGAAGCAGAAAGATAAACAAAACGGCAAGACAGACGAAGCGGAAAGACATACGAAGCAGAAAGCAGACAAAGCAAAAGTAAACGAATGGCAAAGTAGACGATTCAGATGGTCAACTTAAGACGAAGCAAAAATTAACCTAAGATGATACAGATGGTCAACTTAAGAAGAAGTAAAAGTCAACCTAAGACGAAGCGTCTTTACAGACGATACAACTCTTAAGACAAATGACGTCATCACAGACGATATGATGTCATCACAGACAATACGCCTTTATAGACAATACACCTTTACAAACGATGCATCTCTTAAGATGAATGACGTCATCACAGACGATACATCTTTACAGATCATACATCTTTACAAACGATACATCTTTACAGATGATGCATCTCGTAAGACGAATGACGTCATCACAGACGATATATCTTTATAGATGATACCAATGTATACTCCTAAGCATCTCCCCTTCTAAGGACCATAACCAAAAAATTCGAAAAATCTATACTATAAATCGTTGGAAAGCTAAAAGAGAGACCTACAACTTTTCAGAAGGCACATTTACCTATATTGGCCTAGTTAGAGCAGCTTTTCCCCAAAGCCAAAACATAAATCCTACCCCAATGAAAACTTGAAATTTTCATATAATGACTTGAAATGCCATAAATAACCATAATGTATATGTATTTCATTCACGTCAAAATACGAGTTTTACAAAGCTTTAGTGGGCATTTTAAACCAAAATACATTAATATCTTACAATCCCAAAAATACAAAAGATACTTGAATTAAGTTTTGCTCAAATGCAACTAAAGCCTTGCTTTACAAGGTTGGCTTCAAATACAAAATATACAAAAATTGGAGCGATGCTTTAACCCTTGTCTACTCGATATCTTACTCATCACCTGAATGTAGGGGAGGAAAATGGGGGGTGAGCTTAAGCCCGTGGGTAACAATTTTATAATTGGTAATAGCAAAACCATTTATGAAGTCCATTTCCAATGAAGAAATTTACGTTATTGCAAATTATGCATGCATCACTTTTGTCAATTTATCATGACCACATAAGCATATCAAAATGATTCGGGTGGATCCAAAACAGAACGTACTACGCATTTCCACATAATAGTCTTACGTAGCCGTGAACTTATGGGAGGCCTTGAAGGAGCTCCAGGCCACTAACAGGCAGGCGGGAGAAGCCTTTTTGTCAAAGTGCACTTGACTTAACTTAGGGGACCACCACAAACTTACATAACATGTATTTCCATAATTGTAAAACATATTGCCTAAAAGGCACATTTCGGAAACTTGGTTTCTTAAGCTTGATAGTCTTTCAAAAATCATTTTCATATGTCAAACTAAAATTTGTATGCAAAATATGCAGCATAAGAGTAATAAATGCACATTTTTGAAGTATTTGAAACCATTTATTTCCATTTTCTTCAAAGAAACATTGATGACTTATTATTCAATTATAAAAAGTAACCTACCTTGAGTCTCTTTGCTTGAAATCTTATTTAAGGATGTCTCTTCTCTTGCTCCTCTTACCTCCCTTCAATATTAACAAAACCTCAATTAAAAGAACTCCAATTGAAAACCTAAAGAAACCCAGGCATGAATTGATACTAGACTACTTAAACCCATGTATCTCCTACGCTCTTAGAACCAAAACCTTTCTAAGACTCCAAAAGATTTAACATAAGCTTACCTTGAATATTCACCAATTAATGAATTTCTTGACTCTAATGGAAGCTCTAATCTTCCTCTTTCTTTTTCCCTCATTGATAACTCTCAAAATTCCTCTTGAAGGCTTCGTAAAATTAAAACTTAGCTCAATTCTCCTTTTTCTCTTAATCATCGACACTCTCTCTCCCTTCTTTTTTATTTTTCATCTTCTCTCTCTTCTCTTCTTCTTCACCGACGTTTTTGTCCTCTAAAACACAAGCCTACAATTCCTTTTTCCCATTTTTCCCTTCCTTCAATATTTTAAGACTTTATAATTTAATTGATGTTCCAACAATGCCCCTCATGAAATCTTATTATTTTGACACTTTATTTCCCTTAAACTATAACATAATATCTTATTCACATTAACATGCTAGTTAACTCCAACACAATTTAATCTAGCAAAACTCCAAAATTAATTCAATCATGCTTATTCATAAAAAAAAATTCCAGGGGCCAACATTACTAGTATCAAATGATGGAAGGGTACTAGGAGCAAAAGCCAAAGCTCCAAAGCCATTTCTTTATGATTGTAGTTTGGAATGTTAGGGGCTTTAATTGCTCCAAAAAGCACTTGACCCTAAAGGATTTTTCATTAAGGAAAACATTTCCATTGTTTCTATTTTGGAAACAAAAATCAGATCGGAGAATCTCAAGTATCTTAATAAGCTAGGTGATAAGTGATAGTTCCTTTTTAATCATCAAGCTCATGCTTATGGCAAAATTATTATAGTTTTGATCCCCGAATAGTATACATTGAGGTGCTAGAAATGGAAATATAAGTCATGTACATGAAGTGGCATTTTGTTGAGAAGAATACACCTTTTTTTTCTCAGTAGTGTATGGTTTTAACCATTTTTTTCAAAGGAAGGATCTTTGGGAGAGCTTACTAAGTTACCAAAGAAGAGTGGTAAGTCCTTGGTTCATTTTAGAATATTTTAATTCTACTCTCTATATAATGGAAGCAGAAGGACATTTTTCCTTAAGAAATTACTCTACTGATTTCAAGGATCGCATTAATCAGTTAGGAATTCTAGACCTGAAGGCGACTGGTCATTTTTTCTCTTGGAGTAATAAGCAAACTAATGGATGGTCTCTCAGGAAAAAGCTAGACCGAGTTATGGTCAACCAAGCATGGTTACAACAATTCCTGGAAAGTAAGGCCTCTTTCTTAGACCCTATGTTTTTGGATCATACCATAATGATTATGGAGGAATTGTTCCCGAAGGTGAAGCGTTGCCATCCTTTTAGATTTAACAACTATTTGGTTGATGTAGTGGGATTTCAGCACTGCTTGAGGGAAGGGGTGATAGCAAGTGTAAATGGTACTCTCCAATTCAAATGTAGTCAGAAGCTTAAATTAATTGGAGAGGCCTTAAAGACACTAAAGAAATAGATAGGGGAGAACACTTTTTAAGCTATATCGGTAGCTAGAAACATGTTATCCCAAGTACAACGTACTCTTTCCTATAACCCTGGGGATAGTTCCCTCTTGTCTCAGGAGAAATCTGCACTGTTAGACTATTTGAAGCTCTAAACCATCACGCTAGTGTTATGGAGCATAGGGACAGGGTTAAATGGCTCAACAATGGTGACAAAAATTCTAAATTCTTCTTCAGCTCAACAATTTCTCAGGAGAACTACAACTCTATAAAGGAAATTGCCATGCCAAACAGAAGGAAGATAAGTAAACATAAAGATTTGCTGAAAGAAGCTGAGAAGTTCTTTAAAGATTTCTATATCTCTCGAAATACAATTGTGCACGCTTAACTCTTGGAATCTGTTATTCATAAAAAGCTATCCAATGAAAAGAAAACTTTATTAATTAGAACTGTTGAAGATTCGAAAATAGAAAAGGTTGTCTTCCAAATGAACCCTAAAAAGGCTCCAGGATTTGATGATTTCAATAGGTATTTTTTTTTCCAGAAAGCATGGTTTGAGATTGGCTCAATGGTGAAAACAACTACAAATAATTCTTCTTTTCAGGAATTCTTTCAAAGGAAGTTAACAAAATCTATCTCTGTTTAGTCTCGAAACTAAGCAATCCAGCATCTTTAGAGGACTACAGGCTTATTGCTTGCTCAAAATTCTTATATAAAGTGATTGTAAAGATTATTGCTAATAGATTGAAAATTGCTTTGGGGTCCTTGATTAGTGATAATCAAAGTGCTTTCTTACAGGGAAAATAAAGAGGGGATAACATTTCCATAGTATAAGAATTGTTAAGCAGTTACTCGAGAAAGAAAGCTCCAAAGAATTGTGCTTTCAAGATAGATTTTAAGAAGGCTTTTGATAGTGTAGAATGGAACTTTATATTGGGGCTACTTGAAGTGATGGATTTCAAGGGTGTTTATTAAATGGATTGAAGCTTGTATTACTACCCCTTTTATATAGTTATGGTTAATGGAACTCCTACAAATAAAAATTCATGGGAAAAGCGGACTTAGGCAAGAGGATCCTATGTCTCCTTATTTATTCATGTTATGCATAGAGGCTCTAACTTCTCTCTTGAAGTATAATACTGGTAGGTTTTCATGGTTTAAACATTATAGCGAATGCAAGAAAGTCTCTTTGGTGAACTTATGCTTCGAAGATAATCTTTTTCTATTCTCTAAGGCTGATGAGGTTTCTATTAAGTTCCTTATGGCTTCTTTGAGCTAATAGCTCTATGTCTGGACTAACTGTTAATTATAATAAAAGCCACTTTGTTCTCTCTACAAGTGTAGATCACATGGAAGGATGAGTTTCCTCCTTAACTAGAATGCTACGAAAACAAACTCCTCTATGCTATCTAGGTCTACTGATCACTTCTAGAAGGATCCAGTTTCGAGAATGTTTTCCTTACTTAAAGAATTCAAAAGAGACTATCCTCTTGAACCAATCAAGCTCTATCTTTTGGTGGAAGATTACAACTAGTAAATTCTGTGCTTAACTCCATACATACTTATTAGTCCTCGAATATGGTTTTTGTAAGGGCATTAATTAAATCATTAGAAAAACTAATGAGAAACTTTATGTGGGGAGAAGGTGTCCCTAAGAAGGGACATGCCAAGATTAAGTGGATTGATATCTATAGACCTAAGAGGGAAGGAGGACTGGGAATTATTCCTATTAAGTTGTCTAATAAAGCTTTATTGATGAAGAAATTCTGGTTTATACTATAAGGAGAGGACAACTTATGGGTAAAATGACTTCATGCTTATGTCCTAAAAGGTCAAAGTATATGGACTGTTAAGCCAAAGATCTCCCACTCTTGGTTTCTATCACAACTGTTGAAGATAAAGGAGGAATTGGGTTCTAAAATTTCATGAAAGGTAGGGGTTGGAGTGAAGGCTAATTTTTGGTATGACAACTGGACAAGAAATGGAGAACTAATCAGGAATTAGATTGATATTCGTTCACTGAGCCAAATTCCCTCAACTGCTGAGGTTAAGGCCTTTATTAGGGAGGGTCAGAGGGAGGAATTCTTGATATAAATTCATTACCTATAACCCAACTACTCCCCTCACTTATTGATACATGAAAAATACACTTGGAGAAACCAACCACAAGTTATATTCATAACAAAAAGTTATAGGGAATGGTTGTTTCGAAGAAATGCCAAAGTGGAATGGTTTGAAGTGGTCTGGCATAAAGACTTACCGCCTAGCTCTTTATTCATTCTATGGCTCACTACCTTAAACAAGCTTAGTACTATGGATAAACTTTCTTTCCTGAATTCAAATGAGGTTTGTGTCCTGCGTAACTTAGGACAAGAGAATAGGGACTATTGATTCTTTTAGTGTCCCTTCTTTAAAGACACTTGGTCTTGGATAAGACATAAATGTCTGTGGTCCCTAAGCACAATTCAATTCACAGTGATACTATAGTGGTTTAGCAGACTAAAGTCCATTTCCCATCCTAATTCTCTTATTAGCCTACTTTCCTTTGTGACTTGCATTAAGGAAATATGGCAGAAAGGAACAGACGTAGATTTCAAAACATCAGTAGAAATTTACATAAG
>JAOQMP010000008.1:27575079-27585519 GCA_027563575.1 Erythroxylum pedicellare
TTTGGTGCAAAAATAATTTTGGCGGGAATTAATTGTAATTGTGACAAAACATATGTTGATGACTAATATTTTATTTTTATAGTAACAAAACATTATTTGGTCATCAATATTTTTTCTTGTTGTGACGAAACGGTTTATCTTCACATAATATTACTAATATTTTTTCAGCCTAGACAAGCTTCAAGTCAAACTGGCATATTTTTTCCTATTACTGTTCCTATTGATAATCGATTTGTTTGGGTTTGTTTAAATTAAAATTTTTATCTTAAATTTAAAATTTTAAAATTAATTTAATTTATTAATTTCAAACAATACTCGACTAATTTATTACAATTAATATGACTTTAAAATTCATTAAGTCCAAATTTAAGTTAATCAAATTATATTTAATTTATTAAATTTGATTAGAGCATTTACTTTCAAAATATTAAATTATAAAAAATATTAGTAAAATTTTAATATGTCGTTAATTGAGCAACTACTTTCCAATTTCACATTTTTTGTCTAAGAAACAACTTGTCATCCTATGGTTTGCTTATGGAGAAGTAAAGGAATGAAAACTGTTGGCACCTTGTCCCCGTGATTCACGTGCCTGACATTCTAAGTGACATCTAAACGTGTGCTCCACAAGGATGGCGAGCCCACACTAGGACAAACATCTAAACAACACCCTTCTCCTATTTCAGGACAGATTATTTTGGGAAACCTCAATTTGGAGTTTCAAATTTGACTTGTTTAGAACATCTGTGGCTCTATGTCTCTGATTTATTTAGAGATAAAAGTCATCTCATTTGGAGATCCCATAACAAAGTTATGGCTGAAAGAGTCAAGCAGAGTTTTGACCTCAATCATATTACACTTATCTTGAGGTAATTAGCATAACTGTCATTTGGGATATCAGATTAATACCATCTTAGGACAACTTGAAAGAAGACTTCGAGGTCTACAATTTTCATAAGACCTCGAAGGCGGATTCTATCATCTGAAGGGTCAAAAATGGAGCTAACGATACCATCAGAAGAAAAGTGTATAGAAGGAGAAGTTTAGGTCACATAGGCAGAAAGCAGACGAAGTAAAATGACAGACGAAGCAGAAAGACAAATGAAGCAGAAAGACAGATGAAGCGGAAAGACAGACGAAGTGGGAAGACAGACGAAGCAGAAAGACAGACGAAGCAGAGTCAACTTAAGACGAAGCAAAGTCAGCTTAAGACGATGCAACTCTTAAGACGAAGCGGAGTCAACTTAAGATGAAGCAAAGTCAACTTAAGACAATACAACTCTTAAGAAGAAGTGGAGTCAACTTAAGACGAAGCAAAGTTAACTTAAGACGATGCAACTTTTAAGACGAAGTATCTTTACAGACGATACAACTCTATAGATGAATGACATCATCACAGACAAAGTGTCTTTACAAACGATATGTCTTTACGGATGATACATCTTTATAGACGATGCTTCTCTTAAGACGAATGACGTCATCACAGACAATATGACGTCATAACAGACGATACAACTTTACAAACGATGCATCTCTTAAGATGAATGACATCATCACAGATGATATGCGTCGTTACAGACGATACGTCTTTATAAACGATACATCGTTATAGTTGATGCATCTCTTAAGACGAATGATGTCATCAAAGAAGATAGGATGTCATCTCAGATGATACATCTTTACAAACGATGCATCTCTTAAGACGAATGACGTCATCACAGACGATACATTTTTACAAATGATACATCTTTACAGACGATGCATCTCTTAAGACGAATGACGTCATCACAGACGATATGATGTCATCACAGACGATATATCTTTACAAACGATACATCTTTACAGACGATGCATCTCTATAGACGAATGACGTTATCACAGACGATATGACGTCATCATAGATGATACGTCTTTATAGACGATACCAATGTATACTCCTAAGCATCTCCCCCTTCTAAGGACCATAACTCAAGACCCAGAAGTCCGAAAATTCTATACTATATACCGTTGGAAAGCTAAAAGAGAGTCCTACAACTTTCCAGAAGGCACATTTGCCCCTACCAGCCTATTTAGAGCAGCTTTTCCCCCAAATCCAAAACATAAATCCTAACCCAATGAAAACTTGAAAATTTTAATATAAAGGCTTGATATGCCATAAACAACCATAATGTATATGTATTTCATTCACATCAAAATACAAGTTTTACAAAGCTTTAGTGAGCATTTCAAGCTGAAAATACATTAATATCTTACAATCCCAAAAATATAAAAGGTATTTGAACTAAGGTTTGCTCAAATGCAACTAAAGCCTTGCTTTACAAGGTTGACTTCAAACACAAAATATACAAAAATTGGAGTGATGCCTTGACCCTTGTCTACTCGATATCTTGCTCATCACCTGAATGTGGGGGAGGAAAATGAGGGGTGAGCTTAAGCCCCTAGGTTACAATTTTATAATTGGTAACAAGTAAAACCATTTATGAAGCCCATTTCTAATGCAGAAATTCACGTTATCGCAAATTATGTATGCATCACCTTTGTCAATTTATCATGAGCACATAAGCATATCAAAATAGTTCGAGTGGATCTAAAATAGAACTTACTATACATTTTCATATAATGGTCTTACGTAGCGGTGAACTTATGGAGGTCCTTGAAGGAGCTCCAGGCCACTAGCGGGCAGGCGGGAGAAGCCTTTTTGTCAAAGTGCACTTAGGTTAACTTAGGGGACCATTACAAACCCACATAACATGTATTTTTATAATTGTAAAACATATTGCCTAAAAGACACATTTCGGAAACTTGGTTTCTTAAGCTTGATATCCTTTAAAAAATCAATTTTATATGTCAAGTAAAATTTATATGCAAAATATGCATCACATTCTTAAAACATTCAAAGAGTAATAAATGAACATTTTTGAGGTAATTGAAACCATTTATTTCCATTTTCTTGAAAGAAACATTGATGGCTTATTATTCAATTATAAAAAAGTAACCGACCTTGAATCTCTTTGCTTGAAAGCTTATTCAAGGATGTCTCTCCTCTTGCTCCTCTTGCCTCCCATCAATATTAATAAAACCTCATTTAAAAAGAACTCTAATTGGAAACCCAAAGAAACCCTTGCATGAATTGATCCTAGAATACTTAAACCCATGCATTTTCTACGATCTTAGAACCAAAACCTTTCTAAGACTCCAAAAGATTTAACATAAGCTTAGCTTGAATCTTCACCAATTAATGAATTTCTTGACTCTAATGGAAGATCTAATCTTCCTCTTTCTTTGTCCCTCCTTAATAACTCTCAAAATCTGTTTTGAAGGCTTACTAAAATTAAAACCTAGCTCAACTCTCGTTTTTCTCTCAATCACCGACACTTTCTCTCCCTTCTTTCTTATTTTTGTCTTCTCTCTCTTCTTTTCTTTTTCGCCGACGTTTTTGTCTTCTAAAACAAAAGCCTACAATTCCTTCTTCCCATTTTCCCCTTCGTTCAATGCTTTAAGACTTTATAAATAATTGATGTTCCAACAATAGCCCTCATGAAATCTTATCATTCTGACACCTTATTTCCCTTAACCTATAACATAATATCTTACTTACCTTAACGTGCTAATTAACTCCAACAGAATTTAATCTAGCAAAACCCCAAAATTAATATAATCATGCTTATTCATAAAAAAAATTTCCAGGGCTAATATTTCTTCCCCTCTTAAGAGAATTTTGTCCTCAAAATTATTACATGAGTCATTGAAGAATTGTGGATACTTCTCCCTCATGGCTTCCAAGGGCTCCCACATGGCCTCTTCTACAGAATGGTTTCTCTACAGGACTTTTACTAGTTGAACCTTCTTGTTCCTGAGGACCTTTTCCTTAGTGTCCAAGATCTCCACTGAAATCTCCTTATAACTCAGATCATCTCTTAACTGAATCTCAGTGGTCTGAATAATTGGATAGGGATCTGATCTATATCTCCTCAATATGGACACATGAAAGACATCATGTATCCATAAAAATTTTGATGGCAACGCTAACCTATAGGCTAGCAGACCAATCCTCTCAAGAATTTCATAGGGGCCCATATATCTCGGACTCGACTTACGCTTCTTACCAAACCTCATGAACCCTTTCCAAGGAGACGTCTTAAAGAAGGCTTTTTCACCAAATTCATACTCCATCTCCTTTCGGTGTGCATCAACTTAAATTTTCATTCTATCCTAGGCCGCTTTAAGCCTTTGTTTAACTAATTTGACCTTGTCAACTGTCATTTGAATCAACTCTGGTCCTATTAGTATTCTTTCTCCTTCTTTATCCCAACATATAGGAGTTTTACATCTCCTTCCATATAGCGCCTCATAAGGAGCCATTTGAATGCTTGAATGGTACGAATTATTGTAAGCAAATTTGACCAGTGGAAAATGTTCATCCCAAGCTCCTTTAAAATCCATCACACATGCCCTAAGCATTCCCTCAAGTTTCTGAATGGTCCTTTCAGATTGACCATCTGTCTGGGGTGAAAAGCTGTGCTAAATTTTAACTTGGTCCCTAGAGCCTCTTGTAAGCTTCCCCAGAATCTTGAAGTAAACCGAGGATCTCTGTCAGAAACTATAGACTCCAGAATCCCATGCCATCTTACTATCTCATCGATATACTTCTTTGCTAGTACTTATAGAGAATCGGTTTGTTTAATTGCCAGAAAATGGGCTGACTTCGTCAATCGATCAACAGTGAACCATATGGCATCATGCTTCCTATTGGTCTAAGGCAAACCCATCAGAAAATCCATAGTTACCCGTTGCCATTTCCACTCAAGAATGGACAATGACCTTAACTTGCCTGAAGGTGCCTGGTGTTCAGCCTTGACTTGCTGACACACTAGACACTTACTTGCATATTCTACTGCATCCCCCTTCTTACCTTTCCACCAGAAATGCTCTCTCAAATCTCTATACATCCTGGTGCTACCTGGGTGCATGGTATAAGGTGTATTGTGTGCCTCATCCAATATCTCATCCTTCACTTCCTTGACATTTGAGATACAAAGCCTATTCCCTACAATCATGAGTCCATCATCCCTCACTACCACTTTAGACTTCTTACCATTCTGAATTTCTTCTCTGCATCTTGTGCTTGTAACTCCCTAACCTTCTCTACGAGTATCGTTCTCACTCTAAAGGTAGCAACAATACAATCTGGTTCCTCCTGCTTCAAACTTATTCTAAGCTTAGCCATCTTTTCCAATAACGACAGATACACTATCTGAACATGGGCTATTAAAGATTTCCTGCTCAAGGCATCCGCTACCACATTTTCCTTTCCTAGATGGTACTCAATCAACAAATCATAATCGTTAAGCAACTCAATCCATCTTCTCTGTCTCAAATTCAGCTCTTTCTGACTGAGTAAGTACTTAAGACTTTTATGGTTAGTAAAGATCCTCATTTGAACCCCATACAGATAATGTCTCCAAATCTTAAAGGCAAAAATCACTACTGTCAATTCCAAATCATGGGTCAGATAAGTTAACTCATAAGGTTTTAGCTACCATGAGGCATATGCTACTACCTTGTCTCCTTACGTCAATACATAACCCAAACCATTTCTCAAGGCATCACTGGAGCACTTGTCAATCTACGCTTGAGCTCCTCAAAGCTTTTCTGTCATTCCTCACTCCAAATAAAATTTTGATTCTTCCTCAATAACTTTGTCATTGGTGCAGCTATGAACAAAAATCCTTTAACAAATCTTCTATAATAGCCTGCCAGACCCAAAAAACTGCTCGCCTCTAACACTGTCTTGGGTGCATGCCAATTCACCATGACTTTAACCTTCCTCAGATCAACATGTAACCCATTCTTTGAAATCACATTTCCAAGGAATACTACCTCATAAAGCCAAAACTCACACTTGCTGAACTTAGCATAAAGCTCCCTCTCCTTCAGTGTCTGCAATACAATACTGAGATGCTCCTCATATTCCCCTTCACTCTTAGAGTACACTAGAATGTCGTCGACAAACATTATAACAAACTGATCTAGATATTCCTTCAAGACCCTATTCATAAGATCCATAAAAGCATCTGGAGTATTGGTCAGTCCAAAAAGCATAACTAAAAATTCATAATGCCCATACTGTGTTCTGAAGGCTGTCTTGTTTACATCAGACTCCCTAATTCTGAGCTGATGATAGCCTGACTAGAGATCAATCTTGGAGAAGAACTTTGCTCCCTGTATCTGGTCAAACAGATCATCAATCCAGTGTAGAGGATACTTGTTCTTAATAGTCTCCGATAATCAATGCACATGTGCCACGTTCCATCCTTCTTCTTAACAAACAAAACTGGCACTCCCCATAGTGACGAGCTTGGCCTTATGTGCCCCTTCTTTAAAAGTCTTTCCAATTTTTCTTTGAGCTCCTTCAGTTCAGCTGTTATATACAGTGGTATTGAAATGGTTGCGGTTCTGGGATTCAAGTTGATGGCAAACTCAATTTCCCTCACCAGTGGCCGACTAGGTTGATCTTCTAGAAACAAGTCTGGAAAATCCCTCACAACTGGAAAGTCCCCTCTGAAGATCATCTTCTCATCATTACCAAGATCAAACTCTACCTCTTTAAGGCCATAATCTAACTTTGCACAATATTTCTCCATGACATCCATTCCCAGTAGCACATCTAGGCCTTTCAATTCCAATGGTAGTAAATCCACTACAAGTTTAGCACCCTCAATAAATAATTCACAATCCCTATACACTTGACTTATTATCACCTTTCTCCCGAAGGGAGTACTAACAATTATAGCGCTATCCATAGGCACCAATTTGACATTATGAAAAATCGTGCTTGTAGAAATAAATAGATGTGTGGAGCCAGAATCAATAAACAAATATACTGTAGAGTTAAATAACTGAGCTATACCCGTGACAACTTCTGGTGTAACTGCAGCTTCCTCTCTAGTCATAGCAAATACCCTGGCCTGATCCTGAGCCAGACCCCTTGGCCTTCCTAGAGGAATAGCCTTCTTTGTAAATCCAGACCTGCCCACTTCAGTGACTGGCCGGGTTCCCACTGTTTTAACTCTCATTGGGGCTTGTAACTACTACCCCTCCTGCCTTGTTACTTGGGGACAGTCCCTGATCATATGTCCCTTCCCTCCACATCAAAAGCATGCTCCTAATAACTTGAAGCACTCTCCCCTGTGCAACTTCCCATAATGTTCACGTTGGGGGTTCATGTTCCTACTCCTCTCCACCCTGCTATTGCCTTCTGTTGTTGAGGCTTGCACTGACACTACCCTTGCTTGTTTGTTCTGGGTAAGGCCACTACTTCCCACTTCACTCTGAGTATCGTGACTCCTTGTACCCCTCTCAAGCATTGGAATACTCATTCCCTTCTTAGAAGACTGCGCCTTGTGATTCCACTTCCTACTCACTTCATTCTTTATATTCTCCAGTTTGTCAGCCTGAAGTGCAGCATCTACCAACTGCTAGTAGTCACAAAAATTATGGATCAACACTTTCTCCTTGATCCCCAGATGGAGACCTCCCTTAAACTTGTGGCACTTATCCTCCTCATTCGCCACAATATTGGCTGCATAACAAGAAAGCTTAGTGAAATTTAGTTCATAGTCACTCACACTCATGTCCCTCTGTGTGAGATTCAGAAACTCCCTGACCTTCTTTTGTACATAAATCTTAGAAAGGTACTTCTTCCTGAGCACTTCCACAAAATCCCTCCATGATAACACCAAAGGCATAACCTGATTGTGGGGCACTGATTTCCACTAATGAAGTGTATCCCCTTGCAACAAGCTAACTGCATAATCCAGCTTCTCTTCATCAAAGCACTTCATTTGAAGCAGGACCCTCTCGATCCTCTTCAACCATGCTTCAGCTTCTTTCAGATTTATAATCCCACTAAAATCTATAGCTCCATACTTGCGGAGCTTAGCATACTATCCATTTCTATCTATTGAAGAGGGCATCGACACTTGTGACTCTTGGCCCATGGCATATGTGAAAGCCTGAGCAAAGGCTTGAAAGAACCGCGGGTCCATAGTAGGCATAGGAGGAGGAGGCGGTGGCACTTCATGTTGCATACTAGGTGCCTTAGAATCAGGAGCAAGCTGTGTCCCAGCATCTTGCGAGACATAGTATTCATCCGTGCTCCCTTGGTGAGAGCTAGATCGAGTCACACGTCCTCGAAGTCTCTTTTGAGGCGGTATTTTCCACTCTTTAAATTTTAAAATCATTGAAAATCTTTAGTTTATGCAAAACAATTTCAAATCATGTAAAACAATTCAAATTATATAAAAAAATTTCAAATCTTGTAAAACAATGAAAGTTATTCACTTTAAAACAATGCATGTTCATTTTATGCCTTAAACTACACACTTCATGCCTAAGATACTCTTAAACCTAGTTGCTCTAATACCATAATTGTTGGGTCCTTGCCCTCTTGGTTCACGTGTCTGACATCCTAAGTGACATTTGAACGTGTGCTCCACAAGGGTGGCAATCCCCCACTAGGAAAAACATTAAAATAGCACCTTTCTCCTATTTCAGGACAGATTTATTAGGGAAAATCTCAATAATATTGCACATATCTTGAGGCAATTAGCATAACTGTCATTTGGGATATCAAATTAATACTATCTTAGGACAGTTTGAAAGAAGAAGACTTCAAAGTCTACAATTTCCATGAAGACCTCGAAGGCGGATTCTATCGTCTGAAGGGTCAAAAATGGAGCAGACAATAACATCAGATGAATAGTGTACAGAAGGAGAAGTTTAGGTCACATAGGCAAAAAGTAGACGGAGCAAAATGACAGTCGAATGGTAAAGGAAGATGAAGCTGAAGGACAGACGAAGCAAAATGACAGATGAAACAAAAGACCGATGAAGTAAAATGACAGACGAAACAAAAGACAGGCGAAGCAGAAAGGCAGATAAATGGCAAAGCGGACAATACAAACGGTCAATTTAAGGTGAAGCAAAAGTCAACCTAAGACAATACACACTGTCAACTTAAGATGAAGCAAAAGTCAACCCAAGACGATACAGATGGTCAAATTAAGATGAAGCAAAAGTCAACCTAAGACGATACAGACGGTCAACTTAAAACGAAGCAAAAGTCAACCTAAGACGATATTGCTCTTAAGACGAAGCATCCTTACAGACGATATAACTCTTAAGACGAATGACGTCATTATAGATGATATGACGTCATCACAGACGATACATCTTTACAGACGATAAATCTTTATAGACGATGCATCTCTTAAGATGAATGATGTCATCATAGACGATACGTCTCTTAAGACGAAACATCTTCACAGATGATACATCTCTTAAGATGAATGACGTCATCACAGATGAAATGACGTCAATATAGACGATACCTCTTTACAGATGATGCATCTCTACACTCCTAAGTATCTCCCCTTCTAAGGACCCCAACTTTTAACCCTGATGTCCAACAATTTTAGGCTATATATCGTTGGAAAACTAGAGGAAAGCCTTACAACTTCCTAGAGGGCACACTTGCCTAAATCAGCCTGGATTAATTTAGACCTTCCCTTGAAGTCCAAACACGAACTTTTCCCTTATGGAAACTTAAAAATGCAATGTACAAACTTAAAAGAGAGTCATGATCAAAAATGCAATTATATTCTATTTGCATCAAAAGATAAAACTCTTACAAAGCTTTAGTGGGCATTTCAAGTCGCAAATACATTAATATCTTAAAGTTCCAAAATACAGAAAGTACATAATCCATGATTTACTCAAAATGCAACTAAAGCCTCTCTTTACAAAATTTGCTTCAAATACAAAATGTACAAAATTTGGAGTGATGCTTTGACCCTTGTCTACTCGATATCTTGCTCATCACCTGGATGTGGGAGAGGAAAAGGGGGGTGAGCTTAAGCCCGTGGGTAACAATTTATACTTGGTAATAAGCAAAACCATTTATGAAGTCCTTTCTAATACAGAAATTCACGTTATTACAAATCATGTATGCATCACTTTTGTCAATTTTTCATAAGCACATAAGCATATCAAAATGGTTCGGGTGGATCCAAAACAGAACGTACTACATAATTTTCATAAGGGTCTTATGTAACCTTGAACTTAGGGGAGTCCATGGAGGAGCTCCACGCCACTAGCGGGCAAGCGAGAGAAGCCTTTTTGTCAAAGTGCGCTTGACTTAACTTAAGGGACCGCCACAAATCCACATAACATGTATTTCCATAACTGAAACATATTGCCCAAAAAGGCACATTTCGAGAACTTGGTTTCTTAAGCTTGATATCTTTTCAAAAATCATCTTCATATGTTAAACAAAATTTATATGCAAAGCATGCAGCACATTCTCTGTAACATCCCCTCACCAATAGGAAGGGTATATTGGTAAATTGCCATGTTTAGGAGTGTTTAAACGTGTAGTGA
>JAOQMP010000008.1:27585619-27606380 GCA_027563575.1 Erythroxylum pedicellare
ATCATGTGAATAATTGCAAAGAATTACTGAATTGTGTTGATATAGTGATATGCAATGTTTGTGTACATGTTGTTGATATGAATGATTGAGATAAATGATTGGATTATTCTAAAATGATTATATGAAATGTTTGTAGTTCATGATGTGTTGTTGAAATATGATGTATATTGTGATATGCTATTCAATATTGAATGATGTGATACATCTGTTGAATTAGGAAATACAATTGTGAATTTGGTTTATACTTGTGATATTTGTATTTTGACCTAAGTGAGCACATCGATGATGGTTCACTCACTGAGTTCGCAAACTCATCAAAATTGCAAAGTTGATTTTTAGGTACAAAGGAGACCTAGCTTCTAAGGTGATATGATAGAAGTCTAGTATTGTCAATTTTGGAAACAAGAATGGCTCAAAGGTCTGGTCAGCTTATACCTACAGAGTCTAGATAGGATACTTTTGTTTAGCTTCTCCTTTCATGTTGCACTTTTTGTATAGAACTTTAAACTCCCAAATGTTATGTTATGTATAAACATGGATATGAAATGTAATGACAATATGAGTAAGTTTCATTTTGTGAATGAAATGAGGAGTTTTGATCTTTGGAAATATTTATGTTCTGTATGATGTCATAATAAGTTGACGTGATTGCTCTAACATGTCATTTTCATGGGGTATCTTCTCGAATATCCTCTAGATGTTCGGATATATGCTTTATGGTAGTGATGTGTTACATATCAGATAATTTGTTATTGGCATAAGAACTCATTCAATCTATTGACAGGAAAACTAGAGGTCATAATGTAGTTTTTAAGTTAGATGTGATGAAGGCTTTTGATAGGGTTTCATGGTTCTTTTTGGAACAATTACTGAGGAAATTGGGATTCGATGATTGTTTCAGTAACTTGATTCTAAGTAATTTAAAAGGAGCTTAGTTTTAGTTTTGATCAATGGGTAAGCTAGTGACCAATTTAAAGGAACACATGGCATTAAACAAGGTGATCCCATATCGCCTTATTTATTTATACTTGTCTCTAAAGCACTTTCTTGAGGTTTGAATGCCATGGAAACAGAAGGAAAGATAGAATGTTATGCATTACCAAAAGGTAGTATTCCTGTGAAGCATTTGAGTTCTGTAGATGATATAATTATATTCATCAAAGGGCATCGACGATCTCTTCATAATTTGATGAATTTTCTACACATATATGAGGAAGTAAGCGGATAAAAAATTAACTTAGCCAAAAATATTTATGTTGCCTTGAAGCATATGAGCCCATCTCACTCACATTTAATCACGTCTATCACTAATATTCGAAGAGATCAGCTGCCTTTTAAATACCAAAGCCGTATGTTATTTAAAGGGCATCCACGACTGTCTTATTCTCAACACATACTAGATAAAATCGATTTGAGATTGAATGGTTGGCATCAAAAACTTCTTTCTCCAGCTGGTCGAATGATTCTTATTAAACATGTTTTGTTTGCAATTCCATTATATAATCTTTCCACTTTCCAGTTGCCCAGAATAGTCATTCACTAGTTAGAACAACGATTTGCAATATATTTTTAGACATACGGAAGAAAGGAATAAATGACATTGGCAAAATTGGAGGAGCCTTACTCTTGCAAAAGATGAAAATGGGGTGGGGTTTTCTTCACTTACTGATTTGGATCACGTAGTCACTAGTAAATTATGATGGAAGTTACATCAAGGAAATTCTCTTGGGCAAAAACGTTAAAGACTAGATCACGAGGAATATTGAAAAGCTGGCATTGGAAACGCCTTAAGAATACTTCTAAATTTTTTGTAAATCACACTAAAATCATAACAGGGGATGGATTGAGTTCTTTTTGGTGGGATAATTGGTCAGGCAAAGGGATGATGCATTTTTATTATAAAGGAACAGATATGCTACCATATGATTTTACTTTACCAGAATTCTTCAATAATATTCAAGATAATATTGATAGCGTTAAACATCTACTATCTTTAGAGATTGTTGAATTTTTAATATCTTTGGAAGAGAACATGATCATATTATATGGATTCCAATGTCTTCTGGACGTTTCACCTTCAAATCGACTCATGAGTTGATTACATTGAGATATAATAAAAACATCAATTACAATATATGTGGAATGCCAGAATACCACCGAAGATATATATTTTTGTCTGGTGGATGTTAAACGGTTTGCTCCCACTACAAGAAACTCTCAAACGGGTGGGATTTGCAATGGTCTCTAAATGCTGTTGTTGCAAAAATCTATTAGATATCGACCATATCTTCTTTTCTTGCAATATAGCACTCTAGGCGTGGTCTTACTTTGAAGAGAAAATACACATCAAAAAAATTGATCTGACTATTAGGTTATATGAAACTTTGGATATCTGGTGGCAAAATGAAATGCCTGCTACTGTAACAACTGAAATACATTGACTTCTCCCTATTTTAATCTGTTGGAATCTGTGGTGTGTTCGAAGCACAACTTTGTTTGAAGATCAACAATCTACGGCAAGTTCAGTGATACAACTTATTCATAAACAAGTGTATCATGCTAGTATCATTAAACCTTTCAAGATGTGTACTATAGACGATTAGTTTCTTGTCTCAACGGGTTTGATTCGTAGTTCAATACCTATAAAAATACTACGAGGAAAAGTTCTGATATGGAAGGCTCCTCCTCTATCATGGATGAAATTAAATATTGACGGATCAAGTCTTGGTAATCCAGGTGTTTGTAGAGTTGGCTATATTGTTAGAGATTCAAATGGTAGTTTTATTTTCGCGGGATCAAGATATGTTCAACATGTAGATAGGTATTGAGTCATATTCTTTGCTTTTGGTACAACTGGTGAAAGGAAAAATGACCTGTCCTTAACGATATAAAGATCTTATGCAAGAAATTTCTACATCTTTACAATTTTTTGAATTTACCTTTACACCTATCTACAGAGAAATCAATTCCGTTGCTGATACTCCCACACTCAACACAATTATCGTTGGAATTTAGCAACATTGAAGACCTACCATGACACATTAGAGGACTTCTTTCTTTAGATAAACAACACCTTCCTTACATTACATGGTTTCGCTAATTCCTTTAAATCCCATTAAGTTTTTTTTTTTTGGTTATTTGTTACTATCTACATTACTATATATTTCCTCAATGAGGTAAGGTCAATGTCCTCCTCATACTTGTTACATACAATTTTAATATTAGTTACACGAAAGGTTATGAAAATATTTAAAACATCATATTAATAAATATAACATATTTGGAAAGTCACACAAAGCTATAAAAGGTTTTTAAGAAAACCAATTGTCTTAATCACACTTCAATATTTTCTAAAAGATCTAAGTAAGCACATGTCATTATCTATATTGTCATGCTTCATCTTAATATTTTTTAAAATGGAAGTGATAATACCTTAGGTTTTTATCAATTCTTAGAAGTGAGCTGTCAATTTAGTTTATGTGACAGATGCTGACCTATTTTTTAAAATATTTCTCTAGACATTGATCAAAGGTAAAGTTTGTACATCAACTTTGCACAAAAAGGTTTAAACAAGTCATTAATGTTAATTTTTGGTACCGTATCTTATTTAGAATACAATGAGTCCTATTTTAGTAATGTGAGGGTGTGAAGTGACACAAAAATGATAGTAAGGGCTTAATTAAACCTTTCTTAAAATATTGAGGTGCAAATTATATATTTGATAATTTATATAGCATAAAATGTTAGCAAGAGATAGGGTGCAAAGAAAAACAAAATGGTGGCTTGTGGAATTACAAAGTTCTAAACCTATTTGTTAATAAAGAAGCATTGGAATTGTAAAAAAACAATTTATTATTATCTTGACTCTCAAGAATAACTTATCTATATGCTCTTCAATTAATAAATTCTATGACTTTTTAAATGAAGTTATCACAAATTTTAAAGAGCAAAAAAAGAAGAAGAGAAAGCCGCAATAATGTTAAAGTAATTACTGAAATGCAAGAAAACACAAAATGAATATCGACTAGACATAAGTAGTTTGTGTTAAATGAGTACAAACTAAAAGGAAGTCTAGCTATTTATTTTAAATTTTAGTTATCATATCAGTTAAGAATTATTAATAGACTCAAATTGATTAAAATTATTTGGAACTTTGACTTAGATTACATAATTTAGTAGATTTGAATAAGACATAGTTTATATAAATTTGAAATTGTAATCTTTTTTTAAGTTTGTTAAATTACAAGTTTTTAAAAATCGAACCGAATATTGAACCAGTCAAAGGAAAAGTTTAAAGGTTCAACTAGTATTAAGTCGATATAAAACTGGTATATAATAAATAAGAAGAAAAATTATAAGAGGAAGTAAAAATAAAATAAAAATACATCAATGTTTATTATTATTTAATGAACTCATAGTAAATCAAATTTAATAATTCAAACTAAATTTGAGTCTAATATAAAACTTAAAAATAATAAAAATTAAAATTGTGTTTCTAAAGGAAGTTATGTCTCATTATTCTCAAAAGTTATAAATTCCCCCAACACTATCTAAAGACTTGTAAGCTACACTTTCATTCAAAGTATTTGTATCAACTTCTTCTACTGCACTCAAATAATTTTTATTCTTTAGAACAACTCCTTTTTAAAAGTTTCAGTTAAAAATAGTTTTAAAATACATGTAACATAAATATTATATGTAAATTAATCAAATGCTACTTATATGATGATCTAACTTGACACAAATTAATAATTCATTACAATTATTTTTAATTAATTAATTAAATTAATTAAAATCAAATTTAGGAATTAAATTAAATTATCATTTCAATTATATTTTATTAGTCTATTAATGTTTATATGGTATGTAATAAAAAAATCATTATTTTGTAGTTAAAATTAAAGAGAAAGTAACTTTTAATAAAAAATAAAAATTTTGACCTAACAGAACATGAATAAATGTAAAAAGGAAAAGAAAAACAATATAAAAAAGGTATAAAAATAGGAAACTAACTATTGCTTATGGATGTAACGTAAAGCTACATTCTCTTTATTTTTTTCCTCCTGTCCCATCAACTTTTTCTTCTCCCAAAATTCAAAGTCTCGATTTTTATCAAAAACATTTGCAAACATCTCTGAATTTCTTTTATCTTTCCTCTCCCGTAGCCAAGCCCTGGCCTTCATTTTAACCTTGAGCTAATCAACTTGCTAAGAAATCTCTCTGCTTCCGTCAACTATAAGTGGATTTTGAGTTCTTTCTTTTTATTCAGAGATTTAGTTAACATCAATCATCTTTTTTTAGAGATGGAGTGTTGTTGAAGATGGTGGTGAAAGCTGAGTTGTTTTGGTTTGTTGTTCTTACTCAATTCTCCCTATTCCATTGTCTTTTAGAGTGAAGATTATATTTGGTGCTCCAAGAAATCTCTCTGCCAATTTCGAGTTTTTGTTTTGATTTTTAGTGGCAAACTCAGCTACTCATTTGCTCAATTTTGGTTCCAAATTGGTTTTCACTACAATTTGTTGATTTCTCAAGTGTCAATCACACAAAGTTCTCATGTTAATATATTGATATGATGTTTAGACATTGGAGAAGACGAAGATGTATCCGGTTAATGGTTCGAAGGAAACTAGCTGGTTTATTATTTAATCGGCCAATTTTAATTTCCAACTGTTAAAAGTAGAAACTGAACTAGAAACTAGTCTGGTTAGTGCTTAACTCGATCGAACCGACCAGTCCGATTCAATTTTTACATCATTGTTAGATTTAGTTTCCTTAATATATTAAGATTGTGTATATTTACATCTTAAATTGGAGCATAGATTTATAATAATATTTGATATGATAAAATTAATTTGATTCATTTTTTAAATTTATAACTTCTAATTTAAAAGATGTTTTAACGTTTCAAATTCTTTTCTTTATAGCTTGGCTTTCCTATTAATTTCACTTTTATCTTTAAATTTATTCCTTCTTTTATGTCCAATGTAATGTTGTAAAAATTTTGGTTGATTTCTACGTATAAATTTGTGGCTTCTTAATTAGAAATTGATCTTCACAATTTGTATCTTCATCTTTAAAATTATTGCATTTCTTTTAACTTTTTAATTTTATGTAAGTACAACAAAATAATTACCATTTGTTTTGTTATTTCATTTCTATTATGATAAATATCATTATTCATTTTGGCTTTTACAGTTCAGGAAAAATAAGTGCCAATATCTCCACTCACCTTTAGATTATATTCATTATCTTATATTTTATATTAAGATAATTTATGAAAATAAACTTTGACCCTCACTAAAATGAACTTTATTGTATTATTTCGTAGGTAAACAAATCCACATATTCACCATCAAGTCATTTGTCCTAAAATTTAACTTTTAATTGTTTCATATATCGAATTTTATAAGTTTTGGATTAATGGTTGGCTTTAATTTTCAAAGTTAAAAATTTAGCACCTTAAAAGGATAAAAGATAACTTTTTGTAAAATGATATATCAATTTTTAATATATATTAAAATAAAGTGATAATAGATTTTAAAGTGTCAAACCTTTGACATTTTTTTATTTAGTATCCAAACTTTTAAATTTCAATTAAGTGACTATCCTTTTATAAATAACTCAGTTAAAAACTTTAGTTTTGTTATTGTTTTACTAATTTGGCTAATAGAATCATTTTTGTCCATGACATGTAGGCTTCCACGTACAAAATTAATGGTCAACTAAGTATTGACATGGACTAAAACACTCAACTCATAACTCGTAACCCATATACCTATAACCAATTTAATTAAATGTATATCAAAATCTTCTCCTGATGGAAGAACTAGACTCTTGGAATAAGAATTGATTCTATCTCTCCTTCTATCATCATCACAATGTAAACCATATATTAATCTGCTTAACGTGCAAACTATGTCAGTTCCATCTAGATCCTGAAATCTTTCAGGTTGTACCATATAGACCTCTTCACAAAGGTCTTTATTTAGGAGAGCGGTTTTTTATAGCCATTTGATGTAATTCTATATCATCATGAGCTACAATTGTAAAATCACTCAAAATGTATCCTACGAGGGAACAAAGGTAACATCAAAGCCTACCTTTCTTCCTGAATGAACTATCAGGCAACGGAGTGAGCCCATAAATCACTGAACTTTATCCTAAAATCCTTTAGGTCTTTTAAATTCATTTATATCTAAAATGTTTGCAGTTCCGCTACAAATCAATTATCTCACTGACCTTACTATGCTTCATTGATTGCATCTCATCATTCATTGCATCCCACCACAAATCTACATTGGGTCTAGAAATAGCTTCTGTATCAGATATTGGATTTGCAATATATCTAACATCATAGTCTTGTTCACCAAATAGACTATGTAATATGATGGGATAACAGGTCGTCTCACTCTAATGGATCTATGCAATTGCGTTAGACCTTGTACCCTCAGGAACCTCTATATGTACAGGCATGGGCTCCTATTCTTGTATAGGCATGTTACTAAGACCTAGATCCACCGAATTTAACTATATAAGTAGTGGGTACATAATAACTATAGTATCCTTTATGCTATCATTTGAAGAGTCAAAGGACCCACCACCATTATAGACATTGCATTCTAAAAACTTGACTATTTTTTATTTCATTATTCCGGTCCCTCCTTTCTCTACAGTAAAATTTGTAGCCTTTAGAGTGGTCGAGATATCTAACTAAATAGTAATGAGTAGAATAAGCATGCAATTTGTCTTTAAAAGGATTATACTACCTCAGCAGGGCAGCCTCATACACGAATATGTGTAAGGCTAGATTTCCACGCTTCTAGATAATCAGGTAGATTAGTTATGTTTTGTATTAACTTATTCATGTCCTTTAGGGTGTGGTTATGCCTTTCGGCAACATAACATTTTGCTCAAGATTACTCGGCATAATGAATTAAGTCACTATTCTAACTAATTTCATATATTTGGAAATTTGACCTTTTCAAGTCCTAAAACACTATGTTTTCCATGATATTCTCCTCCACAATTAGACCTGACTATCTTGATGAATTTTCCTAATTCGTTCTTAACCTTCAATCTTTAAGCAAAAACACATAATATAATGGGAATAATCATCAACAAATGTAAGAATACATCCAGAATTACACAATGTAATTGTATAAGGTCTTCTAATATCTATGTGTATTAAACCCAAAAAGTCAAAAACACGAGCTAACTTCTTTTCCTTTGTTTCAGTCAAGTTGCCTCTGCAACAGTTAGTACATGTTTCCAAATCATGATAATCTAAAATTGAAAGAATGATATCCTTAATCAATCTCTCAACCCTAGCTCTGAAAATGAGGCTTAAACTTTTATATCACACCATGAATGACTTATCATTCATCAGGGTTTTCTGTCTTGACTTGTTTGGCAAGATACAAAAAAGCATATATCTGATCCGGGGTAAGACACATTCTATACAAACCATATAACAAGAAAGTTGTATCATTATATTTTACACTAAACAACAACTATATAATAGAAGCATTAAATACAAAATGTTAACCTTCTTTGTCTAAACTTGATACAAAGATCAAATATAAAATGTGTCATGTAAAACTAAAATGAACCTTGCAACAAGGTTCAGTACATACATCCCTTATAGATATTACATCTGCTTCTTCATTGTTATCAACCATCAGTTTCTCTCTTACTTTATTTGGCCCTATCATGGATATGAACCCCTATATTATGGAAGTACCTTGACCAAATGCTCCACTATCTAGTCACCAACAACTTAATGTTACTATCGCAAAATTAGATTCATAAATTGATAAGCCAAGGAGTTTGATGGTCTCAGTCTTTCTTTCTAGGCCTTATACTATTGGCTTCTTTATGTCTGTAGGACCTTTACCAACATTGGATTAACTAGCATCAACCTGTGAAGAAGATTTATTCTTTCTACCTTTGAACTTAGTGGGCTTCATCTTTACCTTCCCTTTAGTTGCTTCGAGGGTTGTAGGAGTAGCAAGCTTGAGTTTCGCCTCCTCAGTAATGCAATGGGAAATCAAAGCATTAAACTCTCATTCCTTATCCAGTGAATAATATGTCATCACCAAATTACTAAACTCTTAAGGGAGTGTATTAAGAGTCTAGTGAACTATGAAGACATTAGAAAGAGGAATATTCAACATATTTAGTCTACAGTGAAGATGGATCATTCTTGATATGTACTCCATTACTACCCTTTTCCCATATATCTCATGGAAAATAATTCTTTCATCAAGGCACTCATCTCAACATTAAGTGAGACTGTGTACCTCTGGGAGACATTACCAAAAACTTCTTCACTATGTCTGTGTCTGAAAGTCCACTAAGCAAATGGTCAGGTATGGATCTCTTAATGGTCATGTAACATAATATATTAGATTATTCCTAAGCTGCATAAGCTGCTTTATGAGCTCTTGAGCTCGTAGATGTAAGTGGAGATGGCCTATCCGTCTGTATGGCCATATCAATTTCAGCTATCTCCATAGCATTCAATACATCTCTACCCACTTCTTCGAATTGAAAACGATCAGGGTTTCAATGGTGACACAATTATTGTTGACCAAAAATGTGAATACAAAATGACAATGTTTAGATGAGCATAAATGCAGAACAACAGCGATACTTAAAGTCATTAAATAGTATCTGTGATGAGAATCCTATCACATATATTTTGAAACACCCGTGAGCTAAATATATAAAATATGCAACTAGACCTCCACATAAAAGCGATTCGAGTACAAACCATCAACTCTTATGACACTACCACCTGTGGGTGAATAGATCATTCAAGCAACAATATTCCTCCATCTACTGTCTTTATACACATCTCAAAATCGCATATAAGGCTAACACCTGTGGGCAGAATAACAAAACCTGAGACTAAAGAGATCCCCCAACATGCAAGCAGAACAATTCAAAATATTGACTCGAAAGGCCACTGTGGTGACTACATCCTTATTAGCACTCAAAAAGTCCACAAACATAAGGGATACATCTTTATGTTATCCTCACATTCTTTATAGACATATGGTATGTGACAATGTAACATCAATAAATACAAAAACCTAAATGCATAATCTCATTGTTACATACTAGTGCTACAAACATTCTCTGAAAACTTCATCTAAGACTTTTGTAGAGAACAAATCTCATTAGAGCGACTATCGTGTGTCACCAGAAACTAAACCGACCACCCGAGACATGAAACCCTCATGTATCTCCCTCAAGTGATATCCAAAGTATGAAAATTCACTCGAAATTGGTTTCATAACACTTTAATTCCTTTTTTGGATTTAAACTTTAATTTATTACTAATGTAATAAATCCCAAAAATGAAAATATCACTTTATAAATTTTCCCGACCCTAAAACTAACCCAAACCACTCCAGGGCATTCTTACAAAAAATCTTTTAAAAATTTATTTTTATTTTTTTCCTGCTGAGGTCAGCCGCAAGTGGGCACCACATACCCACCTCAAACACGTGCACGCACCCTACACTCCTACAATTGCGGTAAGCATGTGGTGTGTGCAGTTAATTGTTTGACGCATGTGGCTCACACGCCGACACGTGGCGCAACACTATCCATATGTGTGTCACTGCACGTGCCAGACGTACCGCCTTTTGGGCTATACGGTCTTCATTCCCTATTTGGAAAAAGTAATTTCTAGCGAGATTCGGGCAGGTTCTTTGCACTCCTGGGCCCATTTTCACCTCTTTTTCAAGGCTAAATACATGTATATTACTTTCATACAATAATAACCAAGAAAAAACCAAAAAACAAAACTTTATTCTTTGAAAACCTTATGGAGAAAAAACCAAAATATCTTTGTTTTTAACCACACGTCACTACTTTGATATCATGTATAACATGAAACGGGACCTCAGTTATTCCAAATTAAATGTGAAAGGCAATAAATGAAGAAATGCAAAAAAATACCTGATTTTAGTTCCATAACTTTAAACAAACTTTCTAAGGTTGAAACGAGCGCGAATCCACCGCCATCTTCACTAGAATTGTTCACTGGAATGCAGTCAAGCCTTTCTATAATTTTCTCAAAATGTAAGCCCTCTTAATAGGTCAGAGAATTCTTATTCTTACAAATGACATGAGAAACTGCAGAAGACCTTAACCTATATATATACCATTCATATCGGGCTTTCCCGTCACAGGCCCAATATAGGTCCAGTCCACACTGATTGGGATCCATTTTTCTCCTAGACTTTGACCCATTGACTTAGATCATTATTGGATCACTTTATTATCTTTATCCGAATCAAATTGTATAACTTAACTAATAAGTTATTGAAAAATCAAAAATATAATTAAATGTTGTCTTACTTCATAGGACATTTCAAAATTATCCAACACGCAATTTACAAAGATAAAGACAAAAGAGACATTATATCTTTCCTAATTATGCAATTCAAGGAGACACTTTCTATAGGTTTCACGAGATTGTTCTTTGGTTTCTCTAAATGTATTTTGATGAGTCTCCACAATTAGTAGGAAAGGAGATGCAGATAAATTAGGTATTTTGAAATTAAATGGGTTATGGTTACACAGATTATGAATTATGGGTTATGAGTTATGGGTATGTGTACTGGGTGTAGGTTACAGGTTAGATGTATTAGCCCATATGAATGTTTAGTTGGTTATTAAATTTTCCACGTGAAAGCTTAAATATTATAGATAAAAATGATTTTATTAGCCAAATCGGTAAAGTAAAATTATAAAAGGTTAGTAACTTAATTGAAAATTTTTCAAAAGGTTTGAAATTTTAGAATTTGTTATCCCTAAAACAAATCACTCTTTTATAACTTTTTTAGATACTATATAAGACTTAAAATCCAATAAATTAGTTTCTTTTTTATATTTATGGATAACTTTAAAAATTAATAATATTATTTATAATTATTTACATTTTATATGAATACTCTACTTTTGAAATTTAAAAGGGTGAATTGATGAAGGTGCATGCAAATAATCGAAACACAATCTTACCATTAATTTCAAAAAATATATATTAAAACATGTGGTTATAAATTTTGATTCTCAAAATTAATTTAAATTAACTTTCTTGAACTTTGGTCTTAAATTCTTTCAAAATTTATAATTATGTTTTTTATATCATAATTAAATGATGCATAAAAGGGAAAGGTGAATTATGTGTATATAATTTGTTCTATTTTAAAATTTTAATTAATAAATTATTTATTCTAATAAATGATTATATAATAATTTCATATAATTATAAAGCAATCACAATAATAATAAAAGAAAGTAAGGGAAAGAAACACAAAATTGAGTTATAGTAGTTAATCTTAACAACCTTGGCATATATCCATTCCTCAAGCTTCACTTAGGAATTTACTATCTTCCTTCAATTGACCAAAAATAACTCTCAATATAACATCTTATTTTTCATAGGTAAAGACCCTTATAACTATCTTACTTTACATTTAGGTATTTTGAGTCAATTTTTAAACCTTTTCAACTTACATTTTTTTGTGTTTACTTAACAAGTATTGTTCTAAAGAGCAATATCTATTAATATGCCTATATTTACTATAAAAATGACATTTCACTTCATAAGAGTTGAAAATGTTAGTGCCATGTGAGAAGATTTATAAGAATATGACTTATGTGTATTTTTTGGTCCTTATAGAAGATATCAATGATATAATGCTCACTTTTAAATAAGGAACTAAGAGCTTTTGATATATTATGAAAGTTCCTATCATATGAATTGATATATGACATATTCCTTTCATGATATTGAGGCCTATGGGAATTGTAAATATGTGCCAAGTGCTTATATAGTGGTCTATGATGATTATCAGCATGTATAGTGCTTTTTGATAAATGTTTAGGCCTAAATTGATAATTCATATTATTTTGATGATAAAGAGGGCTATATGAATGAGATAATATTTCATTCTATTTTGCTATGACCTTATATAAAAATTATACCTATTTTAAATTATGAACTATGGTTAGGCATATTTCTTCGTGTTTTAACTTCTAATGGAGAAGGGTTGAGGCATGTAGTTCAAAGGATTAAAGCATGTAGCCATGGATAAGGTTGTTAGATGTTTAAATCCCCCATTGCCTATAACCACTTTTTAAAAGAAATGTGAGTTGTTTTGAGCAACAAAGAAAGAGAGAGAAAGGTTCATAAGTATAAAAGAAAGAATTTCCCCTTTTTAGAATGGCTTTGGTGGCTATACTTACACTAATTTGGTCATTTGTGTTGATGTACCTTTTGATTATAGCATGATATTATTAGATATGGACATATGACTATTTTATTTGTTTGCCATATCTTTGGTAGATGTTTATAGAATTATATGGAACCTTAATATCCATTAGCTTATCAGCCAAATAACAATTAACACATATAATACAACTAGTTGCTTCACATGGATTTTTATATCCTTGCTATGTAAAATGGGAGTCTAATTTATAAGCCATACATAAATATATGAAATTTTGTTTTAGTTTGGGACTTAGAGGATGATTCATAAGGATTGAATATTTTTCCTAGAATTGAATGTTATATGTTCATGTTGTGATTTAAGCATAGGCTTATCATGTGAATGCTTGCCTCTCACAAAAGTAACCATAGCATTGTATATTGTACTTTTACAAGTGAAACCAATTATATGCCTATACTACCTAATTCTCATGAAAAATATAATCCATTTTATAATCTATAACAACCACACTCTTATATTATACCATTTCATGCATTTCAATTTTTCATTCTCAATTATGCATGTATCTTTTTTTTATGTCTCTTTATGCCTTGAAGTAATTTGTTCCTTTTCAATCTCTTCATTCCTAGTGAATCAATAAGATCTCCATAATAATGATCATCATTATCATCAAGAAAATTTGAATTAGAAGATAGCTTGTCATTATTTTTTATAAAGCATATGTTTTCCACATCAAATTTGGATTCTTCAATCTTTGAATTGCTTATATTGTTTAATATGGCCTTTGGAGCCTTCTTTGTCTTATGATCCTCTTTCTCATTTTTCTTACTTTTTTCTTATCTTACCACTACTTTTTTTTTAATCCATTAAGGTCATCATATGTAACACCAAGTGTGTGTCAAATTTCATAAGTATTTTCACACATTTACACACTATTTGGTATATTTATATCAAATGAACCAAGAAGGTCTATTATTTAAAGTATTCAATCTCTCATCATTGGCATCCAATCATTCTTCTTTAAAATATCCACAATTTAAAATATTTTTGCGTTAAAATATTTCTTTAAAGCAAGTATAGTTTCAATAAAAACGGGACTATATTAATTTATTGGCTTTTTTGGTTAAAAAGTAATAAAAATTATGTCATGATGATTTTTAATCAAATTTATTAGAAACCTATATGCAATAAATGATACCCACTTTGTTACCAAATATTAGTTACTAGATGGCATATAAGATATAGTATATTAAGTGTTTTTACTTTTCCTTATAACCAATGAAAGAATTACCTATTATAATGAATGATTATGACAATTTCATATATGATAATCATAAAACAATCACCATAATAATAAGAGTAAGGAGAAAATAGATATGATTATGACAATTTCATATATGATAATCATAAAATAATAACAATAATAATAAGTGTAAGTAGAAAATAGATATAAAAATAATTGATAGTGATTTGACCAAAACAACCCTCAGCCTACATGCATTATCCAAGTTCTACTTAAGAATTCATTATTTTCTTTCTTCAAAGGGTAAGAGGAATGCTCCATACAACATCTTCTTTGTCACGGGTGAAGAAGAGTTACAATTGTCTTACCTTGTCAAGGTAAAGAGAAACCCTTTATAACTCACTTTCAAAGTCAAGATAAATTCTCACAATGTTTTTCCTAAGAAATAATTGTATTATAAACAATTGCATAATCATATATAACTCAAAACCTCAATTTCTCTCTCATCCTAATGAATTGTGGCTCAATATATGTTGTAATACACATATATACTCTATAGCCTCCTAAGACTCTTAACAAAAATCTCTAGGATGGCAAAAGTTTCCTCCTACAACTTAATTATGTTTTGTTTACACTTAAAACTAACGCAATTAATTGTTAGACACATAAAATTAGTCATTACAATAACCAGTTTCAAGATAAGATTAGCTAGCTAATCACTTACATTCAACTGTTCATTTCTTGGAGTATAAAATAATGGGACCCAAGTTATATAAAAAGTATCATCTCAATAACTTACAAAACTCACCATTGTTTAGCCAATCACAACCCTTTAGCTAGTTGGTAGTTCACTATTTAGCCCATCAATTAGTTAATGGTATAGTCAATTGCAAACCACCCATTATGTTTCTTTTTAATATTTTATGGGATTAGGCTAACCAAACCTTTAGACTAGCTGAATTTCTATAACAAAAACTAATTTGAAAATTTTAACTTTTAATTTTTTTTTTGAAGACGAAATGCATTTCCTTAACAAAATTTTAATTCAAAATCAATTAAATAGTTTTTAAATTTTGTTTAAAGATTAAGTTTCTTTAAACTTTAAAACAAATTTTCTCTTGAGTATGAAATATTTAAGTTTATCCCTCACATATAAAAGATCATGCAATGATTACGCTCCTAATTTATTAAAATAACTCAAATAAGTTTTGATGTGAACATTTGGTTGGAAACCACCTAAAACCTAAGTGTAAGGAATTAGAACCTTAGGATCGTCTTCAAAATCAAGAAAAGAGAACTCGACCATAATTAAACTAGTTTATTAGAACTAAACTTATAATGATTTTGATTAAATTACTTTGATAAGAATATATTAAGCTCTTATTAAACAAACAGAAATTATCACATAAGTGAAAAAAAGGTCTCAAATTGCTTTCTATTATGATAATCCATGAGTTACACCAATAAGATAACCTTTAATAGGTATAAAATCCCTAAAAACTAAAGTCTTATAAGGAAAGGATATTCCCCCTTTATCTCTTACCATAATCTAAATAGGAATAACTAAACAAATCATATAAGGAAAAGGACATCTCCCTTTTATCCCTTATTATATTTTGATTAAGAATAACTGAAAAACTTTGAAAATTTCAATTTCTTGTAAAGCTAACTTCATGCTTTTGGTCTTTGTCCTAGTTATTAGACTTCAATACCTTATAAAGGATCACAAGAATGACTTAAAAAATGGACTTTTAATTCCTAATAGAGGATCATAAGAATGATTGAAAATAAATGCTAGTGCAAGTTGATATCTATTATTCCCTCCATCATCCAAAGGATAAATTCCTAGAATTACCTACAACATACAATGATAAATCAATAACATTAAAAGTAGCTCTCACATTACATAATTACTTTTAAAATCTAGTTTATAGGAATTGTTAATGATCGTCTCCAATACTTGAAAAGATAAATCTCTTCTAGGATGCAACTTAGACTCCCTTTGTAAAGGAAACCTCTCCTTATACATATAAACCTAAACCCTATCTGTAGGTTGAGTAGCTCTCACATTAAATAATTGCTTTAAAATTTTAGTTTATAGGAGTTGTTAATGATCTTCTCCAATACTTGAAAAGATCTATCTGTTCTAGGATGCAACTTAGACTTCCTTTGTAAAGGAAACCTCTCCTTATACATATAAACCCAAACCCTATCTCTAGGTTACAAAATATTTTTTTTGCATCCCTCATTACCTTGCCTTATATAACCTTCATTCTTTTTCATCTTTGTTAGTATGAACCTTGACATGCAAATCACTAAAAAAAAATGCCTTATACTTACCGTCCAAATTGGCATGTCTGTTAGAAGGCAAAGGAAAGATATTAAAAGGATTTAAAGGATTAAAGTCATACACAACTTAAAAATTAGGATAAAAGGCAGTATAATGAATAGAACTATTATATACAAATTCAACATGCGACAAACATTTCTCTTATTATTTTAAGTTATTTTGAATGATAACACATAATAAAGTAGTATGTATCTTATTAACTACTTAAATTTGTCCATCCATTTAAGGATGTACAATAGTAGAAAATAAGAGTTTAGTTCATAATTTATTTCATAAATTACACCAAAATAACTTAAGAATTTAGCATCTTTATTACTTACTATTATTATAGGAAATCTATGCAAATCTATTATTTCTTTAAAAAGCAAATCATCAATATTTGATGCATCATTAATTTTATAACATAAAGTAAAATGTGTCATCTTACTAAACCTATCAATAATAACAAATATGTTGTCCTTACCACTTTGAAACCTAGGAAAACCTAACAACAATCTATAGGTATGTCAATCTAAGTCTGATTAGGTATAGGTAAAGTTGTATACTAACCATCCGACATCAAAATTTGCTTAGTTACATAATATACACTTATCCCAAATATATTACACATCATGTTTCATATTACACCAATAAAAATGTCATACATTATATCTAAAGTATTTTTCACACCAAAATGTGCCATTAGACTGCCTTGATGAGTATCTCAAACCAACAATATACATAAAGAACATATATGCATAACAATTCATCGTTCTTAAATAAAAACATATTATGCATATAATCTCATTATATGCACACTTAGAACATGCACTTTATACTTGGTAGAAATCAACAGCATTGACATAAATTTTTTAAATAAAACTCAAAACTAAGCAATTCAATTTTCAATGATGTAAGCAATGTATACCTTCTTAACAATGCATCAACTACAATTAACCAATGTGTACCTTCTTAATAATGCATCAACTATAACATTTTCCTTTCCATTCTTATGCTTAATCACATAAAGACATGTCTTGTTAAACTTAACCATTTAATCATCTTTTATTAAGCTTACCTTGGGATTTCAAACTTTTCAAACTCTCATAATTAAAATAGATTATAAATTCCTTTAGTCATAAATAGTGCCTCCAATTTTGGAAAGCTCTTATTATTTGATACAGCTACTTGCCATAAGTAGGATAGTTTAATACTGACCTATTAAGCTTTTCAATAAAGTAACCAATTAGTTTAGAATCTTGCATCAAAAAAGCCCCTATAAGAATTCTAGATGCATCACAATCAACCTCAAAAGTTTAATCAAAATTAGGAAAACATAACAAAGGTGCATTAGTCAAATTATCTTTCAAGTTACTAAAACTTTCTCATGCACATCATCCCACTTAAACACAACATTCATTTTAGTGTTTGAATTTAAAGGTGTTGATATATAACTAAATTCTTTCATAAAACTTCTATAAAAACTTGTTAATCCGTGAAAACTCCTTACCTCATTCTCATTTTTAGGTGTAGTATAGTCCCTAATTACCTTAACCTTATCTTCATCTACACTTATTCCATGTAAACTTAAAACAAAATATTGAAGTAAACAATAAAAATTTTCCAATTAAGTAGACTATAACAATTTTCTAATGAAATAATGCAAAATATGATTCATTAACCTCATAAAGGTGCTAACTGCATTAGTTAAACTAAATAACATCAGTCATATTCAGTCATAAAGAAATTTACAAACAACATCAGTCATATTTTGTCATAAAGAAATTTTCATTCATCATCCTCTTTCATGCAAATTTTATAATATTCATTTTTTAAATCAATTTTAGAAAACATACACAAACCATACAATTCATCAAGCAAATCATCTAATTGAGGAAGAAGATGTCTATACTTTATAGTGGTTTTATTGATAGCTCGACAATCAATACACATGAGTTATATTTTATATTTCTTTAGCACCAAAATGATAAGAACCAAACATGGATTAAGATTCTCCCCTACAAATTCCTTTTGCACTAACTCATCCACTTAACTTTGAATCTCTTTGGTCTCTTCAGGATTAGTTCTATAGATTAGTCTGTTAGGGATTGATGAATTGGGAAAGAAGTTTATTTGGTGCTCTATACCTTATAAAGGAGGCAAATTATGCGGAATTTCCTATATATATATATATATATAATAAGCAAAGAAGTATTAAGATCGTTAGTTGAAAAATAATCATCCATGTATAAAAGTACAAGTAGTTGTTACCTTATTAACATAACACTTTTAATCTTACTACTTCTAGCAAAAGCTCTAGCTCTCTTAGTTTTCTCTCTATTTTACACTCCATACTTTAAATTTTCTTTTTTATTGTGCATTGTTATATCTTTTTTACTTTGTTTGCACACATTTACTTTTTCATCACTCTTTTCCTTTGTTTTTCAAAAGTTAAATATGATTGAATTAACATTATGAGAAATACAAAACTTGAATGTTTTATAAACCCAGGTCTTCAGTTATGAGTAACAAATCCTTACTATAAATTTTAGCTAGTTCAATACACATTGGTTTTAACTACCCTTCATTTGCTGCCTTACACTCCTATTAGGATTTAGAATCCCTTACTTTAATATGCCTTAGGGTGAGTTGATTTACCATCTAGTCTTCATTCCCTGTAAGATTTTTTTTTCTCTCATCTTACTTCATTTGTTAAACGTTCACTTTTTCTCTCATCTTAACACTCTTTAACTATCCTAATCTGATCCTCTATGCTTCACATTGTTCAACAGGTGTTGATATAATATTTCAGTTAATCATTAAAAAGGTGTATCTATTCTTCTATCCATTATAAGTATCCTTCCTTTCAAACTACCATGGATGCCACAAGAGTATAAGATCAGCATTCATTGATGCTAAACCACAAAGAAACTTATCCATGAAATTTCTAAGAGAGAATGCCAACTTAGCTTCTTCATGTTCATTCAACCATTGCAACTTATACAGTTTAGGATGCTTTAATGTGGCCAAATTTAGCCTTTCAATCAACAAGTACTAACATCATTAGTATAACTACCACTACTAATAATTATGCTACACACTTTATTATTCATATGGCATCCAGTATGAAAGATGTGCATATATTAGACCTTATTACTATATTCTTTACGTTGTATGTTAAGAGCATGTTTCGTAACTGGCACATCTCCATGCATAGATCCCTCAATATTTACATCCTGTGATCTTTAATAATGGCATCTCATCATCATTTGAACTAACACATTTTATGTCACCATTAGATATAAAAATTATAGTTTTTTTATTTGAAAATTGAGAAGCAATGTGCCTAAATTTTTAGAACCTAAAACACTTAAACATCATATGACTTAATAGATATTTTATTTTTGATTTTATGTTTGGAAATAGCAACTAAATCCTTCACATTTACGTATACTTTAGGTTTTGAAGCTGTCTTGTTGTCCTTTCAATTTGGCCTCTGGGAAGAGCTAAAAATTGAACCATATTTGGAAGCAACCTTAAACCTCAATTGTCTTTCCACCTTGATAGCTTTATACAAAGAATCTTTCATTTCCGTATATTTTAATTTCATCACTTTAACTCTCTTTATTTAAACCACCAATGAATTTAGTCATAGTCACCTCATGATCCTCCATTACATTAGTTCTAATCATGACTATCTCCATCCCCTTGTAGTAATCCTCTATGCTTATGGAATTTTAAGTCAACCCTTGAAAATTTTTATATAAGTCCCTATAATAATGTCTAATTTTGAATCTCATACGAGTCATTGCCTTCATGTTTTCCTATGATTGAATAGGTTTCTCACCCTTCCTACTCTTATCGATTACAAGTTGATCCCATTAAATACTAGCATAATCCATGACCTCAACTTTTGCTAATGTAACCTTCTTTTGTCAAAAT
>JAOQMP010000008.1:27606390-27630729 GCA_027563575.1 Erythroxylum pedicellare
GTCAAAATAATAATAATAGTAATCAAACACATATTCTACATTCTTATCCTACTCCAAGTAAAGTTCGGGATCATTCTTTCCTTGAAAGGTAGATATTTTCATCTTAATACTAACTAAATCTCTATTTGTATTAAAACAACATTTTTACCCTTTTTAAAACTAGTCTCATCATAATTAGAATCCTCCTCTTCTTCCTTTCCATCGTGTGCTTCTTAGAGAATTTAAGTCTAGATAAAGACTATAAATTATGCAATCTCATATTTAAAACCTTAAATTTTTATTGGATAGCATTCATAAATAACTCAAGATTGATTTATGAATTACCTCCACCACCACTCATTTTTAACTTACAAAGAAAATGTTTTTAACAAACATATTGGTTTTCCTCATTTATTCCCTTATATGTTTATACTTGATATCAGGTTATTTAATCACTCATGTTTCACTCAAATTAGCTTTTTTTATCTCACCACTCTCACTCAACTTTTCCTTATACGTCGTTCAAGAAGAACTCCATTAATGGTACTACCAAAACAACAAGCAATGTTGGAGTTTATAAGTTTGCTTAAAAAAATCAACAAGAAAGAACAAAAGAAATGAAATAGATAAGAAGGTAAAAAAGATAAAGTAAAACTAAGGATCCTTTTAAAAAAAGAAAAGGATTAGAACACTTTATAACACACTAGAATCCTTCATAACTAAGTTCTATAGTATTTGATATTTAGATTTTGATTCGCATTTTATTATAAATTTTTATATTTTTATATTTATGTATATATGATGTAAACTAAATCAAAATACAAGAGAAAAACGAATGTGAACAACTTTTATTGAATAAAAACAAAGTGAATGCTAAATTGAAAAGAATTGTAAACAAAAAGAATTGGATAGGATTGATGATGAACCAAACAATCACAAATAATAAGTAAAAAAAAACAAATACTTAAAGAGTAGATAACATATGATTTCAAAAGTCAAACCTCTAATACCATATAATGCAAACCTTAGGTTGGAAACTACCTAAAATCTCAAATTATAAAGACTTAGAACTATAGGATCGTCTTCAAAATCAAACAATGAGAACTCATCCCTAATCAAATCAACTGATTAGAATCAAATTTATAATGATGTTAATCATCACAAGTTGTTAGGATAAAATCGTATTAAGTTCTTATGAAAGAAAAAAGAGGAAATTCTCATAAAAGTGAAGAAAGCTCTCAAAATATTTTCTTATTACAATGATACATGAATTGCATCAATAAAGGCAACCTTCTAATAGATATAAAATCCCTAAAAACTAGAGAATTATAAGGAAAAAAATGCATTCCCCATTTATTCTTTATCTTAATCTGATTAGAAATACCTAAATTATTCATATAAGGAAAAGGACATTCTCTTTTTTTGTCACTTATCACAATCTGATTAGAAATAACTAAAGAACTTTTAAAAAGTCCATTTCTTATAAAACTACCTTCATTTCTTAGGTTTTTGCCTTAATCAATAAACCTAAAATTTCTTATGAGAGATTAAAAGAATGGTTGAAAATAGATACAGATGCAAGCTTATCGTTATCAAATTTATAGAAAACATTACAATAATTTATTACATGATGAGCTACTTATGCCTTCTTATTCTTATTTTTTCACTTTAGTTTCATTGAAACTCTCTTGAATTACCTATATTCACTATTTTGTTTGTTTTATTCATCTTTTGATTGCTAAATTCATTCAATTGACTTCTTTTACTAATTTTGGCCTTCTGTTAAACTCCATCTTTCAAATATTGCTTAATTTCATTATAATAGTATTATTAATATCATTAAAGTAAATTCATTAATAGTATTGTGCTTTTTATCATTAAAATATATGTAAAGACCTTACTCGATCCCACAATTATTTTAGAGTCATGTTAAATCATAAATATGTTACATGTTTATTTACATCAAATTTGCTACGTATGCTTGTCTTGGAAGTCTTTTTTAGCATGTGTAAAAATTAGAATTGGATTTCCAATGAACAGGACCTGTTCGTACCTTATTATCGAGACAGCTCCCAAGTGGTTGGTACATAGATCTCTAACCAATCAATGTAAAGCATAGTACAGAGGTTCGGAAAACGTTAATTACACCTGATGTTGCAATGATGTCAAAATCAGGATTTTTGTTATTGATAAGATTAAGAGCTACTGTTGCAGTTCTTACAAGTGCTAATATATAATGCAAGTTCACAACTACACTACTTAAAATTTTTGACAAGTTTATAATAAACAAAACCAGGTATCTATATGCAGAACAGTACTGTAGAAAGTAGGCAGTGTAAGAATCCAAGCGTAACAGAAGAAGGTAAGGTTGAGAATGTTTCAGACAAACTGGAAGCGCATGAGGAGCCTCACTGAGTTGTATTGCTCTCCCTTGCGATTAAAGAGAGGGACAGCCCTAATGCCTGGTCTTAGCTCGGAGACAGGCAAGCATGTTTGTCCACCAAAATCATCGGAGTCAGTTATGTCATGTTCGTGAACTTCGATTCTAAGTAAAGCCAGTTCAGGAACTCTTAAGGGAAATGTGAACTCTTCACCCCATACAGGTGTCCAGTTGTCCTCAATTACTCTTGTCTTCATCTTTTTCGCATCACCAGGCACTCCTGCTATGGCTACCTGCCATACAAAAGTACTTTGTTTAAGCTCAAGCATCCCAGTAGGTCACTTTGTAATCCTATGCAAAATTTGTGCAAAAATTCCAACTTTACCTTGGTGTAGAAATCTGGTGGGGAACATAAGTCGAACTGTGTTCGTTTAAAATCCATGTCCCATCCGTCTCCCATGTATACTTTGACCTGCCGAGCAATTATAGTAAGTTTAGTGCTGTCTAAATCTGAAAAGAGTAAAAGGCCAACAGTTGGCGGTGACAAATGCTAACATTCAAAGTTTTCTTCACCGGAAAATCGTTTTTTGGATTAAATGTTTCACCATCCATGAGGAATTCTGGTTTCTTCACGTACCCACAACCTCCATTCGCCCTAAACATTCCATGCATCAACCAAAGAGACCTACCATATCCCTGTAGTTGATATAGAGAGAAAAGGAGGCCTTAGTAGTAGTAGATGCATCCACAAACCACACGTTATGAGTAAATACACAACTTCGGTCATCCAACATTAACTGGAAGGGATTCAGCAATGTTTAGAAACCATTTAAGCCAAAAGCTCGAGGTGTTGGGATAGGTCCAACAATGATCTTATGTATTTTTCCATCATGCGACTTTACATATAGTATGGACAGGTAAATAAATCAGAAATTCATTAGAAACTAGCGCAGCACAACTTTAATTTAGGATCTTCTGATCACAGAAAGCTCTAGTACCATATCAAGAAACCATTCAACTCAAAAGTTTACTTGTTAACTGAGAAACAGGAGCGGATCATTTTGATAAATATTTGCATATTCTTCTGTTACTTCTAGTATAGTAATTACTTGGATGATATTGAAAAAAATATATTTTCATGCTAAGGAAGGTGCAGAATGGACTCTGGAAAGCCACTTTCAGGTTTCTGCACAATCTGGTGGCTACCCCTCAATGATGCAATTTCCTTTTAAGTGATGGCATAATAGACTTAAATCTTTACATTTTGGAGCTTATGGGTACAGTGGACAGATTAAAAAAAATAATGATGAATTCAGGGGGAAAAAATGAAGGGTGAACCGTAACCTGCATATTGAATGCAACCATTTGAGCTCCATGCATCCAGCCAAGTAGAGGCTTGTAGTTGGAAGAGTCAAACCTCATACCTTTGGGATACACTCTTAAAATATTTTTCTGGGTGAATCTGCAGATGGAAATGAGAAGCATTTTCTCAAGTTGTCCAATAACAATATAAACAGAAATGTTCCTTTTTGTCTAATATATGTGACCGCTATTGCAGGGGTATAATAGCATCGGAAGTTGGAATACAGCTATTCTTACTTGATAACGTCTGTCCCGTGATGCTCTGTAGCCTTTTCTAGAGCTAATTCACTCAGACTGAGGCGTCTAACTTTATTGGCTTCAACTTTAAGTGCTTCCTTCAAACCACCCTTGGCATTTCCAGCATGAATGGTAATTAGACGGTTATATTCTGATTCTTGTTGCCCCTCATCACTCTCTTCATGCGTGTCACTACTACTCTGCAAGGAAATTGGTAAAACAAGAAAAGAAAAAGAGAAATTAAAACCTTAGCCTTTAGGCTCTTTACGTTACGAATTTACATAGAGATTAATTGGTAGTTTCATAAATTAACACACCAGATCATCAATATATTGATCGTTTACAATATCTAACGGTTCCTTTCCCCAGGAATCATCATCAGAATCTTTTTCTGATTTACTTCTTTTGCTTTTGGCAGCTTTGAGCTTCTTATACTCTTTCGGAGGTTTTGAAGAAATAATTATTCTGTACTTCAAATCATCTGGTGAAGGTAAGTCTTCCAGACATTCACATTCAGGACGATACAGCTTCTTCCCAAATATTTCAGTGATCATCTAACAAGAAAATAGAATTACGGTCAGTACACAGGGATTATAAGTGTAAAAAGACTTGGCTTTTATACATTGAGGAAAACTAAATATCACCTGAGCTACTTTAGCTTGAAGTTCTGGGGTAAGGTGGTCTTCAAGAGTTATTATCACAGGATATGGCGAGGTTGAGAAGGCATATTCATCTATGGTTCTCAAGCATGTACGTAGTTCCACTGGAGTTGTCAGGGTCCTGCAGTTGAATGAACATAATGTCACCTAATCCAGGTAAGAGACCGAAGAAGTGAAAGTATTACAGCCCCAAATTAAAAAATGCAAGACATAGAAAACTGGCATATATGTGAAAGGTATGAAATCTGCACTTCTTCACCACAGTATTACATGTCATTGGGGGTCAAAATATGAGTTCATCTTTAATAAATTTCCACTGATGATGGGAGATGAAACATTCGAATAACATGTGATAGTTTTCACCAACAAAAGGAAGAAAAACACGGCATCCACTCCCTCCCATTATCTTTTTTTATCACCGAGATTGCTGGAAAAGTTACGAGATTTGGGAGACCTACTTTGGCTACCTAATCCAATAAATAGAAAACGCAAGGCTGTTTCGGATAGAAAAATGTGTTAAAACAAAAGAATTTGAATATAACTTGCCTACCTTCCATGTTTTACATGCACCCCGTCTGAGTTGGGCCATAAGTCAAGCTCTATCACTCTTACACCTCTCTTTAATGCCTTCATGATTGGAGTATCACTACAATCACTATTAAGCTGGTTTCCTGTTAGGTACGAATTGTGGCCGGTATATATGAAGTAATGGGACAAGGGTTTTGTCATATCCTGGTGAACCTGAAATGAAGACTTAGAAATGTTGAAAATCACGTCTCAAAAATAGGGTGTTAATACTTCCCTTCGTCGAGAAAAGATACAAAACATTGAAGGCCTTGTCCTCTGCTCAGATTAAATTATCGGCAACCATGTTTCTTGAATTCAAAGATGCCAGTAATGCAGTAAAATTACGGTACAGATGTTATCATGAATGCAGCTAAAATTCATGAATGTGTATTGATCCTAAGAACCATTAACAGTATAAATTTCCTAGCCTTACAATCAACGCCTAAATCCGTTGAAACTTAAAAAGTAACAGTTGACCAACCCTTCTTAGTTCACAATCTTCTCACCTGAAGGTAAACAACTCTCTAATGCTTACGACCCTCTCCATAACGTTCTGATAAGGATGACCATTCTCACAGAACGTGTACAGCAACTACACTTATAAGGCTAAAGACAGCAAATTCAAGAGTCGATCAAACAAGAAAGTAAAATACCTGATTGTTAATAAGAGGGTTGTGATCTGCAGAGAACAAATAAAAAAAGAAATCATCAAGAGTAAGACCACTCCTCGCAAACCTAGTGACATGGTGTCTCTTCTGCAGAATCTGGTCAACGATCTTTTCCGCCTCTGCGCCGCTATCACCCTGAACCTCCACCAAGAACCGCCGGAGCTGCTCCGCCGTCATATGTGACCCACCTGTAGTATAATCTTTGAATGCCTCTCTAACATCCGGCGGCGGACCGGCCTCCATAACCTTGAACTTCCTGATGAAACATAGGCACATTCTGTAATTGCCCATCTTTTCTGATCTTTCTCTACTCTCTAAATGATTGAAAGACAGTTGCCTTAAAAGTATATTAACAAAAAACAAAAGCTTTAAACTTCAGTGAGCATAAGTTTAGAACTGAATTTCATAAAACAGAGCGTGTCTCTGTCTCTATGTTTTTGGGTAGTTACTTATGGCTATGGGTGTTCTGTTTTTCACCTTTAACCTGTATCCTCTCTCTGACTGCCTGTATACAGTCTTTTTTATTTTTATTTTTTATAATTTCCTTAAAACGCTTTACCTTCCCGCCCTTTTTATTTATAGGAATAATTGAGTATTATAATGGAAGCCTGACCTTATTCTACGCTGAGTTGGGGGTAGCTGTTTAGTCCCCAAAAGCAAGCGTTCACACGTTGAAGCAACTTAATTGTGCTTCTGTTATGCTTATGCAGAAGTGGAGGCCGTGCTTTATAGGCATGTAAATATTGCATCATACTCTAGATTGTGTACTAAAAGCGACATCTAACCTTGTTTGGTTTGCCCTCCTTTATTTTACATTTAATTTAGTAAATTTTTAAAATTAAAAGGACATTATTACGGTCAATGTTGATAATGCCAATGCCTCGACCTCGATAGGATCCATGTGGTTGATAGCATTGACTTGAAGTTTGGGTCATTTTAAGGGTTGAATATTTCATATTTGAGTTATCATAATAGGTACTAGTTACTTGTTTCCCACGTGTTCCTCGTTGAAATGGAGACAATTAATTTGAGCCCAAAATCAATGTGAGAAATTATCCACTGTGAACGACACGATGTAATCGGACAATAGGTAAAGTCATTCATAACATTTTATAGAAATTAAGAAAGTTAAAAAAAGGAGTCTTAAATTTTTTTTATAAGAATTAAGACCGAGTTTTGTTATACCTAAGAAGAACTTTACTATGTGTCCCGGATCTATGTGAAAGGATTAAAAACAAAGATAATGCAGAATATTTAGATTTCGGTTCTATCTCTGATTCCGATGCCGATTCTGAGCTCCAAACGTCTCCGAATTTCCTGGGATCTTTAGTGGAAAGTGCTCACCAACTCACAGACTAGATCTTTCTACTGTTTCCTCAAATCACGAGCTTTCCTAACGGGTCAGGAATTCTTATGCTTGTAAATAATTCCTTGAGTAACTGCAGGAAACCTTAACCTTTATATAGCTTTCATATCGGGCTTCTCCATCACAAGACTGATATAAACCCGGTCCATACTAATCAGGACCCATTTTTCATCCGGACTTTGACTCATTAATCTAGATCATTTATTGGACCACTTTATTATCTTTATATGAATCAAATGGCGTAACTTAACCGGTAATTTATTTAAAAACCAAAATTGTAATTAATGTTAGTCCAACTTTATGAGACATGAATAAAATTGTCCCTAAAGATAAAAATATCTAACAAGTTTATCGAAAAAAATAATTAAAAAAACAAAATATGAGTTATTTTGTTATTTTTTATGAGAATTAAGAGTAGAATTTTAACATTTATTAAAAAAAAAACAAATTAAGACAACACAAGGTTCTTTTTATTTTTTACAAAAGTAAACTCTAAATAGGTGTCCTTGCACAAGTTTAAGCCTAAGTATAAAATATGTTTTCTTTATCTTTGTAGTAAACACAAGGCGGGAACAAACATTTGTTTTTCTTAGACAATTAATAAAGTCATAATTCAGATGACAATAGAGAGAGAGCATTTTTTAACTTCAACAATTGTTTTAATTGAGATAGTGTGGTCATATATTAAAATACTCGTCGAGTGGAATGAGATAAGTAGACTTTCTTTCAAAGTAAAAAAGGGGAAGTATTAAAAGAACGTGATATCTTTTTACTATCCAACAAATAGATAACAACAAATTATTCATGTTTACAATCAAACTCTTACAACCATAAGCTCTTCTAAATTACCTAAAAGATTGAATCATTGGACGACAGTGGTGGCTTTTATGAACTTGGTCTTGAAACTCTGAGGGACAATAGCACGTGAGGCAGTAAACTGATGGCGCTCAGTAAATTAATAAACAGTGACCAGCTACACCGACCATTTTTGGTCTTTTTATATATTATAAGATGATTCCACTCCAAAAGCCATACAGCTCTTGTCTGTCAGTTGATGTTGACCATCATACCCTACATTTCTTAACTACACACCTAATGGACATTGGCACACAGTCAGTATAGTTCATGTTGACCATCATACCCTACATTGCTTAACTAAACAGTACACACCTAATTCTCTCCGCAATGGTCTATTTTTATCCATGGAACGTGAAATAACCAAAAAAAAGAGAAGACAGGTCATAGCGATTCGTACAACCCAAGTTTTAACTGATTATCACCAATTTTTATAAGAAAAAACTTGTGTGGTTGCTATCATGTGTTCTTTAATTATACGCACAAAATTCGATGCTAAATAAGATGGTCACCTTTTGCTTTTGCCACTCATTTTATTCTCCAGAATAAACGACAAATACCAGTCATTCATGCATTAAAATTGTCTATGTATTATGTATTCAATATATGTATCTTCTTCAACATTACCTCAACCTCTGGAATTCTTGACAATTTTGGGATGTTAACTAGTTACAAAAGATCCCTGTGCTCCAGGACGTACGACTGCCGAGAGCCAACTGAGTAATGTTATGGTTTTAATTTATTTTAAATTTCAAAACGTACTATATTTTCATAGAAAAGAAATTCTACTTGAAAATTAATTGAAGTCTTTGAAGCAGATAATAATGAGAATTGTCAACCAACGCTTTGATGCCGTCAGGTCAACTGAATGATGGGGTGGCTAATGAGATCAAATCGTGCCTCCGTCAACAGATAGTTCATCTAATATAAGTTATTGTTGCACATCTTCTGGACATTTGGAAACATGCTATATGTTGGGACTATAATAAGCAATTGGCGGTTATGGGCGTGCTGGGCTGGGATTGCCACAGCTTTTAAAGCTTGCATTGAACACGAGCCAACCTGAAAAGAAAGCATCCAATTTGGAATAGACAAATTATAGAAAAATTTGGGGTGGGATCTAATTTTGAATACAATAGAATAAATATAAAATTTTTATTTAAACTTTTAAAAATAAAATTATTTAATATTTATAATAGGATTAAAACATGAATGTAATAAGCCATAAATTATAAATCCATACTTTGTTGTATAGCTTGACTTTTATTTTATTTTTTTGTTTCCTTTGAGCCGTTTTTTAAACTAGATAATCACAATCACCGTATCCACCGATGAGTCAAAACTTTAATGGTATCAAACACGAGCAGATTAAAAGACCTTTACAAGTGTTATAGAGTGAGTTAAGCAAGTTTGGACTTTTTAGTAATTTAATTGAAATAAAATTTTAATTTAATATCATTAAATACTAATTGAATCCAAATAAAATTTAATATCTTATACTGGTTTTTATTTATAAAATATTTGATATTTAATCCAATTTTTTTAAATTTTATATTCAAGTTCAATTTGATTAAAAACTTTTTTCTTTCTTTAACTCATTATTTTTGTGTGACTCATTATATTCTTAAATATGTTCACAATAATATAAATTATAACCTTAACTCTTATTAACATTTAGATAAATTAAACTCTTTTAATTAATCTTTATTCTCTAATTATATATATTTATATATCAAGATTAACATCTAACAATATATTATGATCATCCAAATATTTAGTAATGTCAAACTGATTTTGATTAAACTTTTCATGCATGATTTTTTTCGCTATAATTCAATCATATAACGACACAATATTTCGATTAGATATAAAGCATTAATTAGCGTCTACTATAATCTCATTAGTTCTTTATCATTACCAATTGATTATATTAATGATATTTGTAAACTATTTTACAAATTGTTATTCCACCTTAACCAAGCATTTTTTGAGTCAATATTAATCAAGAATAATGAAGCATTATCTCTAATTACTTTAGGATGATAAATCTTATATTTATCACTTAGCTACTTTATATAGTTCATGCTATATTCAATAACTATCAATTGCCTTTGACTGGAATAAGTTGTAAGTAGTATCAAAACATAACTATCTTTATATGAGATACTTTAAAAATCTCAAGTCAAATGATCACTTATTTAATCACCGCAATGAAAGTTTCCATAGTAATGTTCTAAATGGAATTCTCATATAAGAGTAATTTAGTAAACTTATTCTTTAATAACTACCCATATGTTTAGTGAACTTATTCTTTAACAACTACCCATATGTTTATTGAAATATCTTTGTACTTCAGTCTATGAGATTGATATCTTCTCTTATAAGAAAGAAATATAATGTGTTAGTCTTTTTACACTTTATTAATGTTCAATCTCAATAGAACAATAACTAACAATAATTTAAGTATAATATATAAATGTAATATGAATCTCCAAGTTATGATCTCATTACAATTTCACTTGCCATTTATATTCATCCCATGAATTTTATCACATATATTTGAATATGTATAAGATAAAGAAAGTCTTTAAATAATTGTCATTAAACTATAACCAACTAATTCGTTGTAAGACATAAACCAAGAATCTTCCACCTGCACCAAGCCAATCATTGAGGTATCTTACGCCATATTTAAAAAGACCTATCCCTGAGTTCCCCTTCCGAAACTAGAGTAGAGCCCTCCCGGCGATCCCATAGTAGCCCTCTAATTGATATCTAACTCAATTGAAAGGGTTCCCGTAAAGCCAAGTGGTTCAACTATTAAAAAAACCTTTCATATTTTAAAAGTTAAAAGCGCGAAAATTAGTGAGAAATTTTTACAATTATTTTATTAAAAATTTTGACAGCACAATGGCTATATTTTGACCCTGCCGAAATTTTCAAAAACCTGCATAACACAATTTAAAATACTTTTAGTATTTCATATACATCTTAACTTCTGAAATGGGACCTTAGATCCACATCATAATATTCACAAGATCACACTTTTGAACTCTTTCTAAAATAATTTAAAACATACCACATATATAGCAAAAATAACACAAACACAGCAGCACCCGACGATACAACTAATCTTAAGGTGGAGTCTTAATTACTACAACACTTGTAGGCATACCTGGGGTAGTTTGTGTAAAAATGTAAAAATAAGGGTGAGCTAAACGAGCTCAGTGAGTGTAATTAGTTTACAAGAAAATTGAACTTTTCATAAATATTCCATACAATCGTAAAGCTCATGGTAAAAATTTTCCATAACAATTTATTCGTGTATCACCAAATATGATAATAACATAATATTTCATAAAACACAATTTCAATTTTTCTAAAGAACTATTTCGAAATGCTTTTCAAAATTAAACTCATAATATAAAAGTTTCCATTTTTCATTTTCCTTAAACAATAAACAGTGGTAGCAATAAGTATTCTGAAAACTTTTATACTGAAAATAAGTCATCCACTAGAATTAGTACCATACGGTGCCTCTCAAATTACTTTTAAAATAACCATACAGTACCCTAGGCATGAAGTCACGGAGCTAGTTCTACATCGCTTACCTGCGATTGGTTAACCACTAATTACGGAGTTGGTTCTGCATGGCTTACCCATAATAGGTTAAGCGCTATAAACCGATAGTTATGGAGTTGGTTTTGCATTGCTTACTCGTAACAAGTCATAAAGCTAGTTTTACATCGCTTACCCATGACCGGTTACTCACTATTTATGAAACTAGTTCTACATCACTTACTCGTAATAGGCTTGTATTAAGCCTAGAGGTGTACCATAGGCAAAAGCAACTCTTACATTATGAATCATCTTATTTTCTAAATCAAATATGGGAGGATTCATAATTGAATTATTTCAATGTAAATCTCAATCATATAAAATTTAACTTTCAAATTTCAATTCATATATTGCTAAAAATATAAAATTATACTAGCTATATTCACTTATAATGGATCATTCACATAAAACTCATAATCCATATTCACTTCACGATATAATAGAAATATTTTTTATAAAATACATTTAAAATGCACTCACAACTTTGCAAACATATCGCCAAGCACACTCACTTAGACATTTATTTCTAAATTCATATATAAGACATTAAAACTATAATTCGGTTTAACCAAATTTGATATTAGTATTTAAGTGCATAATATGTACGCTAATCGTATTTTTGCTTACTTCAATAAGCTAACTTATTATTCTCCGTTTCCAAATCAAACTTTAAAAGTCACTTAAATATCATATTTTACCCATTCTAACTTACCAATTTCTTCAAAACACAACCTCACCTAATTTAATTCACCATATCATAATCATGCACGATGATTCACGGTTATGACCCATGTCCAGAATTCATACCTCTACTTGTTTCTTAATTTTCGCATAGCAAACATTTGAATTAGGTTTTGAGGTATTCTAAACATTTGTTCCCCTATGTCTCTAGTTTTCATAACATCAAAAATCATTTCATTTAAACTTATAAATCATGAAACATGTACCAAATATCACAAGTTACTTCAACATAAGGACAACATCAGGTTACCATTTTCAATCCCAATTTCCAACGTCATTCATCCCGAATTAGGTCTAGGTTTATACTAGATAATTTTAGTTCTATGTCTTAAGTTTTGTCTTCAATTTGAATCAAACAATTTAGAGGTCTGTAGGCCAAGTTATAGCCAAAACAATGTGAATGGTTCAAATTAACCCAAGACAGAATTCCATTACACGTAAACTAATTCCATACAAAGAAGCATTAAAGTAATACCAAGACAACATTGATCTTCCACACAGCCATCTCACTTAAGAAAACCCATAAAAATCAGAAATTTAAGCTAGAAAACTTACTACTTTTTCCTCCAATCTTTTGGGTATTTGATGAATACTTCAGGATTCCCCCAAATCACCATCAAATTCCATAAAAAATGACTACACTCTTCTTCCTCTCTCCTTGGTTGATGTTCACCTTTGGCTTTTCTTCTTTTCCTTTCTTTTTGGTCTCACGGTTACTCTTTCATCACTCTCACATTTTTTTAGAAGAATGAAGCAAAATGTCTTAAGCTTTGCTTTTTATACTCATTTAATGGATTACACATGTCACCTTCCTATTTGTCATCACGAATGTCTCATCTCCCACATGTCATTACCTCATTGGTCATCTATAATGACTCATCAATCCACTAATATCATGCAAAAAGACCAAATTAGGCTTAGTGAGTACAAAAGGACCAAATTGCCCTTTAATACATATAATTGATCAACTAACTGAATTAAATCCCGAAAAACATTCCACAACTGTCTTTTTTTCAAATTGACCATGAAATACTCTAATTAGGGTCAATTATATTGATTGTATGCATAAAAAATTTCAAATAGGTTTAAATTCATCAATACCCATTATTAAAAGGGCATTTTAGTCCAATAATTTCGAATTACCCGAATTCTATTAAAACAACCTTTTTTTTGACATGTTTCAGTTCCTATAGACTCCAATCCTAATTCCAGAGCTTTTCATCGTATTTTAAAATTGTAACTAACTTTTTCGATTGCCTGAAAGAATTTTCGGATTGAATCTAAATATCAATTAATGTTACCGAAATCGTTCAAATTTCATTCAAAAGTGTCACCTAAATCTACAAAGTACATTTCGGGGCTTTTAAAGCTTGTTCGGACTCATTTTGTAGCTTTTTGGAGTTTTTGCAAATTTTTTAAGAAATTTTCGGTCCAATCCAGAATTGTCTCTGGTCTATCCATGATCTCTGTTATATCCTCAATAATACATTTAAACGCTTAAATTACTCTAATACACCATAAATAAACCATACTCTATAAAATACATATACAACACATTACATAGTACAATAATCGAACTACGATATTACAATATCATCATATGATGATCGTGTTTTTGTTGGAACAATTGTTTAGTGAGGGAATTCTATAAGATTTTTTTATACTGAGTATTTGCTTGAATCTTATAACTTTCTTTTTAATTATCATCATAATTAAGAGGAACTACCTAAATACTTGCTTGAATCTTCTATAAGACCTTAGCTCCTTTTGTATGCCTAAGGGCTCTAATGTGCTATAGCATATTACCATCTAAATAATGCAAGGAACTATTCTAAATTCATAGAAAAAACTTCTTGATCTAATTAATTATTTTCACTAAATAAATATATATATATATATATATATATATATAGCTTTGTTAGCAATTAATGCTACATTAGAACCTTTCCAATTCCAAAATAATATTGGTCTAAGTAAAGTATACAGTAACAAGGATTTACTTATAAAGTTAATATTCATATAACTTTAAACTTAAATATTAACTCATACAGATAATAATGGATATCTATAAGTCGTCACAAGTATAAGATATCTCAAATAATAAATACTTTGAGTACAATATCTATGTGCTTGGATTAGAATAGGCAAACAACTTTTGTATCTATCTTTACAAATATAATTCCAAGAACTAAATTGTTACCTTTTTATATCTAATAAGAGTAGTTCTTAGATAATTATATATTCAACAATTGATAATGTGAATTGTTATTCTTTATGAGAAGCATGTTTCTACATACTCCCACTAAAGAGGATTATTATATTCTCACTAACCTTCTTGTAGAGAAGATAAATTCATAATAATCTCCAAAACAAATTCTTTGAGTTCATTATGAAAGTGAATTTTTTAACATATTGCAGCCTTTCAACTATACATCAAATGTATCAACAAAGACACTAGTTCAATTGTATGTACTGTCATGAGATTTAAAATTTTTCAAATTTCATCTTACTCCTACTACTTATCTTGAGAACCATTCTCTTATAAATATTCATTGAAACAAATATTTTGTTTGTTAGGTTTTATAAAATTATATCCAACCCTTTTGGATATCTTATAACTTTTTATCCAATTTGATTATAAACTTATTACATAATACATATTTCAACTAAGCATCACATCCCAAAATCACTGACTTTGACTTTTTTAAATCTTATCATTTCATATCTAATATAAATTCTTGCTAATTGGTTTAATTAGATTTTTAGAGGTAAGTTATCATACTGAGCATAGCTATAGAAATAAATGTTAAATCATACAATGTCTCATATTGCATTCTCTTACTTACACAAAACCATACTATTATAGAATTCATTTTGTGGATCTATTCACCAAATCATCTTACTCCTTACAGATAAATGACTTAAAATCTCTCATCAATGTCATCAAAGTGCTTTAAGATTTTTAATGATTAATTTCTACTCATATTTAATTTGAAATTTTCACATTTTAAATCAATTTCAAATTTCTTTAATCAAACAAGTTTTATAAGTTCCATATGATTCATAATAAAAAAGATACATATATCTTTATATGTAACTTTATGATGATGATTATTATTATATTGACTTAATTAATATGGAATAAAAAGATAGTTTTGGTTATCTAACTTTGTATTCGTTCGATGTTATTAAACATAAGTCACTCTTAATCCAACATGTACAAATTGTGAATATAAACTTATATCAACTACTTTTAAATAACAATTTATTTCTTATCATGCCTTGAACATTATAATAATGTTGAATCCAAATTCAATATCACATACTTAAAAAGCATGAATTAGAAATGTATATGATATCTAGCATATCACGTATTGTCATGAAATGTCATGTAACTATTTTTCTTCTAATGGCAATTATTATCATACTATCGCGAATACCTTCAATTATAACCATTGTTTATGCTTTTAGTAGGCTAAATTAAGCGTAACAATTCCATTAAGGTATTACATCTTTCAACTCTAATCCATGCAGCTATTTGTATTATGATATCAAGATGTTTACATCCTTCTTATATGTTATCATTAAAGTCTATATAACAATAATCAACAAAAAATGTCTTTAATTTTGCTATTTATATGATATTGACAAAGCTATAAAATTTTGTCATTAAATCCTCAATAGGGATTAATAGCAATATTATATAATGGACATACAATATTTTTTAATTTTGAGAACTCTTCTCAAACCTAACCTATTTCTAAGAAATTAAGTTCACTAGCACTTACTATCAACTATACTAAATAAAGGTAATTTTTACTCAAAACAAAACAGAAATGTAAGAAAAGTAAGTAATTGGTTATATGTTATAACAATCCAATAAGATAAGGACTTTAATCATATATTTGATTACTTCCATTATTTATCCAAAATAATAGCCCTCACAACTATTCCAGATAGATTACTCAAATCTCTTTAGTAGGCTACAATCCCATTTGAAAATAAGATTAATCTAATTATCAATCTTAATGACAATAACAAAATAATTAACTTAATTTTAGAATTTATTTTAAATTTAAAAATATTTTAAATTATTAATTAAATATAGACTATTTTAAAATTGGATTACTCTTAATCCAAAAATCAAGCAAGCTCAAATCTTGGTTTGGAGTACATTATTCCAATAACTGAATATCATTTATTCAAACTTAAGATACACTATCTTAGTTACCAAACAAAACTAATTTCCAATGATTGAAAAAATGAACCAATTCAGTCAGTTCAATTGTAAAATTGTTGAATTATTCAACCTTTTATTTCGATTTATTTTAATAATTTTCGTTATTAGAAACAAATCAATTTATTAATTAATTGGTGAATTTTGTAAACTATTCAGTTTTTATGAACCAAAGTTAAAAAGCTAGTTTTCATTTGACATTCTCCTCTTTAATTAAAATTTAGTCTCTTCAAGGATAGTCTTTTTTTAATCATATTTTAATTTCTTTATTTTTTTTCAATCTTTAATGTGTATCAATTTTATTATGGTTTAATATTGGATGAACATTTTATCTTATCGGTTTTGTTTTTTAGTATGGTTTTTAAAATATTGCTTATTTCCATTTTTAGAATAAGATCAACCTAACTGCCAAACACCCCCCTTCTTTAAGTTAGGAAACTAATTTCATAAAACATGGAACCCCAACATCTCAAATCTAAAAAGAACCCTTAGTTGCCATCTTTTTTTCATCTACTACCTCTATTAGTCTTCAACTAGTACTACAGGTCTTCAACTTCTGGCGACTTAATCGGTGAGAGAAGATGGTGAGGCTTAACAAATGTTGCCTTCTCAAAGTTGCAACTACCTACCCTCTTCTCTGACATCATAATTATATAACTTTGGAAATATTCTAAACTCACAAGCTCCCATTTATAGCCTCAAGCATGTTACAACCTAAATCGATGGTGTAAAGATATAAGGATGGTTGGTGGTTTTAAGGATAGTGACAGTAATAGCTTATTAAAGAAAAGGAATCAAATCTAATTTATTCTTAATAAATTAGGGTTTGCAAAAGGGATGCTAAAAATTTTCAGATTTCGTGAACATGTCCAAATTAATTTTAATGAATTTCTAAAGAGTTTGATTCGACACATTTTATAAACTTCTCATAAATTAATCAAATTATGAACTAATACAATTTTGATTTCCTAAAACTTTGAATCTAATTTAATTTTGTAATTAGGTTTTACAATAATTGAAATTTTAATTCCATAATTCATATAAATAACATGATGTCATAGTTAGGAAATTGAGGTGAAATATGATCCCACACATAATGGAATAAATGAAAAAAAATTAATTTTTTAAAAGCCGAGATCACATAAATTCTATAACATAATTAAAATATAAACATGGTTTGACATGTATATTCATACCTTATTATGTAGCTTGAGTGCTTGACCCTTTTCTTGAAGTTTCTCTCAAACCGTTCCTAAAACTGGTTTATCATAACCACTATAACTGTACACATGATAGAACTATAATGATATTCATATAATCAAATTAAGAGAACTCTAAAAAGTGGTGCAAAAATAAGCAAGAATTACTAACTTTTTTTAGATTATAAGCCTATTTATAGTTAAGTTTGGACCTTTTAGTAAGCTCTTTTAATTCATCTTTGATTCTTTAATTTAATAATTTATATCGATAAATCAAGATTGGCATTTAGCAATAAATCATGACCACCCAAATATTTAGGAATGTCAAAGTATTTACAAACCTTTTTTGTGCATGATTTTTTCATATAATTTAATTATTTCATAATATCATCTTTTGATTAGACACAGAGCCTGAAAGATATCTAATCTATTTGAGTTTAATCATGTTAGTTCCTCACCATTAACAGTTGATTTCATTAATAACATTTGTAAACTATTTTACAATGTGTGATTCCACTATGGCCAAAGATTTTTTGAATCCATACTAATTGAGAACAATGGAATATTCTCCCAAATCATTTTAGGGTAATGAATCCTATAATGATCACTAAACTATATCTATATAATTTATGTTATATCTGATGATTACATATTGAGTTACCATTGACTAGAATAGGTTATAAGTAGTATCAAAACATAGCAATTCATATATGAGATACTTTAGAGATCTCAAGTTAAAAGATCACTTATACAATCATCACAATGAGAATTTTCATAGACATGCAAGTAATGCTCTAAATGAAATTCTTATATGGGTTCAATTCGGTGAACTTATTCTCCAATAAACACACACATATTTGTTTAAGTATCTTCATATTTTAGTCTATAAGATTGATTACTTCCTTAAGAAATATAATGTTCGCTACTCTTTTTACACTCTATTAATGTCTAATCTTATTAAAACAATGAGTAAGAATAATTTATGAATAATATATAAATGCAATATGAATCTCATAATTATGATCTCATCTTAATTTCATTTGTTATGTCTATTTATCTCATGAAATTTATCATTTTCATACAATTATGTATAAGATAAATACTATCTTTAAATAATTATGTCACTAAATTATAACTAATTGATTGTTTGTAATGTATAAACCAATACTAAGATATCACAACAAGTTTAAAGAGAATGGTAATGAAAATGAGCAATGGTTTGTAACTATGAAAAAGTTTGAGGAAACATCCAATGTGTCATTCAAGGACAAAGTGCCCATTGATGACTTGATGTCAACCTCTTATTTGAGATGCATTGTGATGAAGGTAAGTTTTCTTTAGGAAAATGCTTAATGACCAATTTTTTATGGGCATTAGTAATCATTACTACTATAAATAATAAAAAACAATATTTTAATAAAATAAAATATTTTTTATTTGGTAATAATGACCACTAATAACTTCTAAAAGCTAGTTATGTACTTAAGTCATTTGCTTTAGGTTATAAGAGAAAAGTTATAAAACCATCGCTATCAAACCGTTGGATAGTATCATTAGCTACAATATTTTAAACTCTAAAAAATAATAATCTATGAAACAATATGAGCTCTTATAATATCATTGATATGGAAAAACTTGTATATAATTAGATTTGTTAAGGAATCAAATTGCATAAAATATACAAATGAGCAGTTTATGAATGATTCAAGTTCATTACCTGAATTCAATAATAAAAATTTGAATTCAAGTTTGAGACTAAAATAATTTATACCATTATAATTTGGATTTAGTTATTAAGCCTTATCACTTGAGAAATTCAAGTGTATCATAAAATATATAATTAAAGTAAAAATAAGTATCCATATCACTAGTCAAGAAAAGTTTGTTAGCATTGCTACTAAACTAACCATTAATAAAAAAAGATTGAAAATAACTAGCAAATAATTGCTTAGAAAATTATATTTAGTATCTATTTTAGTAGTAGATGTATTGTTTACACTATGATCAATTGTCCTCAAGCTAAGCTGCGTGAAATAACTAACTAGAAGGAACTTAGCCATACATAAACCTCAAATAATCAATAACTGCAAAAAATCACAATGTAACGTCGGACTCTCTGAGCTTTTTTGTATTGTTCTGTATTTGGAAATACTGTTATATATTGATATATACATAGTTGTCTATGAGTTCAAACATGTATTTGAAATCCTTTTGGGTATATATGTCAATGATTTATAATGTTATATGCCCCTACATAAACTTAGAGTTCATCGGTGTGCGAAATCTTGGAGATTTCTGACATATAAGCTTCTAAGTATGTAAAACCGAGTCCATTGGATGGATATGACCATGGTGGTTGAGTTAAATCTGTTCTAATGCCTTAGAGGTGATTAGACATGATTTATAGACTTATTGGACACTTAGAAAGTTTAATTGGTAAATTTGATGTACATAAGGGCTTATTTGCCAATTGTTAAAAGTCAAAGGATTTAAATGTAAATTTTCAATTCTTGAAGGATCAATATATAATTTTTTAAAGTTAAGGGGCTTAATTATTATTTTCAAAATTCCAGGGACCAAAATAAAAATAAAAGTTTTGGAGATTCCCAAATTTTTGGCTTAATTGCAAATTTAGGAAAAGTTTGGAGGGTAAAATGGTAATTTCACATAACCTAAGGAGAAAGAGGTAATTTCACCATATTTTGGTCAAAGAAGAGTCAATATTCTAGACCCTTCTTCATGTATGGCCGTGCACCCCATTACTAAAGACTTGAAGCATTTTGTTTTAATTAAAAGAACGAAGAAGAAAGGAGAAGAGAGGAGAAGAACCCATTTTTGGCTATCACTAAAATCCTATCATTTTTTTGATTCTTCAACCCAAATCAAGGTGTTCTAAGATAATTTGGGATCAAGAAACTCAAATCTATCATTATATTTGAGAAATCCTCAAAGGAATTTAAGATATCACCAAAGGAAGGTTTAGGTAAGTTTTGTCACATCTTCCTCTACATTATGATTTTGAGTTTGTGTTAAGATATGTTGTTCTTCATGCTTGAATATACATGAAACATGGTTTAGATGCATGAAATGAGTCATGGAGAAGTCCCCTTAAATCAAAATTGAAATGCCCTCTCTTAGGTGAAATTTTGTGAATTTTTGAAAAACTTTTGAAATTGATGATTTAAATGAATTAAATGGTGTTAATTGTAAATGTATAATGTGAATTGATGATGAAAAATAAAGTAAGGCACCATTATACATGTTGGATAAGGCATAGTGCCTTACTTGACTTTTGAACTTAATATTTTTATATGATTTTTGTGATTGGTGAGGTAACGATTAGCCAATCGTATGCTAGGTATAATAGATTAAATGACCTCTATATCCTTGACGCTAGTACATAAAAGTCGAGTCCCTGTATTGACACCTTTCTACGGGACTTACGGGTGATTTCACTCCTAGAGTTTGGACACCGATGAGCTCATCATCCAGGGTCATGACACTCTTGTTGACTGTGGTCCGGAATTACCATAGATAAAAGTCGAGCCAACACCATGAATTGGTGGGTGTGCACACTAGTTTGGCCGACTAAGGTGACATACATGATTGTTTTGGCTTATTCTGATGTTTATTTTTTGACGAGATTTGATTTATACATGTGATGTTTTTCTGCTTTTGTGTACTAGAATTGGAACCTACGTTCACCAGATGAGTGATTAATAGGCTAGGCCTATATGTTTCTTAACCAGTATACGTTGAGTCGTAGGTTAAGCCTATATGTTTCTATGTGATGCATGTTCACTTCATAGGTTATCTATATCGTTTTGGTGTGTATCGAGTTCTATTTGTGATATATGTTTTTCCTGTTCACTAAGTACATAGTGTACTCACCCCTCCGCTTTCCAACCATGTAGGTTAATTTAGTGAGCTTGAAACTCTGTGTAGATCATGCGATCTTTTGACAATTTCGGGGCATTACCGCATATGGATAGTCTCTGTTTTGTACTTTTGTTATATAGTGGCTCATGAACTGTTTTTATTAGATTGGTTATGTTGATATGCTTTATGATTTTATAAATTATGATATGCTTTATGATTTTATAAATTAACTATTGAGTGTTTTGTACTTCGTAAAAGACCTTATGTATGAACTTTTGGTACTGTTCTTGAGTTTGCTTTTAAGTGGACTTAAAAGTCCAGAAGTTGTGGTAGAATTTTGATATGAATATAGAAGTGCGTTTAAAACTATTTGTAGGTGTTTTTATTAAGTTTAGGATTTTTAAAATACAGTCATTGTGCTGTCCAAATGTTTTCAAAAAGAGATATTCAGTTAGCTTTGCATAGTTGGATTAAGGATATCGTGAGTGTCCTTAGCTTGGGTATACGGTGGTTGTCATGTGTCCAATCTAGTACTGGGTCGTGACAATTAAATTGGTATTAGAGCCTAGTTTTTATGTTTTCAAAAGTGATATTTTTGTTTACAAAAAAGTTCGTGAGCCTTAAGCGTCGAGTCTAGGTGTCGAAAGCCTTTAGTTAACAAGTTGAGTCTCGGATCGTTAAGCTGACGTCCTTAATGGTCGGATGATTTTGACCTCGATTAGAGTACTTGTCGACATTCCTTAGGATGTTGGGATATTGAATAAGCTAGGCTTAGCCCAATATATTTAATTAAACAATTTTTTTCTTTGATTTTATAGTGATAGCATGGTTAGACAAGGAAGGGGAAGTCATCATAAGGTTAGACCTTTATGACCCGAGCTAGAGGAACATAACGTTGAAGCAATTGCAAAACTAATGGTTGCTAGCTTTTCGGCTCATAGGCAGCCTCACACTATAATACCACTGGTGGTAGCATAGTTAGATTTACCACTGGTGCCAAGGGAGGCTTTGTAGTAGGTGATGACATTGTGGACACAGTACACTGCGCAACAGTAGCCTAAGGTTAGAGTGTCACAGATGCCACCACAAGTACCGACACCACAGCAGCCAGTAGTGGTATGTAGTCCTACCCTAGGGCAACATTCGATGCTTGAAATCTCGGGGTATATCAAAGAGGCAAGAAATCTTAGGTGTGGTACTTTTGATAGGCACAATCATATTATCGAGGCTAATACTTGGATGAGATGGACCACAGAGATATTTCATGATATGGGGTTGTCTGATAAGATGAAGCTGAAGGTAATTATCCAATTGTTGGAGGGTGGTGCTAAAGTCTGGTGGGAAAATGTCTGGGGATGATAATGCAATCAGATTGCCTGGATAGATTTTATCAATGAATTCAACGAACAGTACTATACTAGATTTGATCAAGATTAGAAGAAGGTTGCCTTCTTTACACTTAGACAGGGGAATAGGTTGGTGCACGAGTTTAAGATAGAGATAAGAGAGTTCACCACCTATGTCCTTGAATACATGGTAGATGAAGAGAATCTGTGTGTTTAGTTTGAGACTGGATTGCATTTGGTGATTTGAGAGAGGATGACGGCTACCCCCACTGCCATGTTCAAGGAGATGGTATAGTCAATTAAGAGAGGCAAGAAGTTGGTGAAAGAGTGCGGAAGATAGTGGGAGGAAAAGAAACGAAAAAGGAAGGGAGGAGGTTCCTTCAGCCAACAATCTAAGAGGAGCCGTGGTAGTTCAGCTCTGGGTAGTATTGGAGGCATTGCATCCTAAACTGTCAATTTACAGTCACCACGACCAGGAGATCAGAGCACTGCCCCTACTACTAGCTTTGCTTATCGAGCTCGATCATATCGGTCTGAGCAGTGTAGACTCTGTAGAAAGGTACATTTAGGCAAATGTATGGAGCTGAGAAAGTGTTTTCAGTACGGAGAGTTAGGGCACATGAGGAGAGATTGTCTACAGCTGGTTTGGACTTCAACTCAAGGAGGAGATGGCTCAGTGCAGCCAATGAGACACGAAGGGGAGCCTGCTAAGGCAGGTGCTTAGTCTTCTGGATCCACATAGAGGACTAGTGTGGGTAGTAGTACACCTTTATCTAGTCAGCAACGTCCTGCTTTGGGAGTGATTGACTCTCTTTTGATCTTTAGATTAATCCCTTGGAAACCGAATCAAAAATTTAATTCCAAGGATTGCAATATAGAATGCAACCTCGGGTCATCTCACTTAATTGAAACCTAGCAAAAATGGTCTAAGCTAGCCTAATTGTCGAAAAATGCAACTAAGTTGATAAAAAGGGGGGAGGGGGGTTTGGATCATTGGTAAAAATTAAGAAAATTGAACTAAATGAAAGAAAAATGTATAAAAAGGATTTTTTGAATTTTTGGGAAGTGAAAAATGAAAAAACTCAAACAATGATCAAATATGATAAAATCCTCTTAAAAACGAGCCTTGGCTATCATGGTTCAAAACAAATCTTTCAGGAGAGAATTTTACTAAGTTTTCGAATGATAAACCTTAAAGAACTCTTTAAGTCCAAGGTTTTAATCAATGAACTCCATTTCTTAAAAC
>JAOQMP010000008.1:27662012-27674718 GCA_027563575.1 Erythroxylum pedicellare
GGAGGGGAAATTGAAGACAAGATAACCTTACTCTAAGTAAATTACCATTATAACCTTATGAGTCAAATATAAACAAGTTTTACAATCAAGGGTATAAAGGTTTCAAATTTTTTTTTGTCCAATATAAGTTTTAATTCCTTCCTTTGATAAATTAAGAAAACAAACAAAAGAAAGGAAATCACATTTCTCTTCCATTCTTTTCTCCTCAATATTTTCTTTCCTTTCTCTTGTGCAAGTAAGGATCCAAACAAAGGCTAAATGTAGCGTTAACGCTGACGCAGCAGCATAAACGCTATTGCATTGCTACGTTTTGTGCAACACGCATAATTTTTTTTTAATTTGTGCCTTCAACTAAATAAACAATTGTGCTCCAATTTTCTTTTAGAAAATTTTGTCTTTTTGGTCTAAAAAATATATCAATAAATCTAACCTAGCAGTCAACTCAAATTAAACACAAATTGAGCATTTTATCTAAAAAATAGGATTGAAATCACATGTAAATACATAAGAAAATATAAGGAAATTCAATCCTATCAATATTTAAGGATCTCCATAATCTTAGTTGATCCTATCAACTAAAGATTACACTGCATCACACCAACCAATGGGAAGACATCCCCTTTCCCTTAGGACTCTTCTAATTGGCTACATTCTCCTATGTCATCATCTCCTAAGTTATCTTCATCACTCCCTCTTTATTCCTTCGTGACTATGGAGTTGATTTGATTCTCACCCTTCTTCCTCTTTGAGCATTCTCGAGTATAATGTGGCCCCTCACAGATGAAGCATCCAACCTTTCCCCTTGATTGCTTCTTCTTATGTTGAGAAGATTCTCCCACCTTCTCTTTGCCTTTCTCCTTGTCATCCTGTGTTCCACCATTTTTCTTGCCTTCTCCGTTGGGTAAAATTGGTGGTGGCAATTGGAAATCCACCAAGACATTTGCCACTACTATTGCGCCAGGGAGATCCTTCATGTTTTGCCTCTGAAGCTCCATTTGTGCCCAACCTTGCCACTACTATTAGACATGTTTTGCACACCTAACATCACCGATGTGAACTTCCTCACATACTCCTTTACCTAGCCATCTTGCTTCAACCCCTTCAAAGCTTCCCTCACTAGCCATAAAGTGTTGTTGGGTAGGAATTGATCTGTTAGCCCCTTTTTCATCTTCTCCTAAGTGTCAATGGGAGGTCTACCTGTACTTATGTCATTGGAGGTTCTCGTTCTCTACCATAGCTTGGCATCACCCACTATGTACATTACTGTGATTTACATCTTCTACCTTTGTCACTGTAAAGTACTGCTCCATGTCCCACAAAAAATTTTCAAGCTCCTTAGCACTCCGTTTTCCATTGAAAATTTATGGCTCTTGCACCTTCATCCTAGTGCTTTCCACTCGGACACCTATCTTGTGCATTCGTTTGAGCACCAACAGATCATAGCTCATCTCCTCACGAGTCGTCATCTATTCCTTTGGTGCTCTCATAGTTGTTTAAAGCTCCCTCTCCAAGGCTACAATACTTTCCAATAAAAGGACTACTCCCTCACCCGTTGGGCCTAGAGACTCAAGAATTTCCTCTATTCTAGTAACCATTTCCGTTAGATTACTTCCACCAGCCACTTTCTAAATTATCTTTGATACTAGTTATGACAGAGGTTTGCTTTAGACTCAAACTTTCACCACAATTCGCGCCCATCTTCGTGCGACAATCCCACTTTGGTCCACTTAAGCAAGATTTAGCCTTCTCATGTGAATGTCATCGAACAATTCTGTTAGCTCTCGAACACTTCACGTGCACATAAGTATTTAAAGTGTTTCTCTGTCACATAAAGTAATACGAGTGTAAAACAGAGTAAAGAAAGCAACAACAGATATATATATATAGCCGAAGCTACTCTTTCATTCACTCTCAACAAAATGTTAAGAAAAGATACAAATACCTCCTTCTTGAAGCACTTACAAGGAACTCCTTACTTAAAGGCCTTACAAGGAACTCCCTACTCGAAGCCCTTACAATGAGAAATCCCACATAAGCTTTAAACTCTTAAAGCTCTCTCCTCTGAGTGATTTCTCTCAATGTGTGAATGACTCAATGATTGAATTCTCTCTAGCTCTCAACTCTAATGAGCTATTTATAGGCTCTTCTTGCTTGGAAAGAAAGTTCAAGATATTTAAAGATCTCCACAATCCTAGTTGATCCTATTAACTAAAGATTACACTGCATCACACTGACCAATGGGAAGACATCTCCCTTAGGACTCTTCTAATTGGCCACATTACATCATAATCTAATCAAGTAAAGATTACATGCCAACTTAGAAGATTGCATCCATATCAATGAAGATCCACTATCTTTAGATGATTCTCCCACATGGTCTTTGTCTCTTAAATTTGATGAATCTCTAATGTGATCTTCAAGTTGATCTTTCCACATCATCATATGCCACATCACCCACAGTTGCCATGTCAGTGCTGCTATGTTTTCTAAGTCACCAAGGCCTATTCGCACATAGGTCCATCAATGCACGTCTATGGATAAGTCCATCTTTTATGACCAAGCTCACTTATGGTGTAGTCTCGTCACTCTATGACTAAGTATAAATTACAATCCGAGTTAGTATAAAACCTCGCATACTTTACATACCTTCGACCTGCCTCGCTGAAGTGAAGTGCTTATGCACCTTATCGCGCTCACATGCCTTTGCGCATCATCGCACACTTTACATACTTCATTGAATTGATGTTCTCACACCTCTCTTAGTGGTTAATAATCGTAGGTTAATAATAAGCTTTGTTAACCCCAATTTTGCTGTTGACTGATCTAGAAAAAGCTCTCAAGATTTAATTGAAAAATTGCATTATGAGTTAGGAGAATAGATTAATCAAGAAAACAACCATATACTTTTCGGTTATCTAACCTAGGTTGCAATATCCTTAATGATTTGACATCAATAAAAAATAAAACAATTACAGATTGTGTCCCTGATGATTCAAATACATTATTTGCTATAAATAAATCACAATATAACAATTACGAATCATATTAAAGATTCTAGCAATATACAAATACAAAAATTAAGGATTATATTTAAGATTGTAGCAATAGGTTTATACATAAACAATCTAATGATAAATATAATACGTTCATTCATAAATGAAAATCCAAATCCTTAAGCATAGGATAACCTAAACAATTCCTAGAGAGATAAATAACGACAAATACAAAAAGACAATGCTTAACTGGGTTCTTTGGCATTTATATCACTCTTGAGTTAGTGTCAGGAAGCTTATCCCCTTATAGGTCTCCAAAGGATGAGAGGCTTGCCCCTTCTTACCTTACAAAACCGAGACTTCACTCCATAAAACATTTCATGCCTTTTGCCATCACAAAATGCTACATCTATACTAAAAAATAGGGTTTAGGATAGCCAGCTAAACGTCACGGGTGTGAATTAGTAACTTACATCCATGAATAGTCTCTTTGAAGGCTCACGAATGTGAGCCTTTGTGTTATGGGCGTGAAAATGACTCAATTTATTGTGATTATGGTGCATGGATGTGAGCTATTTTTTGCACTCTTCATGCTTGATGTTTTCAATATATGCTTTCCATTTTATGCATTTTCTTATCTCCTCCTGATCTAATCCTTCACTTTCCTGCTCCATGAAGAAAAGTGAGTGTGAATCTTAAGAGGATGACTCAAATATTATACTTTCAACTCATTTTAGCTCTTTCACTTTTGAATCAATTAGGTCGTGTTCAATTAAAACAAGCTCTTTAACTGAACATAGCTATCGAACAATCTAGAACAAGCTCTCTAGATCTAATTGGACAATCGTATTATAAGTTAAAAGAACAGATTAATCAAGACAATAACCACATATGCTCGAGTTATTTAACCTTCGTTACATTATCCCGAATGATTCGACATCAATTAAAAACAAAACAATTATAGATTATGTCCTTCATGATTCAAAGCCATTATTTGCTATAAATGAATCTCAACATAGCAATTACGAATCATATTAAAGATTCTAGCAATATCCAAAAAAAAAATACAAATTATGTTTAAGATTCTAGCAATGGGTTCATACATAAACAATCTAATGATAAAGAGATTATGGTCATTCATACGTGAAAACCCAAATCCTTAGGTATAGGATAACCTAAACAATTCCTAAAGAGATAAATAACACCAAATAAAAGGAGAGAATACTTAAACGGGTTCTTCGACATCGATGTCACCTTTGAGTCAATGTCAGGAAGCTTACTCCTTTATGGGTCTCCAAAAGATGAGAGACTTGCCCCTTCTTCCCTTACAAAATCAAGTCTTCACTCCATAAAACGTTTCATGCCATCCACCATCACAAAATGTTACATTTATACTAAAAAATATGGTTTAGGACAACTAGCTAAATGTCACAGGCTTAACTTAGTGGCTCGCAGTAGTGAATGGCCTCTTTGAAGGTTATGACTGTGAGCCTTTGTGTCATGGGTGTGAAAATGACTCAATTTGTCACACCCATGACACAATTGTTATGGCCTTGATTATAGTGCATAGCTATGAGCTATTTTTTTCACTTTTTAGACTTAATGTTTTTAACGTATGCTTTTCATTATATGTATTTTCTTGTCTCCTCCTGCTCTAATCCTTCTATTTCTTTCTCCGTGAAGACAAGTGAGTGTGAATGTCAAGAAGATAGCTTAAATATTACGCTTTCAAAATGGTTGGGTCGTGTTTAATTAAAACAAGCTCTTTAACTAAATCTAGCTATCGGACAATCTAGAACAAGCTCTTTAGATTTAATTGTGCAGCCGCATTATGATTTAGGAGAAAAAATTAATCAGGGCAACAACCATATACGCTTATGTCATTTAACCTTGGTTACATTATCCTTAATGATTCGACATCAATCGGAAATAAAATAATTACAGATTGTGTCCCTAATAATTCGAAGGCATTATTTGCTACAAATGAATCTCAACATAACAAGTACGAATCATATTAAAGATTCTAGCAATATCCAAACAAAAAATTACAGATTATGTTTAATATTCTATTAATGGGTTCATACATAAACAATCTAATGATAAAGAGAATACAACCATTCATTTCATAAAAGCCCAAATCTTTAAGTATAGGAAAACCTAAACAATTCCTAGATAGATAAAGAACAAAAAATACAAAGAGAGAATACTTAACCGAGTCGTTTGGCATCGATGTCACCTTTGTGTTAGTGTCAGGAAGCTTATTCCTTTATAGGACTCCAAAGGATGAGAGGCTTGCCCCTTCTTCCCTTGCAAAACTGAGACATCACTTCATAAAACACTTAATGCCTTCTGCCATCACAAATGTTACATTTATACTTAAAAAATAATCATAACTTGGTGGCTAACGATTGTGAATGGCCTCTTTAAAGGATCACGACTATGAGCCTTTTTGTCATGGGCGTGACAATGACTCAATTAGTCACACCCATGACACTTTTTTCATGGAAGTGATTATGGTGCATGATTTTGAGCTTTTTTTGCACTCTTTAAGCTTGATGTTTTCAACATATGCTTTCCATTTTATGCATTTTCTTATCTCATCCTAATTTAATCCTTCTTTTTCTTACCCCATAAAGGCAAAGTGAGTGTGAATCTCAAGAAGACGACTCAAATATTGCGCTTTTAACTCACTTTAGCTCTTTCGCTTTCGAATGGCTTCAATCTCAACCTACACACAATTAAACATACTTCATGGAATTGTTATTCTCATACCACTCCTATCAATTATTAATTGTAGGTTAACAATAAGCTCTGTTAACCTCAATTTTTCCTTAGGTTGTGATTAATTAAATAAGCTCTTTAATCGAACCTAGCTATTGAACAATCTATAATAAGCTCTCTAGATTTAATTGGACAACGACATTACGAGTTAGGAGAACATATTAATCAAGACAACAATCACATACGCTTGGGTCATTTAACCTAGGTCATGTTATCCTTAATGATTCGACATGAATCAGAAACAAAACAATCACAAGTTGTGTCCCCCATGATTCAAAGCCATTATTTGCTACAAATGAATCTCAATATAACAATTACGGATCATATTGAAGATTCTAGAAATATCCAATCACAAAAATTACATATTATGATTAAGATTCTAGCAATGAGTTCATACATAAATAATCTAACGATAAAGAGAATACGGTCATTCATACATAAAAACCCAAATCCTTAAGCATAGGATAACCAAACCAATTCCTAGAGAGATAAAGAACAACAAATACAAAGAGAGAATGCTTACCAGAGTTCTTTGGTGTTGATATCACCTCTGAGTTAGTGTCAAGAAGCTTATCCCTTTATGGGTCTCCAAAGGATGAGAGGCTTGGACCTTCTTCCCTTACAAAACTTAGACTTCACTCCACAAAACGTTTTATGCCTTCTGTCATCCTAAAATGTTACATGTATACTAAAAAATAGGGTTTAGGACAGCTAGCTAAATGTCATAGGCATGACTTGGTGGCTCACAATCGTGAATGGCCTCTTTGGAAGCTCATGATTATGAGCCTTTGTGTCATGGGCATGACAATGACTCAATTTGTCACACCCATGACACATTTGTCATGGCTATGATTATGGTGCATAGTTGTGAGCTATTTTTTACACTCTTCATGCTTAATGTTTTCAACATATTCTTTTCATTTTATGTATTTTCTTGTCTCCTCCTACTCTAATCCTTCTCTTTCTTTCTCCATGAAGATAAGTGAGTGTGAATCTCAAGTAGACGACTCAAATATTACGCTTTCAACTCACTTTAGCTCTTTCGCTTTAGAATAGGTTCAACCTTGACCTACACATAATTAAACATACTTCATTGAATTGTTTTACTCATACCTCTCCTAGCAATTATTAATCGTAAGTGAATAATAAGCTCTATTAACACCAATTTTCCCTTAGGTCGTGCTTAATGAAAATAAGCTCTTTAATGGAACCTAGCTATCGAACAATCTAGAACAAGCTCTCTAGATTTAATTGAACAACTGTATTATAATCTCTTAAATCTAGGAGAATAGATTAATCAAGACAACAACCACATATGCTTGGGTTATTTAACTTAGGTTACATTATCCCTAATGATTCGACATTAATCAAAACCAAAACAATTACAGATTGTGTCCCTTACGATTCGAAGCCATTATTTACTATAAATGAATCTCAATATAACAATTACAGATCTTTTTGAAGATTTTAACAATATGATAAAGAGAATAGGACCATTTATACATAAAAACCCAATTCCTTAAGAATAAGATAACCTAAACAGTTCCTAAGAGAGGATGCTTAACTGGGTTCTTCCGCGTCAATATCACCTTTTAGTCAGTGTTAGGAAGCTTATCCCCTTATGGGTCTCCAAAGGATGAGAGGCTTGCCCCTTCTTCCCTTATAAAACCAAGAATTCATTCCACAAAACGTTTCATGCCTTCTACCATTATAAAATGTTACATTTATACTAAAAAATAGGCATCAAGACAACTAGCTAAATGTCACGGGCATGATTTGGTGGCTCACAGCCTTGAATGGCCTCTTTGAAGGTTCACGACTGTGAGCCTTTGTGTCATGGGCATGACAATAACTCAATTTGTCATACCCATGAGATTTTTCACAACCGTGATTATGGTGCATGGTTACGAGCTATTTTTTGCACTCTTCATGCTTGATGTTTTCAACATATTCTTTCATTTTGTGCATTTTCTTGTCTACTCTTGCTCTAATCCTTTTCTTTCTTGCTTCATAAAGACAAGTGAGTGTGAATCTCAAGAAGATTACTCAAATATTGCACTTTCGACTCACTTTAGCTCTTTCACTTTCGAATTGATTCAATCTCGACTTATATACAATTAAACATACTTCATTAAATTGCTCTTCTCATACCTCTCCTAGCAATTATTAATTGTAGGTTAACGATAAGCTCTGTTAACCCCACTTTTCCATTAGGTCATGTTTGATTAAACAAGCTCTTTAACGGAACCTAACTATCAAACAATCTAAAACAAGTTCTATAGATTTAATTGGATAACCACATTACGAGTTAGAAGAACAGATTAATCAAGACAACAACCTATACGCTCAGGTTATTTAACTTAGGTTACATTATCCCTAATGATTTGACATCATTCAGAAACAAAACAATTACAGATCCTTATACATAGGATAACCTAAACAATTCCTAAAGAGATAAAGCACAACAAATATAAAGAGAGAATGCTTAACTAGGTTCTTGGGCGTCGACATCACCTATGAGTCAATGTCAGGAAGCTTATCCCTTTATGGATCGAAAAACGATGAGAGACTTGTGCCTTCTTCCCTTACAAAACTGAGACTTTAGTCAATAAAACATTTCATGCCTTTTGCCATCACAAAATATTACATTTATACTAAACAATAGGGTTCAGGACAGCTAGCTAAATTTATGGGCATGACTTGGTGGCTCACAGCCATGAATGGCCTCTTTGAAGGCTCACTACTTTGAGCCTTTATGTCATGGGTGTGACAATGACTCAATTTGTCACACCCATGACACATTTGTCATGGCCGTGATTATGAGTCATGGTTGTGAGCTATTTTTGCACTCTTCATTCTTGATGTTTTCAGCTTATTCTTTTCATTTTATTCATTTTCTTGCCTCCACTTACTCTAATCCTTCTCTTTCTTGATCCATAAAGACAAGTGAGTGTGAATCTCAAGAAGATGACTCAAATATTGTGCTTTTGACTCACTTTATCTCTTTCACTTCTGAATCGGTTCAATCTCGACCTACACACTATTAAACTTACTTCATTGAATTGTTCTTCTTATACGTATCCTAGCAATTATTAATCATAGGTTAATAACAAGCTCTATTAATCCCAATTTTCCCTTAGGTCATGTTCAATTAAAACAAGCTCTTTAACCAAACCTAGCTATTGAACAATCTAGAACAAACTCTCAAGATTTAATTGGACAACTGCTGTAACATGTATCCGACATCCTGAGTGATATTTGAATACATACCCCATAAGAGTGGCGTGTTAGAGCACTCATATCACTTACTTAATCATGGCATCATCATTTATATTTCTATTAAACCATCATAAAGAATAACACATATTTTAAACCAACTGAATTCCTTATTTCATTCCATAAAATCCAAATTTACAATGTAGCCTTTTCACGATCATCCTAATGTATATATGACCCAAACCTAATACAAAATATGCTACATGAAAGAGGAATTATACATAATGTCTAACTAGATCTTTTAGTCCCAATTGATCGACTTTTAAGACATTTCGTCTTCACAAAAGTATAGGAATTATGCTTCTTGTATAGTCACTCAGTAGCTAAAGTCCCCTCTCAGTCCTGAAAAGTTAACAATGCAATTTTGGTAAGTTTTGTGACCTCAATGAGGTAACCATCATTAATGGTTCACTCAATTCATGCAACATATTAACACACGTTACATATAATTCATATCTTTGCATTTTGTATGAAGCATCACATATCATATTCTCATTCAAATTAGACAACAATACATTTTCAACAGTCAAACACACATATTAAAATGTATATGCAATGCTCATGAGACTCACTTTCACTTGTTATTATTTTTGTTGTGACCGATTGTCTTTTTATCTAGCTCGTATCCCTTTTAAATACCAAGCTGAATAAGATAATGTCCCATATCCCTTAGTGGATACTGAGTACCTTCACAATTGAGCCTGAGGCTCTTATCAGAGTCTAAGCTTTAAGCTTTTTATACTGGCAACTCCGGTCACAACTGCCTTTATCTTTCATGCATGCATGTAATGGAATGCTTCACATTCTTATATACTCAATCAATTGCATGATTTCACATTCACATTAAGAACACATTTATCATCGGACCTTAATTTGGCTTTCAACAATCAGTTGAGAAATCAATTATTTCTTTACATTCACATATAAGTAGCACTTCAATATCACATTTATGCATCACAAGTTTCGGACCTTCAGTGTCCAGAATCAATACAATCAAATCACATTCCTAGAATAACTCAAAATATAATCTAACACAATCAATTAATTGAGTGAGACCGTCTAGGTTACTCACAGCTTACTCCTAAAGCTATTGCCTCGAAGTTCCAGCAACATCTGGATGTTGATGTTCCAAATGCTCTTCTATATCATGCAATATACATTTACACATATCACAATTTTGCACAATTGTATAATAATTTATTAATGCACATTTATGTATATGGAATATGTACAATGCATGTTTATGACAATCTTGGGTATCTTTTCATTGTTCTCATTGCATAATCCTTCATATATCAAACTCACATAAATATAACCTAAACTTAGGTTTTGCACCTCAATAAAACAATTTGAATCTAATTTCATAACCCAATTGATTATTTCAGATTTCTCCAAGAATAAACTTTCGGGTTAACTTGTCATGATCATTTTGACTAGGAGAATGAAGTAATTTGACAACAATTTCTTTTATCAAAATTGTTCTGCATTGTCTTAACTTTCTAATGACACTAAAATTATTCAATGTGATATAATATTCTGAATGTTATACTCCAAATACTTCAGACTATTCTTAAACTGAAACAGTACTATGTACTCAAATTCAAGCCAAAATCTGGAATTCTTAGAGACAGAATTAAAATTCAATTTCTTCATAAAATTTGTAGCCTTATGTTTTAAGTTACTCTAAATTAAGAATCATCTTATTTAGAAACCTAAATATCAAGCTATAACCAAAATACCAAAGCATGTTCAATGAAAATACTCCAGTTAAGAAATTCCAGAACTCTCATCAATTTTGTCCCAAATTCATCAATCAATCTTTTCTAAATGATTTCATATGGCTATAATTTTTGGTGGAGATGTATAACAATGTATTTTGGGTCTGTTGGTTTAAATCTCATGTCATTTAGAGGTCGGGAGAAGAAGTTATGGTAAAAAGAATAAAGGATGTGCGAAATAGATCCTCTTCGGTAGCCATAAAAGTCACGATGGTACAGAAGCACGATCGTGAGATTTCAGTTGCATGTGGAAAGTCACGATCATACAGAAGGACGATTGTGCTTTTCCAAATTCTTTTTGCATGATTGTGCTTTTCCTCCTTTTTCCGCAACACTGTAGATTTCTTCTTCTTCTTCTTTTCTTTCACTACCTTTCTAACTTATATCTTCCCCCTTTTAACTCTCATTTAACACAATTTATCCACAACCAAATCCAAAATCTAGATTAAAACATAAACATCAAAAATAGAAAAATCATTCACGCATCTTCTTCATGCTCTGTGTTTCTTGACTGCTACATTTTTCATCTTCATTAATTCTCCATTTTCTTCTCTGACTTTCATTTTTATCATTCGTTCTCTTATCTAGACATCACCTTACACCTATTCTTTCTCTCTAAACTCATTTTAAATCATCTTTAAAACCCACCAAAAAAATTTGTAAACATAATGAACAACACCTATGTATCCACAAGTAAATAGCGTATATATGAACATCATCTTTCATGAATTTTTGTACTCTTCTTATACACATTTTCATTGATCTTTCAAACTCAAAAAATCATTTCTACACTATCTTATAACATAATGATCATCAAATACGTAAAAACAATTCATCGATATTTTCTTCTTTTCACGGTGTTCATGAAAATGGCCAATTTTCTCATGATCATTTAATGTCAAATAAATCACCAAATTTGATTCATATTCCTACCACTCATAAGGATGAACATATTTCTTCCTTGTTAAAACTCTAAATTCTTCAAAATATCAAGAATCCCTAATTTCCATGCAACTCACGTACACCATCTTAAAGGTGGAATAGGTTAGGTTTTCTTGGGGCAAATGGAAATGACAACAAAATAGGAGCAGTAATGGACAGATGAAAGCAAGATACAAAGTTGATGAAGGTTTGGTGAATCAAAAACTATGAAGAAGAAGAAAAAGCCACGAAGAAGATGACGACAAGAACAAGACAGTAACTTGGTCTTTCTAACATAATCATATAATATAACTTAAACTAAGTGACACTTTTCACCTATCTAACTTCTAAGGCTTTAACTAGTTCAAACATCTCCAACTTTTACTCCAATTGTCTCTAAATTTTCAATATCATTTTTCTCACAATTTCTGATGTCATCAATAAAAATTCTCCAATATCGTTTTATTCTTATTTCTGTTTCCATTTATCCCTTAACTTGCCACGTAGCATTTTTCCTAGTCTAATAATGCCTATCAATTTGAAATTTTCATAAAATTAAACAAAATTCTAAACCAACAATTTATACTCTCGAATTCAGTTTTCAATATAAATAAACCACAATTCTCAATCATAACACATTTATAATTCAATTATACCTAAAAATGTCAATGAATGCATGTACAATTATTTTAATGTGAAGAATTCAATAATTACGCATATATGTGTGGCATAATATGCATGAACATGAAATGCACTTTCTGATCTCTCATTAATCTCTCATATACATATATATGTATTTATTGTTCTAGCCTCAATGTGGGTAATGGGATGTTAAAATTCTCCCCTCTTTAAAAGAAATTTCGTCGTTGAAATTCTTAATTGATTGTTCAAATAGGTGGGGATATTGTCTCCATATATGCTCTTTCATTTCCTAAGTTGCTTCCTCAATCAAGCGAT
>JAOQMP010000008.1:27690331-27702538 GCA_027563575.1 Erythroxylum pedicellare
CAACACTCAACGTTGAGCTTTACTATCATCATTCACTTTGCCAATCCAAGATTCTTGTTGTCTTCTTTTTCTTGATGAAAGCCTAACCTATTCCTCCTTGAAGAGTTGATGATCTTATAAGCTTAGACGCTAGGGTTTCATGGTGAATTTTGAAGAAGAGTTGAGTTAATCAAGTAACTATATTGTTCTTCATGATTTATTGAATAACAACTTTTAGGATGATAGTTACAGATAAAATGAAGGTGACAATGGTGTAGAATGTGTGCAAAAATTTGATGAATTTATGTATACATTGATTAAGTAGAAAAGATGATCTATGTATAATGTTGGACCCTAATTTCAGAGCCCAACATTGGAACCATAAAACATGAGCTTGTTCCGATGAAATCTCCTTAACCATCATCGATTCATCTTCTTGCTCTCATACTATACGTGTCGGGCCTCGTTTTCGAATTATTCTTATACCTAAGAAAATATTCTATGCTCAACTTCCCTCTAGAAATTGAAAGTCTTATTGACCTAATTAGAACTCAATTCCTTTAGATCATTTGTATCTATGTATCTCTAGTTTTTTTGGAAATAAGAATCATCTCATTCAGAGCTCTAAAAATCAAGTTATCATCAAAATACCGAACCATGTTTAGTAAAATATCCACTTCATACTCTTCCAACCCATACCCTTATTTTAATTCAATCAACCCCTTTCAAATCAACATCAAAAGCAATAAAATTTCATGGAGAGGTAAGAAAATGTGTTAGGAATCTAATGGTCTAAGAATCACTTCATTTAGATGTCGGATAACATGGTTATGGTAGAAAGAATAAAATAAGATTTCTTTCCTCAATCATATTGAACCAGTTTCAGGACAATTGGCACAATTTTCTCCATAGAAGTAGAATTGAGGTCATTCTTAGATGGTTCGAAATAGAACTTCAAGATCTACAACCTTTATGAAGATCTTGAAGATAGATTCTGTCATCTAAAGGGTCAAAATTGCACCAGACCATGTAAGATGAACAGTGGCTAGAAGAAGTTTCAATCTAAGACCTATTTGGAATAATTGGCACAACTTTCTCTATAGATGTCGAATCAAGGCCATTTTTAGATGGTTCGAAAGAGGACTTTAATATCTACAACTTTTATGAAGATTTGAAGATAGATTCTATCATCTACAGGGTTAATATTGGACCAGATGATGTAATATAAACAGTACCTAGAAGATACAAGTCATCACAAGAAGATACACGTCATCACCAGAAGGTACACGTCATCACAAGAATTTACACATCATCACCTGAAGATAAACTTCATCACCAAAAGATACACGTCATCACCAGAAGATGCAGTCTATACTCCTGAGCATCTCATGCAGTCTATACTCCTGAGCATCTCCATAGATAAGGATCATAACTTTCGACTCCGATATCCAAAAATTTCATACTTTATACCGTTGGAAAGCTAGAAAGATAGGCTATAAATTTATAGAAGAAAACTTTGTCTAATTCAGCATAGATCAATATAGTTTTTCTCCTGAAGTTAGAACACAAAATTTACCTCTATGGAAGACTTGAAATTTTGCACTGTACAAACTTGGAATTTCCTGAGCATAACCATTCGACTACCAAATTGACTTCATTAAGCTCTCAAATCTCAACTCATTTGACTCATCACATTCAGACTACCAAATTGACTTCATTAAGCTCTCAAATCTCAACTCATTTGACTCATCACATTCAAATACATTTGATCGGTCATAATTCCAATCTTTCTTTTCCATAACATCTCATTTATGTGTATGTATATATATATATCAACCATTTATGCTCGAAATCATCATCTGAAGTTGATAACTTCTTTAAGTATATCTGATTCCAACTCAATATCATCCAAACACAATTCATATTTCATTAACATCAAAAGAATAAAGTTTTTACAAATCTTTAATGGCATGTCAAGCCCCAATACATCATCGTCTCAAAATCTCAAATTACAAAAGATTCTTAAACAAATAAACTTGAATTGTGACTAAAACATTATGCTTTCCCAAAACCAACTCAAAATACAAAATAAGCAAATTTGGAGTAATTCCTTTAGGCTCATGATCACTTAATCTCTTAGCTATCACCTGAAGAAGGGAAAGAAAGGGAGTGAGCTTGGAAGCTCATAGGTAAAAAGTTTATAACGGAGAATAAGCAAAATCGTTGAAATGTTTATTTGTCTTATAATTCATAAAATGCTTTGTTTTCAAAGTCTCAGTCAAATTTCACAATTTTAGCTCCAACACTCATAGTTAAAAAATATCATCACATCAACATAGCATATACATTTACCATCACTACAGAACACTCAAATTATGTAACAAACTTGCCAATTCAAAGATGCAATGCACAATCAAATGGCTCGAGGGTTCCAAGGAAACAAAATGGAGAAACTGAAGTTTATCCCATGAGTAGAATGAGTCCATTTTTCGGGGCTCATATGCCACAAGCGGGCAGTCGGGAGAAGGCTCTTGTCAACATGCACGTGACAAACAGAATGGTTCTAGTCTTGCCCAAACAAAAGAACATAATCATGCTCAAATTATTTTATCATATGCTCATACTTTCATGCTCTCTCAATTTTTTCATTCATACAAATGCCATGACATTTTTCAAGGCATAACATAAATATTTCAAAACCATTTTCAATTTTATAATCAAAATTCATACACCAACATGTACCAATTTCTCAAATCACTCAAAATCATTAAAAGCAACATTTATGAAGTAATTGAAATCATTTTATTTTCTTGATTTGGAAAAGCACTTGTGGCTCATAACTCTATTATAAACATGTAACTCACCTTGATTTCCTTGCTTAAAGACTTGCTCAAAATGCCTCTCCTCTTATTTCTCTTGCCTTTTTTGATTTCCTTGAATTTTCACCAAATGAAGAGATCTTGGGCTCAAATGGAAGATCTTCTCTTCCTCTTCCTTTTTCCCTTCTTGAACAACCTCAAAATCTCTCTTGAAGGCTAAGAAAATTGAAACCCTAGCTTGTTTTCTCTTTTTTTCTCTCTTCTTTCTCTCTTCTAATTTCATTCTTCCCCCTCAATTCACATTTTCTCCTTCTCTTAAATGTGAGACCACATTTTCATTTTCCAATCCTACCCTTAATTAGTGCTCAATGTCCATTTTACCCTTCCTTATATGCCTTATGTTCTTTATCCTTAAGTGTCTTGCCAAAAACACCCTTGAATATTCTTATAACCTTAACACTTTAATACCACTTAACTATTCAATAAATCCTACTAACTTTGACATAATAATTAACTTGAAAAAATTTAATCTATCAAAACCTCAAAAATCATTTAAATCATGTTTATTCATTAAGAAAAAAATTTGGGGGCCAACAAGAATAATGTGTGACGGGTATATTGGTTCAAGTCTTATGTCATGTGGATGATAGGAGAAGAAATTATAACAAAATGAACAAAGGATGTTCAGAACTTCGGTAGCCATGAAAGTCACAATCATGCATCTCTTCTTCTTCATCAAAATTGCAATTTTTCCCTCTCTTCAATTTCTTTTCCAGATTTTTTATTCCCACACTTTACAACTAATACATCTAATGCATCAACCATCTTTTCTACTTCTCTTTCAGTTCAACTCAACACATATAAATCAAAATTCATGATTTATAACCAATATCAAAAACTGACATATTCACGCATATTTCATATTTTTTGCTCTTTCATTTATCTGTTGCATTTTTTTCACCTTCTTCTACACTTACACTTCATCAAAAACTTATCATTTTAGCCTCTCTATATCACGACCTCACCTAATCCTCATTCCTTACCATCTTTACAACACTCAACAGAAACACGCATACACAGTAAAAACCAATCATTTATGTATTTCTCCAAAACAAAATAGAGTATAAATTTATACACTTTCATGAATTTCTGCATCTATTTCACACTTTCTGTAGACTTTGCAATTCACTAATTATCACTAAAATTACTTCTTCCTATCCCACTTATGTATGAATTCATTCACAAATTCTCAAACATCATCAAAAACCATTTACAATATCATAAACTAAAAACTTAACTTACTTTATTTAACTAAACTTCCAGCAGTTGATATGGACTGAAATTCTTACTTTGATGTAAGAATCATTAGCCAATTACTCAAGCATAACCAACAAGCTAGGGAAGATTTTTTTCGGTTGATGAACAAAGAATAAGGAAAAAAAATTTAGTGTTGCATGCTTTCGATGAAGAACAAGCTACAATAATTTTCCATATTAAAAACAAGACAACGGGTGTTCTTAATTCACTGCCACATGTCACCTTTGCATGAGAGTCAATTGTCACTAATTAAGTAGTCCACATGTCACACAATAATTGGTCTATATTCTACATTTTTCCTAGTCCAAAAATACTCCAAAATACCTAAAATATCACCAAAATTACCAAATCAATTTTAATGCGCTCCAATTTAATTTTCAAGACAATTAAAATCCACAATTCTCATTTATAAATCAATTTTACCTGAAAAATGTCAATGAATGCATGTACAATCATATTAATATGCAAAAACCAATATTCTTGTATATGTGTATGCCACATTATGTATAAGCATGAAATACCATTTCTAATTTCTCATTTACCTCACTTGTACACTATTTTAGCCTTATCATGAATAACAGGATATTAAATCATTGGTGTGATTTTATCTGAATTTTAGTTATAAAAGATAGGCATAGATGATGCAAGTAATTAAATACCACAATTCAAACACATAACACATGTAAATTCCATAGTTGTTTTATTCATCAAAAGGCATACATACTTAGCTTAAAGTGTTATATGATCTCTATAATTCAACCCAATAACAATGTATAATAAGAGTATCTCACCTAAGGTAGAATTGTTATTTTCTTAATATCAGTACGATCCAGGAAACACTTCAACTCCCTACATAAAAGAAAGAGAGAGAGAGAGAGAGGCTAGACATATAAATAAGCAGATGTAAAATCATGAAACAAATAACTACAACCTACCTATATATGTATACAATACTTAATTTATTAACTTCATAAAACTATTAAGTGCATTAGTAAGACCAAATGACATAGTTAATTATTCATATGAATCCAAATTAGATTCTTTGTTTCAAATTATACAAGCAATTGTCCTAATCATAGTAATTATACAAATTAAAAAAGTAGCATTATAGTAATTATACAAGCACTCCCATAATTCATATGTAATCAATTTATACTTAAATAACCTCAAACATTCATCAGAAACAAAAACTAACCATTTAATGGCTAAGACAGTGGCATTGGTCAACTAATTCTATTAAAAACTTGTGATACATGTTAGTAAAAGATCAATATGAGGAAACACAAAGGAATAAACTGTATTGAACCTTGAATCATTCAAAAAATACACAAAATTAAAATATATTTTGAAATATTAACAAAGACATAAATACTAGTAAACTAAATATGCATTATAATATAAAAGGAAATAATTATGACTAATAAAAAGAGGAGAAGCCAACAATCTTACTTGCCAAAGAAAATTGATGTTCTTAATCTTAGGAAGCTTATTATGTCACCTTAAAATTTTCCTACATAAACAAATTTAATTATCAAATACCAAGAACATCAATTTAAAATAACAAAGTAACTTTTATAGGGAAGAATAATAGTAACTCTAACCTTTTAGATAGACAAATGAAATGATACATTTTCAAACAGGGTGGCTTTTCTAAGTTATAGACTAAATTATATGGATTAAGTTATTATTCTAAAGGTTTGTTAGATTAAATTAAATTGATTAAGAATTAAATGCAAGTATTTGAATGCCTTTCTAGCTACGAATAATGCAATTGAGTAAATGATGGATAACCTTGATTTCTCTAATATATCTTTTTCATTTCCTTAAAACTGTCACTAATTTAAGTAAAGAGTGATTGAAATTGATTTACTTGAGGACGAGTAAAGGTGTAAGCATGGGAATATTTAATGTGCATGTAAATGGACATATTTTTAAAAGTATTTTGCTTCATTTTCATGTCAAATTACCTTATTTTACTTAACTTAGATTTATTTTCATATAATTATAACAAATTAACTATAGGATTAAATTATTTAAGAATTAGAGGTTATTTTAAGCAATAATATAAAGAAAATTATAATTCTTAAAGGGACATGAATTGGCCTATGTTTTCCCATGTACGGCCATGTGCCAACTCATTTCTTAGGTGGATTAAGTAAAATAAGAGACATGACCTAAAATAGGGGCTAAAGAGAGACTGTTGTGAAATTGAAGAAATTTTATTGTCTAATAGGTCCTGAGCCATAGTTGTCCTAAAAATTGTATGCTAATTATAAGAGAAATAATATGATACAAAATATAAGGACACGATTATGGTAGAAATCATGCATTAATTTCAAAAGAAATAAGAAGATTCTTAGCCTATGGAAATGGGCATGCCAAAGACTTTATCTCTTCCCTAAAAGACATAAATAGATCCATGACATAGGACATGTGTCGAAGGGTACGAAAACATATATAAATCTCAAATATCTTAATTTTTAGATAACTTTTAGATATTATTGTTTAGACACAACATTTGCTCTATAATTTTAGGGTTAGAAATCTAAATGTTTGAAACATTTAAGAGACCAATTCTACGACTATTTTAAATAAAAAATCAAGATTAAAATACCATGTCAACATATTGATCTATTGGCAAAATAAGGATTTTTATATAGATCTATTTGTATTACATTTTCCTTATATCTGTCTATTTATTTCATTGTTTTAACTATGATTCGTAGCTAAACACTTTTATATGATAAATAATGAAAAATCTAGTTTTTTTCTACAAATTGATTCATTTTGATTTATTAATTGAGAAATAATTATATGAATTGCCTTTTATTAATCTTAATGTATGATTTAGTTATGTTGGCATCTAAATTTGATTTTAATACACTTATGGATGCCTCAAGAGAGCCTGCTTATGAATGGACTTTAGGTTCGGTAGTATGAGTTAAACAAGATTCTTGAGAGAGACCTACGTAATCTTTTTGGTGTTAAGATGAAACCTTCTATGGATCATATAGATCTTAGTGTATTTATAGAGGTGTTACATTAGTATAGATACAGTTCAATGTACTAAAAAGTAGATGGTTATATCTCGAGCATAGAGAGAATGTAGTTTCAATATGTAGAAGAACCTATCAATCCAATTTAACATATCCATTCTAGGTTATTTGAATCATAAAATAAAAATTTAGAGTAAGGGAAGTAATTGTCTAAATTTTGATATTATATGGAGTTCTCTTTTGGTCAATTGTCTTACTAGTTATTCTCTTATCTACCTATTTAGGTTTTATTTTATTTCATATTAATTTAATCAAAATCCATAAAATCCATTCTTTTATTTATTTACTAGTTAGTAGTTCTAGGTTTTCTAATCCAGATCATTTCCTTGAGGGATCAACTCCTACTTACTACTATATTACTTGCTAAAGAAAGGTTCACTTGCCTTTGTTATAGGTAATAGATACCTAATAAGAAAATTTATAACTAGATAGAGAAAATAATGATCCATTAATATGCACATTTACCACAAATAATATAAAAGTATATTTTGTAAAGCATGCCATCTTGTAAAACATAATTAAGAAAACTACCTACCAATGTTTATGATACTAAAGGTTTGCATTACGCCTTAATATTTCACAAAAGTTCTAAATAAGCCCTTATCCTTATATATGATGTCACTTTTTGAATGAAATAAAATAATTATATTTCATTGATGAGAACAAAATAATCATCAAATGATACACCGATAATTACAAAAAACCTAAAAAATCATATAAGGTTGAGACCTTGATCTACTTTAGTGTAACTTAAGCCTAAGCAGTACTCATACCAAAATAAGTTCCAAAAGCATCCAATTGCTTAAGGATTTGTCAAATGGTGAGAAAGTTCAGAGTCACTAGACACCCAATCTCTCCGATGTTTACATAATGACAGGTATCTTTTATTTGTACTAATACATATGAACTTTCATCTTCTTAGACAACATTTATTAGTTCTTCACCTTCTTAGACAAATAATCAACCAAATTACAAAATAATATTCAAATCATCAATTTCTAAAGCACACTATAATGTTCAAATTCTTAACAAAATCACAACATCAAGTTCAAATGCTCATCCAAATCACAACATAATATTTAAATTATTAATGAAATCATAATATAATGTTTATATCCTCAACCAAATCACATCTCGATGCTCAAGCGCAGTTCAATTTGTTATTGATTCACCAACATTAACTTGAGTTTTTGTTATAGTTAATTTTTCCCCTATTTTGAGAACTTATATCAAGATGTTATAATTTTGATTGAAATTTTTTTTCTCTCAAAAGTTACTTTCTTCTTATATCAAGATCCTATAATTTTTGTCCTTAATTATGTGTTCATATCTCCTAACCAAAACTTTGCTTTTAAATAAGAAAAATAATTATAGTCAATGTATTACAAAAATATAATCTAACTACAACTGATGCTTATACTATAATTTAAACATAATGCATTACAAAAATATCAATATGTGGGTTTTGTACCTCAACCGATGATTAAACCAGCACCTCAACCTAGTAAAATACATAAATTGATGATTACCCACACAATCAAACCGCAAGCAAAACCCAAATGATCAAAATAATACATAAAACCTAGTAAAAATAAAACCCACTTACCTCAGCCGATGATTAAACAAAGACGCATAAGGAAGAAGGGAACTGACGCACGCGAAGGAAGAAAGGAACCGAAGCATGTGAAGATGCTGAAAGGAGCCGAAGCATGTAAATGGGCGCAAAAGGAAGGAGATGGATGGAGAGAAGGGAACCGAAGCAAGCGAGGACGATGATGACAACAGAGAATCGGCGACAAAAGAGAAAACAAAAGAGAGGAGGAAATGAGCATTGACGAGGTGGGATGGGTTTCGTAGGTAGGCTAAACACTTAACCAAAATGACGTTGTTTGGTGTTAAACCAAATGATGTTGTTTTCGTTTTATTAAAAACATTGAATTCAAAGTTATCGATGGCATTTAGGTTTTAATTTTATCGATGAAATAACTCTTCAATTGACGAAATCTAGTCCCATCAGTACACCCTGGCGCTTATTTTTGTCACCAAGTATTATCGGCAAATTTAGCGATTAAAATGGTTATTCCATTGCTATATTCCATTAGAAAATTTGATGGGATAATTTCCCTCTATCTTTACTGACAAAAAATTTGTCTATCGCTAAATGCAATTTTTTCTTACAATTCACCTATGGGAATTGATTTTTTATCCTTGATTGCCTATTGTATTTTTACCACTGATAATTTGTAATTTTCTTGTAGTGATTATCTTTCCCGTTAAGGAATTCACGACCAGAATGGCACGAGGTCAATAGGTTTGGCTAGGTCAAACTGGCCTATAGGCTAGGCCACGAGCCGGCTGGGAATGGCCCATCAAAATTCAGGCTAGGCCATGGCCATAGGACAAGGTGACCTCCAGAGTGATCCGAACAGCTCGACTCATAAACCGAGGTATGTGACCTCCAGAGTGATCCGAACAAAATGACATCTTTTTGTTTGTTGCAAAACAATGTGGCCTACAGAATGATCTGAACAAAATGACTTCTTTTTGTTTATTGTAAAACGACGTTGTTTTGTTTATGTGTAAAATATTTCTTCTCTCAACAAAACAACGTCGTTTTGCTTTAAGAGTAAAATGACATTGTTTAAGTTATAATAGTTAATAAAACACAAGACAAAATTACATTGTTTTGCCTATAATTAAACGAGCTAGCAGTATTGCCCTTAACCCCTCGTAGTCTCACCCTCGCATGCTCACCAAATTGCCCCTCACTCAACACAACAACCTCCTCCTGCAGTCCTGCCTCCATCCATCTCCCTTCATCCCCCAAATTGCTTTCACTTCTTTGTTCTTCTTCTTCATTTCACGTTCTTCCTCAGTTCTTCTTCTTTGCATATCATCTATCGTGACTCAAAATAGTCACCAACACTGAAACAACCAATGGTGATTCGGTGAACAGTCCAACGTACTTAATAAGGTAATATCTCATTCTCTCTTGGTCAATTTGGTTTAATTGGTTGTTTTGAGACATGATGCGGCTAATTTGAGAACTTTGTATGTTAATATTGGGAATATGGGATAATGCTTCTAATGCATTTGATGAAATGCCTTAGAGATCACTGAGATTTGTTCTGAATAACTAGGGTACTTCCATGCTTGTAATTATTTTAGTTGTACATTGTGGGTTTTGTTTGGATGTTTTAACAACGAAAATTCATGTTTTAGGAATTTATACTCTGTGTAGCTTTTGGCGACTTTCACATTATGTTGACATTCTTGCTTCTGTATAATCTTAGAGATAGTTTCACATTCTCTATTTCCATCAATTTTCAATCATAACAAGAATATGGGGTTGGTTATGGAAGTAATGAACTGCTATTTGTCTTTTAGTGGTTAAATGTGTGCAAAGGATAGGACTACCAATTACGAAGTCCAATTAGTTTTGTTTCTTGATATTTTTTATTCTTCTTACTAGTTTAATGATGTAAAATAATAGTAATTGAATTCGTCACATTATTTGAAGAAAAAAAGCATATCTTCTTTTGCATTTTTACACAAATTAAATCATAAAGAAAACAAAATCATCAATAAGACATATTTGCCTTGTAACTATAATATCATCAACAAGGCTTCTCTATCTAGATGAAGCTTCTCTTTCTACTTCCAAGTTAGTGGAAAGCTATTAGAGAAGTAAAGTCTCTAATAAAGTCATGATATCAATTTCAGCCACATCCACAAATTCACAATTTTTAACCATTACATTGCATGTAAAGTAACAAATATCTTCCTGTGCATAAAGGAACTATATAGTCTCTAAAGTCACATTTCTTATATTTGCTTTAAACTAAAGATATCAATTAGTTAACAGATATTCTATTATAGGCATCCAATGTAGGGTGCAGATCATCATTTAGAGGTAGTCATTTTTTGTTTACTCGTGATAAGATTTCATTATTTAGAGTATGTTTATATATTATCAACAAGCTAACTTTGGTTTTGTACATATCTGATGCACAACATTGAAAAATCAGTAAACTGAGCTAAAGGATGCATTATTGATAAGTCTATTTCACCAGACGACATTCCAAACTTCTATCTTATCTGGGAATCATTCAATTTCTAACAATCTATTTGTTTTTAACATAGCTTTTGGCTATTCTATTGTATTCTACTGCATAAGATTTCTGGCACAAATGTCTTGTAGCTACGAGGGAAATCATAGATGTATTGAAAGGCACATAGGGTTTATATTAGACAACATTAATGAGAATGGACCCTCCCTCACAAGTCTCAACCCATCAATGTTTACCATTGTTGTGAAACTTCCAAGTATTATAATTGCAAGTCTCTTTCAGTCAGGGAATCCGAAGACAGATAACCATTAATGTATTTACATACATGCATACACTATATAGAAATGAAAAAAAGAAATAATGTTTACAAATACCGAGTAAGGTTGGATGTGCTTCTTCTGCTCTAAGTGAATTGAGTTTGTAGTCAATTTCTCAGTGTAACATCCTCTTTATTTATTTGTTAGCTAATTCTAGTGAAACTATGATATTTCAATTATTATAAAGGTATAATAATAATTAAAATATTCTTGATTTTTCTCTTATTTTGTTATGTTCTACTCTGTTTTCTTCTAGTTTCTTTCTTTTCCTTCTTGTTTAGCTTCATTTGAATTTATAATTTGTAATTTGTAATTTGTATTTGTTCTACATCATATAATGCATGCACTTAACTTTTACTTTTGAGGATTTTTACTTCACACAACTATTCTTGTTTTGAATTTATGCTAATATATGTGGATTTTATCGCATATCTAGGATCTTGGTCTTAAATGGAGTATTATCATGTATATTGGGATATTAATGTAGCACCCCCTTACCGTTGGGTACGCACCGGGACACACGCAAGTCATTCCGGTACATATCCTATGATAAGGGTGAGCTACGTGCGATTACTACATTCATTCCACATGGCATCATATCAATTTTACCAATAAAGCATTAATAGAAAACCACAATATTTTTAAAATC
>JAOQMP010000008.1:27712348-27723576 GCA_027563575.1 Erythroxylum pedicellare
ACCAGATCTACAACAATTAACAAAGAACGAAATTTTCTTATGCATGATCATCATACCTTCCAAGCTCTGATACTAGTTGTTGCGAAGGTCTTCTTAAGCACCAAACTTATCCATAAGTCTCGCCTACTCTTTTGCATGACAATATTACTTAAGTCTGTTAAAGCAAGACTCAGTCTTCCCCACATAATCGTCAACTAACAACCTTGGTCTCAAATGCCTCATAACCTTCGTTGTGTTTAACTCTTAAACTCGGAAGAAAACTAAGGAAGCAATAAAATATTTAGAGGCAATAATAAAGCAAGAAAGAGATAAAACAATAACGTCAATCTTTATTAGTTCCCTCAAAGCATACAAAGGATGCTTTCTCAATCTCTGTGTGTCTCTCTATATATAAGGAGCAATTCTCAAATGAGCTATATATAGGCATTAAGGCTTGGGGAATAAGTTAGAATCCTATCAGAACTCTACTATCCATGATCACAACTTATCCTATCAAATTACATCATTATCCTATAAGATAACATCCCTATCTAAATAGGACTCTATCCGATAAGGTCTATCTACATCCCAACTAACTAGATAAAAGATTACACATGATATATCCCTATCCAAGAAGATGTCCACTATCTTCAGATTATACTCCTACATGGTCTTTATCCTTTAATGTTGATGTTTATCCTCCGTGATATTGTCTATCACATCATCTAAGATCTCCCCACGATCTCTATCCATTGATTATGAGTCATCTACGACAAAGCTAGTCATAGCACACTGGTCTGATCTAATGCTTAGTTATGGTCTGTCCATTTGAGCACCCACTAACTCTACAAGAAAAATGGAGTTTAGTGACAAAAATTACCGACGGAACATCTACATATTCCGCCAGAATGCTTAGTTAGAGACATAATTTACTGACGGACCAAGGCATTGAAGAAACGACCATAGGTAATAATTTTTAATGAATCACATAAATTTTCGTGGCAAATTTACTGAAGGAAATTTTCAGTAACTGTCGGTGAAGATACTGACGGTTATTCTATACTGTCTTCAATCAGTAAAGTTACCAACAAAAAAGATATATCTGTTGGCAAACTTACTGATGTAATTAGTTATTCTATCAGTAAATTAATGTTATCATTGCTGACAATTATTAGTTATCCGTCAGTAAATCGAATAGATTATACTGACGAGCTTTGTTCTTCAATCAATAAGTTTAATAAAAAATTTAATTTCCTGTATTAAATTTTATGTGATGATGTTATGGTTGATGCATAATTTATACAGTTATGAGTTATCTATTGATAATATTTTGATTTGTTTCAACATTTAATTTATTAAAACAAAAAGTTGATTGATGATATAAAGTAAAAATTATCTTAATTGATAATAAAAATTTTATTTTGTACATAATAAGTATTTGTAATTCATACAAAATAACTACAAGTACGCTATTCATTTGGTGATCGCAGATGCTCTAATTACTGTGATGAAGTGCTATGCCTTCCTTCAACTCATCCACCTCATTACGGAGCTGAGCTACGTACTCCATCGACTGTTGCAACTGAGTTTTCAATGTCTATATTGTGCTTTTAAGCTCATGGACATCATTGGGTGCGGACCACCTATTAGATGTTTTTGTACTAGATGTGGAGGATTGCGAATAACATGTGTTCAAAAATGAACCTAAACTAAATATCCTTCCACGATGGTCCCTACCACCCACTGCATGAAGATAGGTTTGAGTCTCATCAACATCTTCATATTGCTGAGACTGTCGTTGAATGCTTTCTTGTATTTGGTCCTATCATAAGGTAATGTTTATGTTAGTAAGTGATAATTATTAAGCTTTAATATTAAAGCATAAATTTCCCATACATAAACTTCCCATACATTTAGTTCTCTACATCGGGTGTTGACGAAGGTCACACCATCATGCTTCTTAATGTGAGTATGCAAACGAGTTGACGGGGTGTAGACTTCATGCCCATAGACTTTTCCGACATCAGAATAAAATGTTATAAGAGAAATACACGAAAGTAAAAAAATCAGAATATAAATGTAAAGTGTAGATACTTACAAGTCTCTCTGCATGCTCGTGTTGAGTAATAGATCCTCCAATATGTACAAGAAGACCCTCTCCCCCCGATCCTCCGTGTCAGTTGGTAGAATTATATTCTAAAATGGACATTGCCTCGGGTGATGTCCAATACTACTATCAACGACTTCATATTTGTTCAAAAATATAAGGCTGTCGCACACCAGTCTTGTGTATCGCACCAACAAAGTCTTGATAACATGTACGTGCTCATCTCTCCCATACTTTATAAATGTCCGCATCAAATTCAAAATCTTTAAAAATTTATTTTTGAAATAGAAGGAAAAACATACAATAAGTATTTATAATGTAATAATATTTATCTCATTAATGTATAAAAATCAATTAAAAATTTAAAATAATTTTTTAACCTCAAACTCCTGATAGTAAAATTCTTTTGTCGCTTGAGAGATATTCTTCCATGTATAACCCTCAACATCAATCTTCTCCTTAAATTTGGATGTCATGTTTCCTGAGCATGGTCTAGACGGAATCAACCTAATATTAAAACATTTAATTTTATACCATTTTTAAATTTAAACCAATAACTTAATTATAAACATATGGTGTTTCATGTATTTTCACTTACAGATTATTGACAATTGTGATGTAAGTTCTTCTATCAGCTCCCTCAACTCCACTAGAGGTCACCTCCTTCATATGCAACTTTTTCCCCTGATATCTCTATCGGTATAGGGGTGGTGGATGGTGTAGTAGTAAGTATGGAAGGTGATGCCACATCTGCAAGTGTAATAGCAGCTGCAGGTACAACATCTGATTCAGATGTAGCTGCAAAATGTGATGCTTCACCTAGACAGTAACTGGCTCTAAATCGTTGTCTAAAACTTGGTCGCATTATATCCTATTTTCTCTTTGGTGGTATACTTTAACCTGAAATTCATATTCCATCCTCTGAATTAATATTTCCCATTTTCATCATTACCATTATCCTCGTTTCGATTACATGCTATTTGATTAAAATTAATATCCTCAATAACTATTAGAAAATTATTTCCTACATCTAGTAACATATCCCTTAAATCATCATTTGACCTAACACTTCCAAGTTAAGTTATATCATATTTCAAGTAATTGGCCTTAGCTTCTTACTATTAAACTTGATTTCAGTTCTTAGAGGACCATACAGTAGATAACCCTTTTTCCAAACCTTACCTACTCTTCTATAGAAATCTTTCTTTAATAATAATATGTTTAGATCATTCATTATAGTGTCAAATGTGGACAAATTGTTGAACTCAATACTAGTCTCGGTAGCTTGTCTTGCTGAAGAGCTATAAGACCTCTTCTTCTTACTTCGATGTAGCTCCATGAGTGCATAGTATGTGAATCAAGTCCTTTTTAAAGACAATATCTCTATCCTTCTCTTTAAAACTCGAAGTATCTATCCTCATCATTAGTATAAAATCTTTTTTTCCACCACTTTGGTCATCATTTTCATTAAGAAGCCCCCAGGTAACCTCAATCCCATCAAAATTATCAACAATCTGCTTTTGGTAAACAATGGAATTCATCAAATAATTTTGTTTTCTAAATTTTCTATTTCTCATTCTTATTTTTTAGTCAAATCTTGCTAGATAAGCTTGTATTTATTTCTAGTTAATAGTTTTAGGTTTTCTATTCCATACCATTTCCTTAAGGGATCAACTCATACTTACTACTATATTACTTGCTATTGAAAGGTACACTTGCCTTTGTTATAGGTAATAGATACCTAACACGAAAATTCATAACTAGATAGAGAAACTAATGATTCATTAATATGCACATTTACCACTAATAATAGAAAAGTATATTTTGTAAAGCATGTAATCTTATAAAACATAATAAAGAAAACTACCTACCAATGTTTATGATACTAAAGGTTTGCATTACACCTTAATATTTCACAAAAGTTCTAAATAAGCCCCTGTCCTTATCTATGATGTAATTTTTCAAAAAAAAATAAAATATTTATATTTCATTGATGAGAACAAAAAAAAAATCATCAAATGATATACAGGTAATTACAAAAACCCCAAAAAATCATATGAGGTTGAAACCTCGGTTTAGTGGGATTTAGTGTAAATTAAGCCTAAGTAGTACTCATACCAAAATAAGCTCCAAAAGCATCCAATTGCTTAAGTATTGGTCAAATGGTGAGAAAGTTTAGAGTCATTAGACACCTAATCTCTCAATTGTTTACTCAATGATGGGTATCTTTTATTTGTATTGATACATATGAACCTTCACCTTCTTAGACAATATTTATTGGTTCTTCACCGTCTCAGACAAATTATCAACCAAATTACAATATAATGTTTAAATCTTCAATTTCGAAAGCACAATATAATGTTCAAATTCTTAATAAAATTACAACATCAAGTTCAAATGCTCATCCAAATCACAATATAATATTTAAATTATTTTATATCCTCAACCAAATCGCAACTTGATGCTTAAACACGGTTCAATTTGTTGATTCACCATCATCAACATAAGATTTTGTTAGATTTAATTTTTCCCTTATTTTGACAACTTATATCAAGATGCTATAATTTTGATAGAAAATCTTTTGTTCTCTCAAAAGTTGCTTTCTCCTAATATCAAGATGCTATAATTTATTTCTTTAATTGTGTGTTCTTATCTCTTAATTAAAACATTGCTTTTAAATAAGAAAACTGATGATTGTCAATCTATTACAAAAATATAATCTAACTACAACCGATGCTTATACTATAATCTAAGCATCATTAAAAAAATATCAATGTATGGGTTTTGTACCTCAACTGATGATTAAACCAATACCTCAACCTAGTAAAAAATATAAACCGATGATTACCCATACAATCAAACCACAAACAAAAACCCAGATGATCAAAGTAGTACACAAAACCCAGTAAAAAACAAAACCCACTTACCTCAATCGATGAATAAACAAAGACGCAGAAGGAAGAAGGGAATAAAAGCACGCGAAGGAAGAAGGGAACCGAAGCATGTGAAGACAAAAAAAGGAACCGAAGCACACAAAGGAAGAAGATATATGCAGAAGGAAGAAGATGGACGGAGAGAAGGGAACCGAAGCATGCACAGACAATGACGACGACAGAGAACCGAGAACAATAGAGAAAACGAAAGAGAGGAGAAAATGACCATTGACGAGGGGGTGGGTTTCATGGGTAAGTTAGACGTTTAACCAAAACGACGTCAATTGGTGATGGTGTCGTTTTCGATTTATTAAAAATGTTGAAGCCGAAGCTAATGATGACGTTTAAAATTTAATTTTATTGACGGAATAACTCTTCCGTCAGTAAATTACTGAAAAAATCTAGTTCCATTGGTATAAACAATGCTTCCCCTTGTAAATACATTGCCTCTAAGCCCATTTTAACCTTTTTTGAAGTTCTATTTAGCCGAAGAACTTTTTTTATGTAAGGATTCAAATTCATAATCCTTCTTTATTAAAGATTGAATTCAATCTTGTTGAATCTTGTAGGCATGCGATATTGAATGTTATATGGAGGAACTTCAAATACCTCCCATCTTCTTCTTCTACCCTTTGATTCCTTTGAGTAGATTGCCGATGCAACTGTAGCATTTAGTTCTTAATCTCCTATATGCTCTTTTCTTGTCTCAACTCTAATTTTTGCATTTCTACTTTTGTATTTTTTTAATCATTTCATATCTTGATATTTGATTCATTCTGTCATTACCAATCTAATCGACAGATATTGATATTGTGATACCAAATGATAGTTTGCAATTAGGATAAGAATTTGAGAAAAATTCAAAAGAGATAGAAGAAGAGAGAAGTAATATGCTATGTAATAAATGTCTCCTCCTAAAATGTTTTACACTCACATACAAGGACTATACTGGCCATCAATTAAGAACAAATAGTGAATTTACATATGGAAACTAAATAAATCTCCAACTAAATCAAACGATAAGGTCATCTTTGTTACGCTATGATTAAACAACGTACTCCCTTTTTCCATTTAATTTCCATTTAAACATCACTTTCAGCCTTTAATCCTACGCATCTTTCACCTACTTCTCTCTAATTTGACATCGTCACCTAAAACTCCATTGAACTTGATGTTTTAAGTTCTTAAACAAAAATTTACTTCAGATATATTTAATTGGCTGACCCGTGGTCACTATAATCACCAGTCTGAACTTCAGAAGTAAAGGTGATGAGCGCTTTAGGAAGGAAGACAGCCACTTGCTTTGTAACCTAATAGCCCATTGGGCTCCCTATACACAAAAAGAAAAAAAAAACGCTTTATTAAGACTGGCAAGGAAAAATATTTCAAGGTATGAAAATCAACCACCCATGATTTAAGTTGAGTAGAATTACATTGGAGTCAAATCACTTATTCTGATGCATCTTATTTCATTTAATGCATGATTTAGTTCTACATGAAGAACAATTTTCTTTAGTAGTGGTCCTGTTATTCTTTCAAGTGAACTTTATGTATATTCAGTTCAAAGCTTAATACATATTTCATTTCAATATTGGAAAGGAATGATGGCACGTTTCTTTCTTAAAATATTGTCAGCTTGGGGATGTTAGTTTTATTCATTAATTATATTGCATCAGGTCGTCTATTTTAGAGGATTGCTCGTTTACAAAGTGCATAAATATTAATGAATGTACATTTTTACACTAATGTTCAACAACAATCACACCTAAATTAAGGATACATTAGGTCAGGCTCAAATCTCTTTTAACCTCAATTTTAGAAAATTTTTACAAGAGCTCTGGCCCAATTCAATCCTTAAATGGGCCTAAATTTCATGCTCTAAACCAAAGCTCAATCAATCACAAAACAGAGTTAGCCAAAATTTTTAAATATTAATTGAATGTCATTTTAAAAATAATCGTTTTATTCAAAATGAAGTTATTTATATTTGACATATTCAAGTTTAAAGCCACACTATAAAGCTAGAGCTCCGGCTTCACCCAAAGCATTAAAATTAAAAGAAAACTTCAAATCCAACCTAAAACTTGAAAAACTTAAGATGAATTTATTAACTTTGAGCCGAGTCAACCTAGGCCAAATATGAACACAAATGATGTTCCTAACCCTAACTTTTTATCTCAATTATGTCTAGTCATCATCACACATACAAACACAGTTGCTAATCTTCTTTTAATTCTATGATCAAAGATTTATACTGCTAACATCAGTTTGTTTTTGACACATTTTCAAATAATTTAAAGGAAAATTGTAAGATATGATAGCGCCTTTTTCTTTTTAAGTGAATATCTTATTATGGACAATTAACTTGAAGGAACCAGCTTCCCTTCATGGTCTGGGTCTTCTAATTTTCCTGTCAATCTCCAATTAAAAAAAAAAGGATCGAACGACGTAGCAAATCATTGGTAATTATTAGGCGTACTCTTTACCGTAAAAGGGAAATTCTATTTTATTAAAATATTACTTTTTAGTACTTATGATATCATAATGACTAGTGCAAAGCTAATTTACAGAAACAAGTTATATAAATGACCGTTGCTTCCCTTTCCTCCTAACCTAGCTGGAATGGGTATATGCATTCAGAAAATGGAACTGTCTGAGAATATTCACTTGGCGATTGGTGAAAATAAGCATCGGCTGTTATACTTGCATTTGTTAGCAGTTGAGCAATGAAAGAGTGAGGAGTGAGGTCCTGACACGTTCAGCAAAAAATGACTGCCCTGCAGGAGCTTTTAAATAAATGATGCCTGTGTTAGCCGATTCTTCTATGAAAAAGAAAACAAATCAGGATGGGACTGTGAGAGGTTTTCCAAGAAAGGCAGTGCTATATCCAAGCAACAAGCCAAGCCAAGCTTGCTTCTGAACCATTTTAATTCATTTCCACTTCTTAATTCGCTAATCAACCAAAATTATTGCTTAACATCATCCATATCTTCAAATCACAAACACACACAAACTACTAAAATCCATTTTCTCAAGAATTACTTACTCACTCGGACCTACCCGCGAATCTCTCGACACTATCATCATTCAAATTAATCCCCACCATAGCCTCACCCAACCCACAACTTACCTGCGCAAGCACATCCGGATCACTATAGTGTGTCACTGCCTGAACAATCGCCCTCGCCCTCCTTGTCGGATCACCGCTCTTAAACACGCCAGACCCCACAAACACGCCGTCGCATCCCAACTGCATCATCATGGCAGCATCCGCCGGGGTCGCCACCCCGCCGGCTGCGAAATGCACAACTGGAAGCCTCCCTAGCTGCTTCGTTTGCATAACCAGATCGTAAGGCGCCGAGATCTTCTTAGCGAAAGCAAAAACCTCATCGTCGTCCATGTTCCGCAAAACCCTAATGTCCCCCATCACGTGCCTCACGTGCCTCACGGCTTCCACGACATTCCCTGTCCCCGCCTCGCCTTTTGTCCGAATCATGGCAGCGCCTTCTCGGATTCTCCGAAGTGCCTCTCCCAGATCCCGGCAACCGCAGACGAAGGGGATCCGAAAATTGTGTTTGTTGATGTGGTTGTCTTGGTCGGCGGGAGTGAGGACTTCGCTTTCGTCTATGTAATCGATTCCTATGGCTTCGAGGATTTGAGCTTCAACGAAGTGGCCAATACGTGCCTTGGCCATAACTGGGATTGTAACGGCTTGTTTGATTTCTTTGATGAGCTGCGGATCGCTCATGCGAGCCACGCCCCCTTGCGCCCGTATGTCGGCGGGGACTCGCTCCAAGGCCATGACAGCGCACGCGCCTGCTTCCTCGGCTACGCGCGCTTGTTCGGCATTAACGACGTCCATTATAACGCCGCCTCGCAGCATCTGGGCTAGACCCACCTTGACGGAGAAGGGGGACTTTTTTGTTGTCTCGTAGATTGCGCCGTTACCGTAGACGGTTACCACTCCGCTGTCCGCCATTGAAATTGAACGAGAGAGAGAGAGAGAGAGAGAGATTGGGGAACAAGAGATGTAACAGTTGGTGAGGACTAGTTTTGTTTCTTTTGTTTTCGAAAATAAGCATAAACTAGTGGAAGGAGGGAATATTATTAATATTCCTTTGGTATCTATTTAGACAAGTTATTTATGGTATATAAGATAATATATTATTATTAAGAAAAGGAGATTGAGAATCAAATGATTAATAAACAAATAACTCAACAAAATAATAAATTATTAGATTTCTTAATCTTACTTTCAAGTTTCAACTCATTTATCTTTCCAAATTTGAATAAGCATTTACCAAAACACCACCTACAATTTCCTTCCTGTATTCCTTATGCAAAAGGGAAAAGTATGCCTATCAGTTCCCTTTTTCTTTTGCTTGTGTCACTCTATCTTCTGCAGCTGAATTGCATCCAACATTCATGATTCAAGCTTCTCCATTTCTCTCACATCCTCTATTACTCTCTGTTTGTTTTGAGCCCAATTCTTGAAAAAGTCGGCATCAGTAGCACGGAGGGTGCATGGTGGGCGTGGTGATGGGAAGGAGATTGATTTTTGTAGCCATTCCTTTTGTTTCTGATCAGCCAAACAGAGCAAGGAATCCGGACATACTTCTTGAGCAGAAGGTGGAGGGACCGGAATGAAATCTTGTAGCTTCGAATACTCTGTTAGCAGGTGGAACATGTAATCATAGACTGTATCCAAATTCAAGGATTTCATAAAATCCTGTCCTGCTTTTCCTACTGCCTGAGCCTGTTGGGTAAATTTAACCAATAAGTTAAAAAGAGTATAGTATTAAGGTATTGAAAATTTGGTCACAACTCTATCATAAACCAACAATACAAACAAGTGGATCTTAATAACTTCAACTCTATCATCAAAGGAATTGCACGCATAGAGGAAAATTTTGCAACTACTTTAATATTGCTTCTTTTCTTTTTCAACTTTTTGGTGGCTTAACTAAGCATTGATTTTCAATACTTGATTGCAGCAATGTAAAAGTTGAAACTGAACTGAGCAAAGAACATAAGCAATCATATTGCACTACAACAAAATTACCAAATTCGTAGACGGGGGAGACCAGAAGATCACAAAACAACTAGACCTAACTATTACAGTGGCAGTTATTTGGATCAGATGAATGGAAATTTGTAAGTAATGTATACCTCAGATGGGTTTGCATTACCCCAGTCAACAGCAAACTTTATTGATCGACATAACTCATCAGGAGAGACAGGCCAATAATGTTTCCTGGGAACAAGACCACGACTAAAGAAATCTTCATACTGTGGGGAGATTATGAGCGCAAGGGAACCGCAGGATATAATGTATTTCAAGCTCACAGACCAAGCATAGCCTTCAGCATAGATTTTGTACCTAGAATTGGAGAAATGGGGGTAAAAGGAGGAGTGAACGACCAGCTCACTCATTAATATAAAAGATCTCAACGTCTAAACAAGACTTAGAATATATACTACATAATCTTAAAGTATCTTTGATTACTGCCTTATCCGTTCGTACCGGTAATCACATTGATTTGCTAATCTTGAGCGCTCAAAACCGGCTTTCGCTTCCTCTCCCCAATCCTGAGGTATTCAAAATATACAGCATTAAAATTAAAAGTTTATCAAATTGAGCAATACTTGACAAATTATGAAAGAAACACAACCTGTCGCATAATTTGTGCTCGCCACTTCCTAGAGTGATTGCATTTTAGCAACTCTTCACGAATAGGAGAGACAACATCAGGATTCCCTTTCCAATATGCACGTGGCCATTTCCTTGCCCAACTTCGGCCTTGAGAACCTTTTTTAATGTCTCGAAACTCCTCTTCCCATGATCTTATATTAATCTCTGGCCTATACAAGAGTCATTGACAACACGGATTGGTCATGCTTGTGATCACATCCAAAGTGGAGTATCCTTCATCATGTTAAATTTATTGAGGGAAAAAGGATTCAGCAGCAACACATTCACACAACAATGGTGCAAGCATTGGTTTTAGAAACAATCAAGCCTCCATTTCAACATCAAATAACAACTAAACCAGATACGTTTTGAAGACCCGATTTCAATATTAAAATGCATATACAGAAACAGGATTGCTTAGCTGATACTAACCAGCCCCAGAAGGACCAATCAGGAAAAGGAATATCAAAGTGATTCTCAGTAGTGCAATATCTGAAGAGTGGCAAAGGGAAATCCC
>JAOQMP010000008.1:27737186-27751902 GCA_027563575.1 Erythroxylum pedicellare
AGTTTTCTTCTCCTTTCCCACCAAAGGATCTTGTTAACCAAGTTGTCCAAGAAGAACAAGTGGTAGATCGGATTGGTAGAGGATACAATATTGAGAAGAGGAAACAATAACAAGAAGAAGAATATACATCACCTTGGAGAGGATAAATTGTCGAGGATAGGATATTAGAGCGAGGAGTTAAAGCTGTAGCGCAGGAGTCAGTGATATTTCTACTATTTTGTTTTTATGTTAAATATTATCCTTATACCGTATCATGCATGGATTGACATGTTGATTTGGTTATCTTGCTTCCGCTATGTTATGATTTCTAAAAAGTTTTGAAATCCACCGTTTAACCAAATCTTACATGTTTTCTTTTCCAATCCAACACATGTCAGCACCGTTCATATTCATACAAATCTCTTTAACTACATTTGTTGCTCCTCAATCACAAACTTCTACGAATAGTATCTGACATCAATGTGCTTTGTGCGTGAATGATACATAGTATATTTGCTCAAGTCCATAGCACTTTGACTATTACAAAATACTACACAACTTTCTTGCTTTACATTTAACTCTTAAAGGAACCTCTTTAGCTAGAGCATCTCCTTATCAGCTTCCGTTACAGCTACATATTATGTTTCAGTTGGGGATATAGTTACACACTTTTATAGCTTGGATTGCCATGGCTCCCCTGACAAACTCAAATAGAAAGCTCGGAATGGATTTTCTACTATCAAGATTTCTAGCCATATTTGCATCTGTATAACATTTTAGAATAATTGGCTCCCTACCAATAAAACATAAAGTCTACTTGGTCGTAATTATAAGATATATTAAAATTCATTTTAGTACTTCCAAGTGAACCTTTCCTAAATTAACTGAATACTTGCTCACTAACCTAAAATCCTATACAATATTTAGTCTTGTGCACACCATTGCATACATTAAAGACCCTACTGTAGATAGGTATAAAACAAAAGACATACTATCTTTCTTCCTTTTTGTTGACGGGTATGCACACTTACTCAATATGAAGTGAGTTACTGATGGCGTGCTAACAAGCTTGGCATGCTTCATATTTTACCTTTCTATCCTGTTTAGTATATCTTTCTTGCGACAATTACATTTTTTTAATCTTCCTCTCCCTAGTTATTTTCATGCCTAAAATCTACTTTGTAGGTCCCAAATCTTTGATATCAAAGGATTTAGACAAGTCCTCCTTCCATTTTTGGATTATTGCAACATCTTGACTCATAATTAACATGTCATCTATGTATAGAAGAACAATGATGTAGTTCTTATATGTGAACTTCTTGAAATGCACACAAGGATTGAGATATGTTTACTTGTAACCATTTCCTATCATAAAGGATTTGAACTTCCAATACCATTATTTTACTGCCTATTTAAACCATATAAGAAACTAGATTCTACTTACCTTTAACCTTGAATCCTTCTAGTTTCTCTATATATATTTCCTCTTACAAATCTCCATATAAGAGGGCTACCTTAACATCTAATTGCTCAATTTCAAGATCTAAACTAGCAGTCAGACCTAATATAATTCATATTAAGGTCATCTTGACCACTTGTAAGAAGATTTCATTAAATTCTATACCCTTCTTTTATCTGAATCCTTTTTGCACTAGTCTTACCTTATGCTTTGCCAGTTTGTTACCACCATTCTTTATCTTGAATGCCCATTTGTTTTTTCAAAGCCTTCTTGCCTTTTGAAAGCTTTAGTAGCTAATATGTTTCAATTTTCTTTAAAGAACTCATGTATTCCTTCTTAATTGTGGTCCACAGATCTTTATTTTTGCACGATCCTACCTCTTACACATTTTTAGGCTCTCCTTTTTAAACTAGAAGATATTTAGAACTTGAACACCTTATAGAAGGGCTTTTCTCCCTAGTTGACGTTTGAGGTGAATATTATCCACTATTAGACTAGGTTGCTCCCTCTTCTCATTATTCTCAATGATGTTATCTTCACCATTTTCTAGTTGTATTTCATGTAGCTCATCAATATTAGGTTATACCTAATCACCATCAACATGTGTTTGCTCACATTTTTCATCTCCTTCACCTGTGTGTTAATTAGTAGAGATTGAAGTTGGAGAAGTATTAACAACATCATAAGATGAACCACTGTGGGTAGTATCATTTCCTTTAAGGATATCAGTACCTATCTCATAATTTTATAATACCACATCTTTGTTTTTAACATTTTATGCTTCTCTAGGTCATAGAGTCTGAAACTGAATTGATCACACATAACTAATAAATACGCAAGGTATCACCTTTATGTTATGTTTCTATCTATATTCTTTGGGTACATGTTTAAACAACTTGCAACCAAATACCCTCAAATATTGGTATGAAGGATCTTTACTTGTCCTCGCTCTCTTAGGAATCTCAAAGTTTAGGGAACTGAAGAAGCTCAATTGATTATATAGACCGCAGTTCTAACCACTTCACCTTAAAATGTCTTTGGTAGATTAAACATTTTGAGCATGAAACAAACCTTTTATATAACTATTCTGTTCATTCTCCTAATGATACCTATATTGTGGAGTATTAGGTACACTCTTCTCATATCTAATGTCATACAACATACAGTAATCTTTGAACTCCTTATAAGTATACTTTACTTTATTATCTATTCACAGACACTTTAGTTTTCTCTTTACTTCCCTTTCTACCATGGCATGAAACATCTGAAATCTTAACATGTGTACCTAAGCCTTCCTTAAGCATCATCAATAAATGTAACAAAATATTTGTTACTTCCCAACGATTTCTTTTCAATCAAACCACAAACATCTGAATGCACTAGCTCTAATCTTTCTGTCCTTCTTATAAATCTTCTTTTGAAAGAGACTTTATGTTAATGATCATAAGGATTAAGAGGAAGGGTGTTATTGAGCAGGATAAAGGATTTACCGAGTAGTAGTTTGATTCCCTTCTTACTCATATGCCCCAATTGCCGATGTAATAGATTAGGAGAAGTATCCTCAATAATTGTATACACTTCTCCACGACAAACCTTCAAGTGTGTCTTGTATATGTGCAACATAACTCTCCTCGAGCAATTGTCAACTTTTGTTTGGATAATTTCCACTTCCTCTCCCTGAAGGTGTGATGGGATACTTCTTGATCTAACATATTATTTGACAATAAATTTAGCCTCAGATTGACTATAAGTCATATGTCTCTCAACATTAGCATGCATCCCACATTAGTCTGAGCCTGGATATCACACATTTGAAAATATTAGCAAAACTTTGATTGCCCATCTTAACACTCCCAAAATCTCTACTCCTATAGTTCATGAAGTACTCCCTTTTAGTAATACAGTGTTAAGAAGCTCTTGTATTAATCAACCACTCAAAACTTGAATTATTGACATAAAAACATTCATTTGTCGTACAAATAATGCTTATAGTTGTTGCAACTGTATTCTTATCATCTCCATCATTCTGATGGTCTTGCTTTTTCTTATCCCTCTTTCACTTATAGAAGAACTTGTTAATGTGTTCTAGCGAGGTGCAATTGTAACACTCCACTCTCACAAGACATGTATCCGATATCTTGAGTGATATCTAAATACGTACCCCGCAAGAGTGACATGTTAAAGCATGCATATCACTAATTTAATCATGACTTCATCATTTAATACGTAAATGTCATAATATTTTAAAACTGAATTCCTTATTTCATTTAATAAAAATCGAATATGTATGATTGTAATTTTACAAAATCATCTAAATATATACATTATTAAAACTAAATACAAAACATGCTACATACATGAGGAATTATATACAAAAATTTCTATCTAATCCTTCAGTCTTAACTAACCGACCTTTGAGCAATTTCTCTGATTGAAAAATACAAGAACTATGCTTCTTACAAAGTCTCTCTATCACTAGTGTCCTCTCTCGATCCTAAAATTTCAACGTTGTAATTTTTGTGAGTTTTGCGAACTCAGTGAGTTAACCATCCTCAATAGTTTACTCAATTCATACAACACAACAACAGATGTAATAACATGATTCACATCATTTTAGTTATCATCATATTGTATCACATAGCACTTTGTTCACAATTGTCACGTTCACATTTAAATACAAGTCAACAATACATTTCAATCATTCAAACATACATAATAAATGTATATGTAATGCTCATGAGATTCATTTCCAATTATGATGTTGTTGTGACTGAATGCCTAAAACTATCCCGTATCTATTGTGGATATTTGGCTTATTAATAACTGTCGCTTATCTGTTGGGGATATAGTGCTTATTATACATAGTGAGCCTTTCACTCTCAATCACATTATGAGCTTTAAGCTCATTTTCAGTGGCTACTCCAGTCACAATTGCCATTATCTGTTCATCCATTCATGTAATGAAATGCATCATACAAATTCAATCAATCAAAAGTGTTCAATATTATACAGTCAATTTCACTATCGTATTTTCATTCACATTCATCATCAGACCTTGATCTAGCATTCAACATAAATGTTAAGAATAATTTATTTTGTCAAATTCACATACAAGGAGAACTTCCAATATCTCATTCATGCATCAAATGCCTCGGACATTCAATGTCCAGAGTCAACACAATCAAATTCACATTCATAAGATAATTTAGAACATAATTTAAAACAAACAATTAATTAAAGTGAGACCATCTAGGTTACTCACAAGTTGCTCTAGGAAGCTATTGCCTAGAAGTCCTAAAAATGTTTAGATGTGGTCACTTAAATCGCTCTTCTATCTGAAATATACATTTACACATAACACAAATTTGCACAATTTTATAAGAACTCATCTATGCACGTATATGTATATGGATCATATATTATGTATGCTCAATGACAATCCTGGGTATATTTCCATTATTCTTGTCATATGATCGTTCATATATCAAAACTCACATAACTATAATTTGAACTTAAGTTAGCAACTCAATAAAACAAATTGAATCTATGTTCATAACTCAATTGATCATTCTAGCTTTTTTTTTTAAATTTTGGGTCAATTTTGCATAATCATTTTGACGAGCAAAATGAAGTATTTAGGCAACAACTTCTTCTAAAACAATGTTCTCATATGTCTTAAGTTTCTAATGACATAATTTTCTCACAATTTGGTTCAATAATCAGCAAGTTATACATAAAATTGTTCGGACTATACTTAAACTACAATAACACTCTTTACTCAACTTCAAGCTAGATGTTGGAATTCATAGAGATAGAATTGAAATTATATTTCTTCAGGAAATGTGTATTCATATGTCTCTAGTTTAATATAAATAAAAAATCATCTCATTTTAATATCTACTAATCAAAATATGGACAACATACCAATGTCTGTTCAGTGAAAACACTCCATTTAAGAATATTCCAGCACACGTCATCATTTTTTTCCCAAACTCTTCAATCAATCCTTTCCTAATGAATTTAGATGGCCATGAATTTTGATGGTGAGGAAAAACAATGTGTGAGAAGTTTTTGGTTCAAATTTTCAATCATTTGGAGGTTGGGAGAAGAAGTTATGGCTAAAGAAATGACGAATGTTCAAAATTGTCACTCCTCTCTGACCGTGCGAGTGCACGATCGTACACAGCGAGACACGATCGGGCTTTTCTAAATAACAATTCATTGTCACAATTGTGTTTATGCAATATTGTACAGTTCCTAAATTCTCCTCTTTGTCACAATCGTGTGACTCCATGCGACTCCACAGAGAGTTCCAAACTGCAAATTTTTGTCTCTTTTCCCTCTTTTTTACTAAATCCAACATTTCTAACTTATATCTATTATTTTCTCTTCATTTCGACTCCCATTGAGCTCAACTCATTCACAAAAAAAATCAAAATCGATGATTAATCACACCATCAAAAACCAAATTGTTGATTTACATATATTCAACATGCATTCTTCACATTTTCTGCATTTTTCACCTTCCTCAATACCATCATTTCTTCTCTAGCTTCTCATTTTTAAATTTCCCATATCACCACATCACTTACATCTTTTTCCTTAACTCTAAATCATTTTAATTCATTCCTAAAATACCAAACAAGATTTACGCAAACACAATGAAAAAGAGCATACACATATCACCTTTCATGAATTTTTTTGCACTATTTTATACACCTTTTCAATGATCTTTCAAACTTAAAAATCACTTCAACATGTTATGAATTATTGATCATCAAATATGCAAAAGCAAGACATGGAACACCCTAAAATCCTCACTCACGTTTTATCAAATATACATCCTGATATTATAAACACTTAACTGTTAACTAACGTGATGTATGTTTAATCTTACATATCATGAAAAACCATACGATACTTGTTTAAAACTCCAAATTCTTCAAAATCACATGAACCCTTGCTTTCCGATATAACACATTCATTAACAGTTGAAGGATGTAAGGTTAGGTATTTCAGTGACAGTGAAGAAGGTACCAAAAAGAAATAGAAAGTGAAAAATGAGTGCAAGGCTTGCATTGTGAGGGTGAGACAGGTTTTGGAAGTAAAGAAACTGACAGAAGATGAAGAAAGTCACAAGGATGTGCATACTATGGACAGGCTTCAATTCCTAAACTACTTAAGGATGTGCATTCTCTGTAATCAATAGGAAGAGACTAGGGATCATATCTTTTTTTAGTTTGGCTACTCTACAGAAATCTAGACAAAGATTCTCATATTGAGTAATGAAGCCCATTTGTCGAACAGACTCCATAAGCTACTACTGGAGATGCCCCACCTATCTGTCTCTAAATTTGACAGAGCAGTAATGCTCATTTCAGCGGCTACTTTCTCTAAAGAAATTTGGAAGAATGAAACCTACGAAGGTTCCAGCAGAAGACAACTCCCCTATCTTCTACTCTAGAGCTTATCATAATAAGCATCAGAGAGCGACTGATCTCTACCCAGTTGCATTTTAGATGTAGTAGGGGACTAGCTCTCAGCTTGAGAGTCTAGTCTCCAATAAGGCAGAACATAAATTAAATCTATGGAGTAAGTTCGGATCTAACCTGTCAATAACCAAGCTGTCTCCACCTCCGCCCTAGACCGATGTAGAGCTACAAGAAGATGACAAATGTGAAGAACTTTACAAACAGGGAAGTTTTTCTTACCACTAGCGAGTTTCCACAACACATCTTGCCCCTTCTGGCATACCTGCAAAATCACCACACATCATCAACTCTGAGTAGTATCTCCAGTCCCGAAGTCTTACACTCTTTAGGACCTACTGTTGGAACTATTCTCAGTGTGTGGTAGAAGAAGGAGCTCAGGAAACCGCCAGTAGCGTCGTCACCTAGCCCGTTTCCCTCTCTTTCTAAATTGAGTAGCTCCTAGATGAGTCACGAAAGCATCAATTAGTTATGCCCTAATTGGATTTCATACCCTTCAGTTAAAGCGCAGCCGTTTCAATTGTCTCTTTAAGCCCTTTGCTTTGTCTTTTTTGTTGAGTCAAAACGCAGCCATGAGTTATGTTTAACGAGCTTAGTATTAACAAGGTTTGGCAGTCCATGTATCATTCATTTTTATTCAATACAATTTTAAATTTTCAAAAAAACAAAAAAAGATCAAACAATTAATTTGATCTTTCTAGTATATTCGTAGGAATAAAGGCTAAGTTTGGCAAGTGACACTTGTCACTTGTCCAATTTCTATGAACTTAGACTAGGTTATTCTATTTAGCTAGTCCAATCATCTTAATTTTCAATAATATTTGTCAATAAATCCCAGAGTCATGTATAAAATTCTTCACTATCATTTGACTCTTATTTCTACTACTATTCATTAATTGACTTGCCACTTAATATTTTTCCTAGTCCAAAAGTACTCATAATTTCAAAAATTTCCTCAAATTCACCAAAAATTCTAAATCAGTAAGTACACTCTCTAAATCAATTTTTAATATGTAAAAGCCCACAATTCTCAATATAATCACATATACAAATCAATTATACCCATAAATATCAATGAATGTATGTATAATCGTTTTAATGTGGAAAAATCTATATTCACGAGTGTGTGTGTGTATGCTATATTATGCATGAGTATGAAATGCATTTTCCAACTTCACAATAATCTCTCGTGAACTCTATCCTAGGGTTTTATCCCCTAATATGGGGTAATGGGATATTACAATTCTCCCCTACTAAAAAGAAATTTCTCCCTCAAATTTCTTACTTGATTGTTCGAACAGGTGAGGATATTGTCTCCTCATGTATTCCTCTGTTTTCCAAGTTGCTTCCTCAATCAAGTGATTCCTCCAAAGGACTTTCACCAATGAAATTACTCGATTCCTTGGTTGTTTTGTCCAATGAACCACTATCTTGATTAACTTCTCAACATAACTTAAGTTACTAGCAACTTCAATCTCTTGAGCTGGTAACACATATGTCGGATTAGATCGGTATCTTCTGAGCAAACTCACATGAAATACATTATGTAACTGAGACATCTCATTCGGTAAGGCTAACTTGTATGCCAAAGGTCCTATGCTCTCAATGATCTCATAAAGATTAATGTACCTAGGGCTCAGCTTGCCCTTTTTACCAAACCTCAACACTCCTCGCCAAGGTGATACTCTCAGAAACTCTTTGTCTCCTACACTGTATTCTGTATCCCTTCGATGCTAATCCACATAGCTCTTCTGTCTATCTTGTGCCGCTTTAATTTAACTTCAGATCAGTTTCACCTTATCCATAGTATTTTGTACCAATTATAGGCCTTCAACCATTCTCAAGCCCTCTTCATCCTAATATGGAGGTGATCGACATTTTTTACCATACAATGCCTCATATGGTTCCTTTCCAATAATACTATGATAATGGTTGTTGTAAGCAAATTCAATCAATGCTATATACTGATCCCATGCTCCTTGAAACTCCAACGTACATGCCTTGAGCATATTCTCAACAGTCTTGATTATCCTCTCACTCTGTCCATCTATTTAAGGATAAAATGCAGTACTAAAGTTTGACTTTGTGCTCATAGCTGACTGCAAGCTCTTCCAAAATCTCAAAGCAAATCTGGGATCCTTTTCTGATATAATGGACACTGGAACCCTATGCAGTCTAACCACTTCATTCACATACCTCTGGGCTAACTAGTCTAGTGAGTTATTCTCTCTCACTAGTAAGAAATGTGCCAACTTTGTCAATCTGTCCACCATAACCCATATGACGTCGTTTTGCCTCAGAGTCTTTGACAATCCTATAATGAAATCTATAGTGATTTGTTCTAATTTTCACTCCAGAATAGGCAACGAATGTAGCTTTCCAACTGGAGCTTGATGCTTAGCCTTAATCTACTGGTATGTTGAACATTTAGCAATATATTCCGCTACTTGCTTCTTCATTCTGAGCCACCAGAAATGCTGCTTTAGTGTATTATACATCTTGGTGGTACCAGGATGCATAGCATAAGCAACCATATAAGCTTCCTCTAGAATTTTCTTTCTCAATTCATCCATATTAGGCACACATAGCCTTTACTTCAGTCGCAGTGTCTCATCTCTCAGTTCAAACTCAGAATCTGAATTCATTTTCAATCTCTTAATAAGCTTTACCATTTTAGGATTTTTACTCTATACTTTTCGGATTCTATCATGTAACATCAGTCTCAGATTCAATGTAGCAATTAATGCCTCATTCTACTCTAGATCTAACTTCATATTTGGAGCTCTTAATTGAATTAAGCTCGGTAACCTTGATAACTAAATCTGAGCTACATTGCTATTCAACTTTCTACTTAAAGCATCAGCTACCACATTAACTTTCCTTGGATGATACTCAATCGTACAATCATAATATTTTAACAACTCTATCCATCTCCTCTGTCTCATGTTTAATTCTTTCTAACTTAACAGATATGTCAAACTCTTATGATCAGTGTATATCTAGAATGTCTCTCTATATAGATAATGTATCCATATCTTTGGAGCAAAAACAACTGTAGCAAGCTCTAAATCATGTACCGGATGATTAATCTTGAGGGACCTTAGTTGTCTCGATCCATAGGCTATTACCTTTCCATACTACAACAACACACATCCTAATCATTGATGTGAAGCATCACTATGTACTACATATCCTCCAGTTTCTGATGGAATAGTTAACACCGGTGTTGTAGTTAGCTGATGCTTTAACTCCTCAAAACTCTTTTGAAGTTATCATTCCATCTGAAAACTACATTCTCCATCAGAAGTTTAGCCAGAGGGGCTAAGATCAATAAGAATACCTCGACAAACCTCCGGTAATATCCAGCCAATCCTATGAAACACTAGATTTCTGATACATTCTTTGGAGCTTCCTACTTCATTACTGCCTCTATCTTCTTTGGATCCACTTGTATGCCTTATCTAGTTAGTATGTGACCCAGAAATACTACTTGATCTAGCCAAAATTCAAATTTACTGAATTTGGCATATAGATGTTTTTCCTTCATAATCTATAAGATCACTCTCAAATGCTCAGCATGTTCTTCTATGCTTTTTGAATACAATAAGATATCATTAATAAACAAAATTACAAATCGATCTAGGTAGGCCCAAAATACCTTATTCATCAAAGCCATAAATGCATCTAGGGCATTAGTTAACCCAAACGATATTACTAAGAACTCAAAATGCTTATCCCTGCTCTTGAGCGCACTTTTTGGTACATCAGTCTTTATTATCTTCAATTGATAGTACCCAGATCTCAAGTCCAACTTAGTAAACACCTGAGCTCCCTACAACTGATCAAACAAGTCATCAATTCTAGGCAAGGGGTGCTTATTCTTCACTGTTACCTGATTCAATTACCTATAATCGATTCATAATCTCAAAGTTCTATCTTTCTTCTTCACAAATAATACTGGAGCTCCCTAAGATGATACATTGGGTCTAATGAAACCCTTTCCCAGCAACTTCTGTAACTGAGCCTTCAACTCCTTTAATTCCATAGGTTCCATCCTATATGGAGGAATAGATATAGGAGCAGCACTTGGAACCAAATTGATTGTAAACTCTGTTTCCCGATCTAGAGGTAAACCAAATAAGTCAGCAGGAAACACATCTAGGAATTCCTTAACAATAGAAATGTCCTTTACATTCTGCTCAGACTGAGTATTAATAACGTGGGCCAGATAAGCCTCATATCTTCCTTGCATCATCCTCAAAGCACTCATGAATGAAATCAACTTGGCTGGCACTGCATGACTAACCTTCTAGAAAACTGCTCTCGACTTATTAAGAGATTCTAATATCATCTCCTTAGTATAGCAGTTCATAATGGTCCTATGAGCAGTGAGTCAATCCATGCCTAGGATAATATCTATCTCCTTTAACTATAGTATGATCAAGTCTGCCTCTAATTCTGCTTGATCAATTCTAATCAAGCACCTCTTATAGACTTCTCCCATTAATGTAGTACTACTAATCAGAGTACTAACCTTTAATCCATGCTTCAATAACTCTCTATCACAATGCAATCTAGATGCCAGATGTGCTGTAATAAAAAAATACGTAGATCCAAGATCTAGCAATGTAAATGCTTCAATAGAAAAAATAAGCAACACACCTGCAATGACATTTGGAGAATCCCGAGCCTCCTGTCTGGTTATGATATAAACTCTGGCCTGAGACTATTTTGGTGTTTACTAAATCTTCTTCCAGAACTACTCTAAAATTCACTGGGACTCTTCATTTGGGACTCCTGCCTATACTCTGCTTGTCCCTCTCTCGGTAGCTGCTCAATTCTGATCGAAGCAGCTATCAACTTAGTAAAACTACTCAAGTTGGTGATTGCTAGCCTTGTCCTAATCTCTATGTTTAGCCCATCTTCAAGTCTCCTTCACTTATCTTCTTCGGTAGGAATTAAGGAAGTAGCATATCCCGTCAGCTCATTAACCTTGATTTCATACTCTGTCACTGATAATTTGCCTTGTTTCAAATCCAGAAATTTCTTCATCTTTCTGTCCAGGTAGATCTTGGGCATGTAATTCTCCCTAAAGATCTTTAGAAAATCTCACCACTTCAAGTTGCAAGGCCTAGTGGTAATGCCTGGAACAGTCTTCCACCATTGATATGCTAGGCCTTGCAATAAAGAAACCACATAGTCAAACTTCTCGTCTGAATCACAATCCATCTGATCAAAGATCCTCTCTATTCTCTCGAGCTATCGCTCGGCCTCTACAGGGTTTTTGCTTCTATAGAATTCCACAGCCCTCCACTTTCTCAACTTATCACACCTCTTTTCCCATCTCTCGGGAATTCTAGGAGGCATTCCCTTAGGTTGTGGTATAGAAGACTCTCTACTGGCTCTTTCTAATCCTAGGTCACCTGATTGTCCCTCCTAATCACCTCAGATAACCTATAATAGGCAATAACTTCAATTATTATCCACATTTCTCATAATATTTCATGTTTATATGTTTAATCTGTCCCTATGGATGCCAAACTATGCTTTGATACTAAAATGTAGCACCCCACTCTCGTAAGACATGTACCTGATATCCTAAGTGATATTTAAATATGTACCTGTAAGAGTAGCATGTTAAAGCACTCACATCACTAATTTAATCATTGCATCTCATTTGGTATTTAAATATCATTATATTTTAAAACCGAATTCCTCATTTCATTTAATAAAAACCGAATATGTACATTGTAATTTTACAAAATCATCTAAATATGTACATTATCAAAACTAAATGCAAAACACGCTATATACATGAGGAATTATACAAAAATTTCTATCTAATCCTTCAGTTCCAGCTGGCCAACCTTTGAACCATTCCTCTGATCCAAAAATATAAGAACTATGCTTCTTGCAGAGTCTATCTGTCATTAATGTCCTCTCTTGATCCTAAAATTTCAATATTATAATTTTGGTGAGTTTTGGAAACTCAGTTAGGTAACCATCTTTGATGGTTCACTCAATTTATATAATAAATCAACACATGTAATCATATAATTTACATCATTTTAGTTATCATCATGCAGTATCACATAGCACTTTGTTCATAATTGTCACGTTCTCATTTAAATACAAGTCAGTAATACATTTCAGTCATTCAAACATACATAATAAATGTATATGCAATGCTCATGTGACTCATTTCCAATTGTTACGTTATTGTGACCGAATGCCTAAAACTGTCCCGTATCTATTGTAGATATCGGGTTCATTGATAACTATCCCTTATTCGTTGGGGATACATGGCTGATTATACATAGTGAGCCATTAGCTCTCAATCACATTCTAAGCTTTAAGTTCATTTTCGGTAGCTACACGGGTCACAACTGCCATTATCTGTTCATCCATTCATGTAATGAAATGCATCACATAAATTCAATCAATCAAAAGTGTTCAACATTACACAGTCATTTTCACTATCGTATGTTCATCCACATTCATCATCAGACCATGATTTGGCATTCAACATAAACGTTAAGAATCATTTATTTCGTCAAATTCACATACAAGGAGCACTTCCAATATCTCATTCATCCATCAAATGCCTCAGACATTTAATGTCCGAAATCAACACAATCAAATTCACATTCATAAGATAATTTAGAACATAATTTAAAACAAACAATTAATTAAGTGAGACTGTCTAGGTTACTCACAGGTTGCTCCAAAAAGTTATTGCCTCGAAGTCCCGGTAACATCTGAATATGGTCGCTCAAATCGCTCTTTTATATCATGAAATATACATTTTCACATATCACAAATTTGCATAATTTTATAAGTACTCATCTATGCACATATGTGTATATGGATCATATACTATGCATGCTCAGTGACAATCCTAGGTATATTTCCATTATTCTTGTCACATGATCATTCATATATCAAAACTCACATAACTATAATTTGAACTTAGGTTTACACCTCAACAAAAAAAATTGAATCTACCTTTATAACTCAATTGATCATTCTAGCTTAAAAAAAACAAATTTTCGGGTAAATTTTGCATAATCATTTTGATGAGAAAAATGAAGTATTTAGGCAATGCCTTTTTCTAAACAAATGTTCTCATATGTCTTAAGTTTCTAGTGATACCAAGTTCTCACAATTTCGTTCAATAATCAGAATTTTATACACAAAATTGTTCGGACTGTACTTAAACTTCAATAATACTCTGTACTTAATTTTAAGCCAGAATTTGGAATTCATAAAGACAGGATTAAAATTATAATTCTTCATTAAATGTGTATCCATATGTCTCTAGTTTAATATAAATAAAAAATCATCTCATTTTAATATCTAACGATCAAAATATGGCCAAAATACTGATGTCTGTTCAGTGAAAACACTCCATTTAATAATATTCCAGCACACTTCATCATTTTTATCCCAAACTCTTCAATCAATCCTTTCCTAATGAATTAGATGGCCATGAATTTTGGTGGAGAGGAAAAACAATGTGTGAGAAGTTTTTGGTTCAAATTTTAAGTCATTTGGAGTTGGGAGAAGAAGTTATGGTCAAAGAAATGAAGGATGTTCAAAATTGTCACTCCTTTTTGACTGTGCGAGTGCACGATCATACACGGCGAGACACGATCATGCTTTTCTGAATAACTCTTCATTTTCACAACCATGCTTAGGCACGATTGTGCAATTCCTAACTTCTCCTCTTTTTCACAATACTGTGACTCCATACGACTCCACAGAGAGTTCCAAACTGTAAATGTTTGTC